>CM038796.1:100651156-101251156 GCA_021764765.1 Vicia sativa | reverse complement strand
TAAAAATAAAATAAAGAAAACAATTTGTATCTATTAAATAAAAAATTTGAAACAAGAAAACATGTAATAAAAACAAAGAGAAAGATACGTAGAGTAATTAGGGGTTTGTTGCACCCCAAAAGTCACCCTCTTCATTTTTTTTATAAATAATTGGCTTACACTTAATTAATAGGTGCATTGCATGCATATCATTTGTGCATTAACCATGGGATCGGAATTTTCCGATTATGAGAGTATACATTATTCTGAAGAAGAGGTTTGATTCCCAAAGTTGAATATCTGAGGTTCCGTTATTTCAAGCGTCGTGTCAATATACAAGATGTGTGCATCTAGAAGCTTCTGACTATCTCATGAGAATCGAGGTTTTGAGGTTCTGATTCCCTATCCTACAGATATTGATTAAGCTTTTCGAGTAAAAGTGTGTTGTGATCGAATATTTGAGCCTGAAGTGATTCTATGGCCTTCTGTGAGTCTTGAAGTGTATGTATACGGCTTATCGATCCACATGATTCATCAAAAAATCAGAACCTCCTAACAGCCAGAACTTCTACTCCTAACGGCCAGAACTTCTACTCCCAGCGGCCAGAACTTCTGCTCTCTTTCTTCCAGAACTTCTGCTCTTTTTTTTTTCTTCTCTCATTCTTCAACCATACTTTCGTATCTTCCGCCACACACTTCGTAACCTCTAACAAACTAATCTTACTCTTCTCTCTCACTCTCACGTGCCCTCCTTTTTTTTTCTTTTTCTTTTCTTTCCTTTTTCACCTTCATCAACCCATTTTAACAAAAAAATCAACACCATAACAAAAAACCTCTCCCTTCTTCTTTATCTCTAACAACTCTAACAAAAAAATTTCATCACCTTCTTCACTCCTCTTCCTCACCATTCTTTCACGATAACAACATATAACGAAAAAATAACAAACTCTCAAAAAAAACTTTTATCTCTCTCACCTTTTCTTCAACCATAACCAAACCTTCTTCTTCCTCTCTCTAAGAACCACCATGACAAACTTGAGAAAATCATAACAGAAATCGTCACCACCGCAAATAACTTTATTGGCCACCATTAACGACCGGTTGCAAAAACTCTAACAACTTCACTCTCTCACGCCATAATCTTCTCGCCACCATCACCCTCGCCACTCTCTCTTCCTTTCTGATAACAAACTCTCACCGTAGCAGAACCAATATACTCCCTCTCTTATTTCTCTCGCTCTCAACAAGATATTTCTGCCGTCTCCAATGGTGAGAGCATATATGGAGGTTACTTCCGTTCTTCTTCAAGCTGAATTCCGTTGCGGTGCCGATCTGTTTTCGTTATCAAGGATTCAAGACACAAGTCTTCCATAGTTCAAGATCTATTTTTCGCGGGAGGTTTTCATCATGATCGAGTAAGATTCTTGGAGTTTTAAAATCAGATTCAGAATCAGCGTCGAAAACTGAGTAGGGAGGAGGCGGTGGCGTTTTGTCTCAGGCCGATTGGTCGTCACCGCCGGCGGAACTCGTCCGAAGAAGATGACCGGAGGTTCTTATTCCGAAGTTTGTTTTTGGAGCCCTAGGCGTTTCATTTCTTGGTTGGTCAATTTCTTTAATTTTTTATTATGTTACTTTTATTTTCTTTTCTCTGATTTATGTCAATTAATTAAAGTGACCAATTGACAAAAATTGAACTACATAATAATAACGTGACATGAAGCTGTATAATAACAAACAAAATCTGAATAAAAAATGGATGATGTTGTTGGGATAAAAAGGGTTTAGTGTAATTCTAGACTAGGCTTAGGTGCGTTTGGCAATCCGTACACCCCAGTTTTGGCCCAAGATGCATGTTATAACTAGATTTAGTTTACCCTGAAATTCAGTGTTACACCCCCTGTTCCTATATTGCAAAAACCTTAATACAAGTGTAATTTTACTTCCGATTTAGATTCGATCGAATTGCAAAAAATCTATAAAAATAAGTTTCTGACATTTTAATGTATTAGGATATTTTTGGTTTTTTTTTTTTTGAATTTTTGATAATTAATTTCCATTAGTTTTTAATTGACTTTTTTTACAATATGTTAGAAACGATTTCTCCATGATACCGTGCACGTTTTGATGTGGTTTTTGATTGTTTTTCAATAATAAAAATCTGAATAAATAAGTTCCTGGTACTTTAGAATTTTAGAATTGTTTCCATATTTTTTGGGAATTTTTGAAATTAAATTTCAATCTCGTTTTAATTGTTTTCGATAACATGTTTAGAAGTGATTTTTCCCATAATACTTCGCATATAGATGCAAATTTTGATCGTTTCTTAACAACGAAGATTCCTAAAAATAACATTCTGATTCTATAATGTATTAGGAACTTTTATATATTTTTATCATATTTTTTAGATCTTTTTAGGTCTTCATTCGATTTTTCTTTTGTGTGAACACAAACCTAGGCAATTGTTTGCTAGTTCACCTAGTTATGAATCGATTTCTTTGCATATAATGTCTAATACTTGTTCTAACCTTAAAATAACTTTTTGATTAGCATATGGACATGTTTAGGTAGTTTATACCTTGGTTTAGAATCAATAATTGAGTCATATGATTAGTGTACCATGAGAATTAACCCTTAGAGCGACGATTGATCGTTTTGACTTAGTTTTGCACATAGTTTTGTTTCAATCATGATATTTCTTGTAAATTTTGTTTGATACCATTTAATATGATTTAGCTACTGACTTGTAGAGTACCATACCTAATTTAATTCAATACTTACTTAATTCTCAAGTTTCGATCTTGTTGTGATGTTTAAAGGCATATTTTTCCTTTGTCGTTTGAATCGATTAATTTTAGGAGTGTAATACCATGTGTTTCTTAGAAACTTTAGGATATTTCTCCCATTTAATTGTATACAAATGTAAACATTATCTTAGGTTTGTAAATAGAACTTCAAAGATAACCCTTAGTGGTATAATTCTTAGGAACTAGTTTAATACTTGTATAGTTCTTCTAGGTTCCTCTTGCATGGTTAATTACCAATCTTTTTCTCTATTTTTAGAGATGTTTAGGTAAGCTTTAGAATGCGCATTCACTGCCCGTTATCGTAGTTTAGGCTTAGCATGTCTCCTAATTGTTGGTTTATTGATGCTTAGGCTTGTTTTGACACTTGTTTATCGTAGACCTTGAGCTTTGTCGATTTTGAAATGGATTTGTATATTCCGTATTATGCGATTATTTGGTATCTTGTATGAATTGTATTTCTTGAAGGGGCCTTAATTGTGATATGGACTTGTATGTTCCATATTACTTTGATCATGTATTTGTACGAATTGTATTTCATGCAGGTATTGTTTGTAACACGGATTTGTATATCCGATGTTACATCCTGAACTAGTTTCTGTTCGAATTGTATTTCTTGCAGGTGGTTCCCTTTATGATATGGGCTTGTATGTTCCATATTACTTTGATACATGTATTTGTACGAATTATATTTCATACAGGTACTGTTTGTAGCACGGATTTGTATATCCGATGTTACATCGTGAACTAGTTTTTACTCGAATTGTATTTCTTGCAGGTGGTTCCATTTATGATATGGACTTGTATGTTCATATTACTTTGACACTTCTTTGTGTGAATTGTATTTCATGCAGGTGTTTGTTGTGATGCGAATTTGTATATCCGACGTTACATTCATTCTAGTTTTCTGCCTGAATTGTATTTCTTGCAAGGATTCAGTTTGTGATTGGACTTGTATGTTCCATATCACGTTGTTGCATATCTTTGTTATATTTCATGCAAGTGTTGGTTGTAGTGCAGATTTGTGTATCCAGTGTTATATCTTTTTTTGGCATTCTGTTTGAATTGTATTTCTTGCAGAGAATCAGTTTGTGATTGTACTTTACTCAAAGTTTTCTGGAGTCTTCTTAGCTCGTAGTGCTCTTCGTATTTATTATCCGTTTGGTATTTTCTATACCTTTTTATCGCATTCTTTTACCGCTTTTCTAGAGAGCACGAGAAGTAGGTTTTTACCGCTTTCCTTTCCATGGGAAGTGGGAATAAAGATGCATGATGGGGCTTCCATAGTTGGAGCATGTTCAGGAACCCCTCTGGTTTATTTAAAGACCCGTTTAGGGCGCTTCTGTTTGCTAATTGTGTTTGGTTTGTTTAAAGTCCTCTTCCGTGCATAGGGAGGAGATTTTCATTGTGTGTTTACAATTGTGCTTGCATAGGTCAGAAGTGGTTAGGACACCCGACGTGGCACCACCAAGAAAAGTCCCGCTTTTTATATTTCCTTTTATCGAGTCATTGATATGATGGGCAAGCGAAAAGGGTCAGCAGTCGTCCCCCGCAGTTCTAGTCTGTGTCTTGTATGGTACACGCGAATCGTGTTACTTTTCCTTTATCGAGTCAATAACAAAGTGGTCAGAGTCCCCTATTCTGACTCTCCACTCATTCCTGGGGTTCGCATTTATTGCAGAACTCACATCATTTTCTCTGTAGGTTATGCCTACGCTTGTTTGGCATTTGTTTGCGCATTCCATTGTTTGTGTGCTTCTGCCAAAGCACTTATTTGCTTAATCCCTCTTCATCCCTTGGTCGTTCAACTGAGGTGGATGTTAGGATAGTTTCCTTAGGTTTGCTTGGTTAGGATAGTCTTCGAGCTTAGACTTTAATCCTCAACCATAGGGCGACTTTGCATGATAACATTAGGGATAGAACTAGTTAGTTTCCCTTCCTTGCTTTCTAGTTTTTTTGCATCCTTGCATGTAATAAAAATAAAACTTGTTTTCTTTTCTTTTACAAATCAAAATACTTAATAATGGTTCAAACTCCTTTTTCAAAGGTAAAAATAACCAACCAAGATTAATTCTTTTTCGCCTACGGGTGCATTTTCTTTTTGTGCTTAAAACTCTTTTTCATAAGTAAAAAACACAAAACCCACCAAAACAAGTGAGTCGAACTACGACGCTCTGACTTTCCCATTGCACGAGGGAATACGTAGGCATCTTATCACGAGGTACGATCGAGCAAACTTTGTAAATACTTCTTTCTTTTTCCCGTGTTTTCTTTATTTTCTTTTCTTTCACATGCATACTCTTTTAGCATACAGATATAGCGATTAAGCGATAGATAGATATAAACACACCCATTAAATAGAAAATAGAAGTGGATACCGTAGAGTACTACGGGGGTGTGAGGTGTTAATACCTTCCCTTCGCGTAATAGATTCCCTTACCCTATCTCTCGGTCGCAAGACCGTGTCTTATTCCTTTTAAGTTTTCGTGATGCGTTTACCTTTCTCCTTTTGCGAGATAAAAAACGTTTGATGGCGACTTCATTGATATAGTTATCGGATGATGTTCAGTCGGTTGTTTCAGGGCTGTATACTATATTTCATTGTTTCTTATTTGAATTCATTTCATCTCTCTCTACACTCCAATATGTCAAGCAAAACACCCTCCTCAAGTGATTCTCTCTTCTTCCTCCCTCTTGCATGCAAATCCCTCTATGTCTTTCCTGTACTGCAATTAAAGAACAAAAATATGTAAAGTTTGTTAGGGGGAGTTAATAGTAGAAGCATTGATATAAAGTTGACGAATAAGCACCTTTGTGAGAGATACACCACTTGTCCACCTAAAATCTTAAGGTGATATGTGAGTGGGTTCTCCAACTTATATATGCTCTCCCACTTTTACCGTCGTTGACACCGGTCTCTTTCTCGAACCAAAGGCTCTAGATACTATGTTAGAGGGAGTTAATAGTATGAGCATTTATATAAAATTGAGGAACAAACACCATGTGAGAGACACACCACTTGTCCACCTATCACCTTAAGGTGGTAGGGGAGTGGACTCTCCCATTTATATACTCTTAAGTCACTGCGTTATCTTTTAATGTGAAACTATTTCTCCACTTATTCACTCTTACTATATATTTCAACAAAGTTAGCATAATATATTTTTAATAAGACACTAAAATCAAAAGCTTCACTTAAAACATAAAAATTAAAACAAAATTGAATATACTAATAAAAAAAAATACATGAACGATGTTCAAATGAAAAAATTGAATTTTAAAAGACAAAGTAATGACATTGATTAATTTGTACATTGTGTCATCATGCTTTAAGAACATATTGTAAAAAAATTAAAAAGTGAAAACATGAAGAAAAAAAATAGATTAGAGGGATGGAGAAATTAGAGGAAAATATGTACTTAAAAAATAACAAATATAATAGAAGTCTACTCCATCATTGTTTACCATGGCCAGACTCTTTTCTCTAAATACTTTTAATCAATTTTTGTAGCTATTATTGTTTTGCAATTGAAATAACAGTAACTATTTTTGGACTAAATGGATACGTAGTGTGCGGCAGTTTTTGTCTTGCAATTAACATTCTTGCTTAGATATAGGTGTAACTAAATGTAACTGCTGAAATAATTATGAAAATAATACAATTAAATAAGAGTAAATTTGGTAAACAAAAAAGAGCCAGAGCCAGGCCATTTTGTTGTACTTTCTTTATAGATAGCCATAGATAATAGGGGTATTCTCAGATCGGTTTGATTCGGTTTTGAGAGAATTTGATATTTAAATCGATTAAAATTATATGAATTAGTTTGGATTGAATTTACAAATTTTTGCGATAAAGTCCAAATCAAACTGAATCGAATCGAGAAACAACGGGTTGGTTTAGGTTGGATTGACCGGATAGATAAAAAATATATAAAATAACTTATTTAAGGAAATTAATTTTTCATAATAATATAAAAAATTATAGTATTAATAGTGTTTAATCGTTAATATTAGACTAGAAAATTTTCCCTAATAGATTCTAAATTATGTAACAAGAAAAATATATAACATCAAGTTTTTTGAATATGTAATTATTCACTTGATTTAGAACGGTAATGAATGTGTTTCATAACTCTACGTTCAGTTATCACAATACACTAACAATTTTTTAATAACAAATTAAAATATAATAAATTGGCCACATACAACATTTCATTTTTTACTTCTTGGACTTGAATGATTGATAATAATTTTTATGATAAATAATTATGATTGGTTTGTGTTGGGCTTGCGGGTAGAAAATTGAAAATCTGATGCCCGAACCAATTGTCATTGAATTTCATTGGTTTAGTTCGGTCCTTGCTCGAACTGACAAAATATCCGACTCAAACACTATGATTTGGTTAAATTCTGATTTAGTTCGGATTTACGCGAATCAATGAACACTCCTGATAGATAATACAATTAAATAAGGGTAAATTTGATAAACGAACAAGAGTCAGTCCATTTTTTTTTACTTTCTTTATAGATTGTAATAGATACGAGAAACTAAACAAATACCTAACTAATAAGGTTTAAAAAATCTCTGAATTTTTAATTTAATATGTCTCTTTTATATTTATTTATTTAGGAGTTATTTAGTTTAGAAGAGTCAAATTTTTAATTTTATTTTATATTTATTAGTTAAAGTTTAATTTAGTCTAATAATTAATAGAATTATATAAATATATAAATGTTAAAGTTTAATTTAGTCTAATAATTAAGAGAATTATATAAATATATAAATGTTAAAGTTTAATTTAGTCTAATAATTAATAGAATTATATAAATATATAAATATTTTAAATTTTAAATAATTTATTTCTATCTTTTAAATTTTATGTATCTCAAAATTATCGAATTTTTGTTTTAATTGAAATAATAAAACATGATTATTTCCTTAGAATCATGTCTTTAAAATTGTGGTATAATTGTAGATTGCGGTTACATGTTTGGGCATATGAGTGATAAAACGGGCAGTCGGTTCCGTCCTTCCCATTCAACCTTAAGCTCGTAAAAATTAAAGAATAATATCTATTTATTTTAAAATATTACACTTTTACTTAAGACACTTGCATGAAAATTGTGAATGAAATTATTAAAATCTAATATAACCTTAACGACTCTTTAAAAGTAGAAACTTATAATTTGACTGATATATCAACTTAAATGAAAAAGTGAATATTATGATTAGCATGTTTTTAATTAATTTTTTTGTTGGTTGTACATTCACTAGCATTTTAAATTTGTAAAATCATAGAATTGAATATTTACTTTTTATAACTTCTTTATATAACTTTAAACAAAAGTTTTTTAATTTTATTTTGTTAAAATTATTTATTAAAAACTATTTTTAACTAGCAAACTAAAGTTTTATAAATTAATTCTGAAACAAGGCTATGACGGTTTGTATGTGTTGCCTAGTGAATAAGAAATGCTACTTCAAAATCCGTTGCCTTTTCATTATAAGCGATGGTTGTATAAAGCCTATGTCTATATAACTGCGGCAGAAAGCTAACAGGCGACGATTTATTTAAATTTATCAACACATTTAAAATCGTAGCAGTTACTCTTTTAGGGGATAGATTTACACCCGTTGCATATTCTTTCGTTGTCTAAAAAAGTCTAAAATATTGCAGTGATCTCAAATTGAAACAAAAAAAATAGAGAATTGAATGGAATGAGCGGGAATGTATTCCATCGTATTCCATTATATTTCATCATGTTGAAAGTGTAATTCCTTGTGTTGAAGCAGAATGTTATTCGAATATAAGGTGTGTCGAAATAGATTAGCTTAGTACATCGAAGTGTGTCGAAACTTAGTGTATCAAGTTGTATTATGTCAAAATATCTAAGCAAGTTGCTAGATAGAATTTTGACTAGACCTATTTTAATAAGTGTAACTGAATTAGGTTAAGTTGTTACTTTGCGCTTTTTTTATTGTGGACATTTTAGCTTAGTGAGCAAGCAAGCTCAATCTAAATAGTGAGAGAACTCCTATTTTTGTATCACATTGTATTCATAGAATTTTGCAGTTGCAAAGTGAATAAAGATTTTCCACAGTTTGGGGACAGACAGAAACTCTGTAGAAACCATAATCTCTTTCTTCTTTAAATTTTCTTTTCATTGTCATTGTGTGGTGATAACTATCTTGTTCATCAAGATTGATACAAATTCATCATAGATTTTAGTGGATTTCCAACATCTAGTATCAAGAGTTCCAGTTGAGCGGTCAAGGAAAGAAGAAGAAGAAAATCAATGGTAATGAATTATGCGAATGGAAATTTTCCATCGAATCTTCCAATTATGAAATGTGATAAATATGAGAATTGATGCAAACAACTGAATGTTATATTCTATCAAGGTCTTTGAGATCTCGTGAAACATGGATTAGAACCGTTTGATGTAGACACTTCAGAAAAAGAACAGACGAGATACAAAGAACTGAAGAAGAAGAAGAAGAATTATAAATCTCTCTTTATAATTTACCAATGTGCTAGCCTAGACAATTTCGAAAAGGTTAGTGATGTAGAATCTGCAAACTAAGCTTGGGAAATTATGAAGAAATCGTTTGGAGGCGCTGAGAAGTTGAAATAGGTGAAGTTATAAACTCACAAAAGAACGTATGAAATATTTCAGATGGAAGATAGCGAGAGCGTATCTGATTTCTTCACTAGGGTTACGAAACTAGTGAATCAAATCAAAGTTTGTGGAGAGACGTTAACAACAAGAGTTGTTATTTCAAAGATCTTAAAATTTTTGGCTCCGAAGTTTGACCATGTGGTAGTTTCCATATAAGAGTCAAAAGACATGTTCACTTTGTTGAAAGAAGAATTTCAAGAAATGCTTGAATCCCATGAACAAAGAATGGCTGAAAGAGCTGCATGAAAATCAAAGAATGGCGTGGCTTTGCAGGCACAATCAACGAAATAAAGTAAATGAAAAGGAAATTGGTTCGACAAAGTTAGATGTGACTACAACAATTCGATTGGTAGAGGAAATCATCAGGAATGAATTATGTTGAATTAAAGAAGACACCAATACCAAGACAACCAAAGAAGTTGTGTTGGAGGTAGAAGAAGATGTGGTGGTCAAAAACCTGACCAGAGTCATATTCAGTGTTACAATTGTCAAAAGTATAGTCACTATTCTAGTGATTGTCCAGAAAAACGAAATAATCAATAAAGTGATACAAATTTTACAAAGTATGAAGAAGAAGAAGAGATGTTTTCAATGGTCATAACAAGAGATGGAGAAAAAAAATCAAGGATCAAGGATAATTGGATTCAGGATACTCATCACAAATGTTTGAAAGAAAAGATTGGTTTTCAACCTAAAATCTTCAATGAAAAATATGGTAAAATTTTCAAATGACAATGTGATACGGTGAACTGACTTTGTAGGATTTTTGTATCCAAATGTGCGGATAGCAAGAGTCGCCACCGACTTTTATTTTTATCCAATTAAGGGAAGGTAAAAGTAACAGAAAAAGACCTTCGTTAGATTCTTGAGTTCGGGAGAATGGTTATGAAAAGGGAAGGTATTAGCACCCCTTTCCATCCGTAGTTATCTACGGGCTCTTAGTTGCTCTAGATCACTTTTTTAAAATTGCTTTCTGTGTGTTTGACAAAGATGTTTTGAAAAGGCATTTCGCTTTGACTTTGTAATGACTCATGTAGGAGTGTATACAAAGTGTTCGGAAATGTTTTTGTTTTGAAAAGAGAATTTGAACTTTGAAAAAAAGTGTGTGGTGTGAAAAGCTTTTAATTTAGAGCAAGCAACTAAGAGACTTATTTACCCACTCGGAATTGGTCATTTTGTTGTACTTCTACATTCCTTTAGAATAGCGCTAGCCATACCATTAGTTAGTAGGTAGCTCCATTCGTTGGATGTAAACGGGACATTCGAAGGGACATCGGATGGTCATAGAAGGCAACTTGTAGGAAGTATCCTAGCACATTCGAAGGGACTATCATCATTTTTCGTAGGCGACAATCGAGGGTCAAGATCATGTATTCGGAGGCGACATCGTGGGTCTTATGATCTTTGTATCGAAGGGACTATGATGATTTGTTTGGAAGGCAACGGTGCTAGAATACCTCTACGTTCGAGGGACATGACCATTTTGAATCGAAAGGCATCGAGAGAGAATTACCCTAAGGGGTGCATGTGTGAAAGAAGTGTGTCAAATTCAGATATTTTATCTTGAAGATTAGTGTGAGCTATGTTCATTGTTATCTTGCCATACACGCCTAGTTACTAGCAATTGATAAGGGTGCGGAAAGTAAAATGCGGAATGTAAAGTGCGGAAAGGTAAACCTACGCTATTACATGGCTTTGGGGCAGATACATAATTTAAAATGCGGAAAATAAAATCCTAAATTAAACTATTACAACCCATGAGCAATTACATTATTGGAAAAATAGAATGATAAAAAGAAAACGTCCGAATCGGAGCAACCTGTGAAAGAATAAGAGATCGGAAAATATGATGGAATCGAAATAAGAGAAGATGTTAGAAAAAATGCAAGTTTTAATATGAGAAAATTAATGCATGCTGGAAATAAGATAAATAAGTTAAAATATTTTTTTGGGATTTTTTGGAAAAGATTTAATGATTAAAATGCAATTAATAGTGATTTAAATGCAAAAATAAAAATAAAATAAATATGCATGCAAAAATTATATTTTTAAATTTATTAAATTAAATAAAGGTTTTTGTGAAAATAATGTAAAAAGAAAAAATGTTTTTGGTACTTTTTATAATGCAGAAATAAAATATGTAAGTTAATTAAAATGAATGAAAATATTGAAAAAAATATGAAAATATGAAAAAATATTGAGAAAATATGCAGTTTTGTAAAAAAGAAACTCAAACCGGTGCTGGCAGGGATCGAACCCATGACCCTGAGGAGAATCTTCCCAAAAGCCAAGCCTTAACCACTGGGACAACGTGTCTTTGGTGTTTGGAAAGTGAGAAACATTTGAATAAGAACGTTGACACGTCCTGGGTATATTTGAAAACACAATCCGCGTGGGCCCTGTGGATCGAATGGACGAATCGGATTGCTCGCTTGCCACGCATGCCTCGCCGGAGTCCGATCGGTCAACGACGCCGAGCCCTAGTCTTGCCTCCGATGACCAAATCAAAACAAGCAAAACACGTGGATAAATGGGAAAGGGGACCCTACCCCTAAATCGATGGTCATGAGTTCATTGGTGCCATTAGTTTTGATCAAACGGCCAGCTACCACGATGAAGACATAAAAGCCCTAGCCATGGCAAATCGAGATTCTTACGTGAAAGCTTTGAAACGATGGCCCAGATCGACCATGTGGAGTCTCAGGAACACAACCAAATCGTTAGAATCAATTAAAACAAGCAGGATAATAAAATGCAAAAATCACAAAGTTTGAATATGTATGTATGTATATGCATCGATTCAGCTTGCTTTGATCAATGATAAGAGTGTATACTTACTCAAACCTACCTCCTGAAGACAATGAGATGGTTTTGATGGAAAGTCGTTGTATGGAATTCGATTTTCAAAAGTTTTGAGAAAAATTTTGCAAGAATAAGGGTTTGGCTTGAGCTAGGTTTCGCCTTTTGTATCTGTATTGCTTGGTATTTATAGGAGTTTTTGGAAGAGAAAAAACAAGGAAAAAAGATTGGAAATTGAATGTGCAAATATTTTCTTTGAAAATCAAATCAAATTTTGAAGAAAATATGATTTTCTCATCAATGCCATGGCTTGCACGAATTTGGTAAATGGTGTGGGCTTTCTTGGACATTAAGAGAGATATAAATCCAACCCAATTGAAAAAATAACTTAATTTTCATATTTTGCATAATTTATTTTTGAATTAAATGTTGTAAAATTCAAATATAAACCATGAAAATAGAAAATTACCAATGCCAAGCTTTTATGGGTCAAAAATAACATCATGAACAAATTTGGATCAAAAGATTATAGGCCCATTTGGAAAATTTTGCATTTTGACCAAAATGTCCTTTTGTGCAATTGTGCAAAATTGCCCAACTTCTGAATGGTGGATCTTGCTCAATTTTCCACATTTTTGAGTGTTCTTGGACTTTTTGGAAAGCTCTAAGAGTCCTCTAACCAATGTCTTTGGTCTCATCTCAATTGGAGTTACCATGCTTAAAATATCTTCAAAACAAAAGTTGACTTTTGTTGACTTTGAAAATGACAGTAATGTTTTGAGCTATACCTCTCAAATGAAGCATTTTTGGACATTCTTGTGAGACATGAAGTTGTAGAGAATTGAATTTCCTTCAAAACAAGAGGTGGTGGAAAATTTCGAGGAAGTATGAGAAAGTTATGATCACCAAAGTTCATTGACTTTTCACCTGAAACCCTAATTTAGAAAGTTTGACTTTGGGCAAATCTTGAGTTTTCTTGATGAATCATGATCAACCCTTGATCAAATTATGAATGTAACTTCAAAATGAGGATGTTGACCAAAAATCGAAGTTTTGATCAGTATGTTGACCACAGTTGACTTTTTGTCCAATAACCGATTTTCAACCATCTAAGCAATTTCGAGGAAACTTGACTTGTGAAGCTTGAAACTTGACATGGAGAATCTTTGAAGCATATGAGGAGGCATGAAGACCATTGGAGATGTTGGAAGCCCATCTTGGCTTGAGAGATACCAAACCCTAGTTTGGGTTTGATTGTCTCAGAGAGAGTTTGTCTCGATCAACTCGAGGAGTCTTTGAGCATAGATGTATGAAATCTTTGAGAAGATGGAGGGCAAATTTTGGGGTATGACAGCCCCTGCTCAATCTTCTTGTACTGGAAGGTTAGATTGACATGCTTGTCTTTCGCGACCAAGGTAGAAGATGATTGAACACCGAGTACACCGAAAATTTGCACTGTGGATGATGCGGAATGGGCTTACGATGCCATTTGGAGAAGTTGGAGACTTCCTGGGAACGAGTCGACGCTAGACTCGAGGTTGTTAATAGGAGAGCTGACGGAGATGGGTTTAAGATGCCATCCGAAAGGTCACCGGGAGTGAGTCGACGCTAGACTCAGAGACGCTTCGAAGGAGCACGAGATGGGCTTAAGATGCCATCCGGAGGAGTCGATGTTAGACTTTGTGCTCATCTTTGAATGAAGTTGTTGGTTTGTATTGATTTTAACCATATATGCAGCGCTCGAAAGTGAAGAGATGTTGACAAGTAGTCGGTGATGGGCTTAAGACGCCATCCAAGGCAACCGAGTCACGCTAGACTGTAGTTGCTGATAATAAGGAATCGAATAAATCTTCGTGGCCGATTACTCCGAGGAGATCAGGCCGAATGTGGATAGCTTCCTGTTGTGCATCGGTGTTGATCCATTGCTTGTTATCGGAGGATAACCGAGGTGGTCTTCGGATAGTTTTCCGCTTCGGGCTTAACTCGACCTGCTTATGGAGGTGGTCTTTCGATAGTTTTCCGTCGGCTCGGGCTTAATCTCGACTGCTTTGCGGCGGTCTTTCAGATAGTTTTCCGCCGGCTCGGGCTTAATCCGGACCTGCTTATGAGGTGGTCTTCGATAGTTTTCCGCCGGGCTTAATCTCGACCTGTTCGCTGAATGATCACACTGCTTTGGAGAAAACAAGAGAAACTTTGATAGAATATTTGTTAGTCTTATGCAAAGTATGATGCATGACAGTGTATATGGATGACATATGCATGAATTATGACTTTATGAGTAATGTATGAATGATAAATGTTGTAATATTTCAAAACATGTCCATCTTGAGGAAGATGCGGATGTTCTGCTTGAAGATTTCTGACTTCTGCTTGGGGAATTGTGTAGGTGAGAACCCCGCTTTTGAAGGAGAAAAAAGATATCCTGGATTTCTCCGATGCACTATCTGACCAGGTCTTGGGTCTAGACATTGTTGAGGACGGTAGAGATTTGAGAGGCTCGTTGTCGGAGATCTCATATATAGACCCTGCTGAGGAGAGTCTGGGAGGCGATCTGTTGAGGACCTTGTACGTAGATCCTGCTGAGGAAATTTAAGAGGCGCTCTACTGGGGATCCCGAGTGTAGATCTCGCTGGAGAGCATTTGATAATTGCCGAGAGACCGGGCTAGAAGAGTCTGGAGTCCGTTGTAATCTCTGGCTGGGGAATAAAAGGTGTATGCTTCCTCCGATGCACTATCTGACCAAGTTTCGAGTCTGGATACTGCTGCCGGGGAAAGGGAGGAGGATTGAGAAATATCCGCTGGGGATGAAGTGTTACCGCTGAGATCGATGTAACGCTGCTCGATTGAGTGAAATTGCCGCGTGGATTCCTCATACTTGGGAAGGTGTGTGGGTGACACCTTTATGCTCGGGGAACTATTTGTTGACGTCGTCATCTCAATTCCTCGAACCGTAGTAAGTACTTTTGTATGTTCACTTTTCGTATGTTCGTGATTAGATTCTTATTGTCAAATGCGATAGTCATTCAAAGCAAACGTTGGACTTATTGCAAATAACAACAATGTAAATTGTAAAGAGAAAGAAGTGTATTTTTTTGAAAGGTGGCGATGGCCAAGTAGTTTGTACACAAGAAAGGTAAAAGCTATGCGGAAACAATCTCGTTAAGTCCCAACTATGCTAGTACTCATATGTTTCAACTATCTCATCTCCTCTTGCGGTAGAAAGTGAGTAGACCGATCTTCGCCATTTGAATCTTGAATGCCGATAGTAGTGGAAGCGATGATCCGAAGAGACATAGTCGACGCTTAAATCCCTAACTTTTGCCTAGACCGCCTTTCGGTTTTCACCGGATACCTTTTTGCCCAAGCCGCCTTTTCGTGTTTTCGACTCACGGTGTACATGTTTTGTATATATCCTTAATTTTGCCCGAACCTTTTGGTTCGCCAGATGCCCTTATTTTTGCCTAGGTTCGCCGACCTAGCGGGTCTATTTCATGCGTAGTATTTTTGACTATGTCTGCGCTCATGTGGGAAGTCTTCACCATCCATGGTGCCGAGTATCATAGCGCCGGAAAATACGCCTTGACTACAAACGGTCCTCATAAGTGGGAGTCCATTTGCCCTGGATCACCTTGTGGAAGAATGATGCGCTTGACTACTAGATCACCGACTTGGTAAACTCGGTGCTTGACCTTCTTGTTAAATGCTCGATCATTCGCTTCGATAAACCATGGCGTATGGACGCGAGTCGCTTCTCATCAATCAAATTAATCGGTCAAGGCGAGTCGGACCCAATCGTTTTGCCTAACTCGGCCCGGAGGACTCGTCGAGGGTATCCTCGATGGGTAAGACGGCTTCCATACCGTGATACGAGAGAAGGGTTGCCTCTTGATGTTCGTCAGAGCGATAACCATGAAGAGAAAATGGTAACATCTCATGCCAATCCTTGTAAGTCACCGTCATCTTCTCGATAATCTTCTTAATGTTCTTATTGGCGGCTTCCATCGCGCCATTCATCTTAGGCCGATATGGAGAAGAGTTGTGATGCTTGATCTCGAATCGCGTAGTTCGGTGATCATCTTGTTGTTGAGATTTGAACCGTTATCGTGATAATCCTTTCGAGTGCCATACCGATGATAAGATTATGTTTGATGAATCGAGCCACAACACTCTTGGTAACAGATGCAAACGAGGCCTCTACCCACTTGGTAAAATAGTCAATTGCCACAAGGATGAAACGATGTCCATTGGAAGTGGGCTTGATTTCTCCAATCATGTCAATGCCCCACATCGCGAGGCCCGAGAAGTTAAAACATCAGAGGTACCGGAGGTATGCACTTTGTCGGATAACCGCACTTGTGACAAGATCGAGCGAAGCGGTGACAATCGCTTCCATGGTGGACCAAAAGTAACCTGTTCTCAAAATCTTCTTAGCTATGGTGTGTCCATGGAGTGGGTACCAAATTCGCCGTAACTCTTCCATGATACGCATCGCTGTCTTCTGGTCTACACAGCGGAGTAAGCACAAATCGTGGTTGCGCTTGTATAAGATGTCGTTGCTGAGGAAAAATTTGGAAGCAAATCTTCTCATGAACTTCTTGTCATTAACAGATGCCCCTGCGGGATATTCCTGAGTCTCAAGGTACCTCTTCACGTCATAGTACCAAGGTCTCTCTTCTGCGTCAAGCTCATAACAATACGCTGGTTCGTCAAACCTTTCAATGATGATCTGGGGAGCCTCGTTGTCCCATCTAACCTTGAACATAGACGACATGGTAGCCAATGCGTCTGCCAACTGATTCTCCTCTCGTGGAATATGATTGAAAGTAATCTCTTCGAAGTAAGGAATCAAACTCAGAACATGCTCTCGATATGGAATGAGATTCGGATGCTTCGTATCCCACTCGCCCTTAATCGACCGATCACTAAAGCCGAGTCTCCATACACTTGCAAGAACTTGATTCTTAAGTCAATAGCACTTTAAGACCCATGATGCACGCTCAGATTCGCCATGTTGTTCGTGCAATCAAACATAATCCGCGGTGAAAGGCGATGTCCACCGTAGGGATGTAATGATGGCGCCAATGCCATTGCAAGTGCGCTTGAGGCTCCATCAAAGACCATGGTCCATCGGGATCCTTGTTCGTGTCCTTCGTCTGGCCTCGGTTCTTCGTAATCAGAATTAGTAAAACATCTTCGTCTGAAATTCAAACCGCATAGATCGATAGTCATCTACGGCTTGATGAGCCAAATGATCGGCTACTACACTTCCTTTGATCGCTTTCGAGAAGTGTACCGATGTCGATTCGGTCAAGATCATTTGCCATCTTGCTATCCTTCCGGAGAGAGTGGTTTCTCAAGATGTATTTTATCGGATCCATCTTGGAAATCAACAAGGTAGTGTGAGTCAACATATCTGCCTTAGCCGCAGCCAAAGTTGCAAGTTTTCTCGTGAGTATCTTGTTTCACAATCGGTAAACTTTTGCTAAGGTAGTATATTGCATGCTCTTTTCGACTGCACTCGCCATGTTGCCCCAACACACACCCCATTGAGTTCTCTAACACCGCCAAGTACATGATAAGAGGTCTTCCTTCGCAAAGTGCATCGTGGATAGGAGGATTCAGGTACTCCTTGATTTTGTCAAAAGCGATCCGCAATCGTCTGCTCCATTCTACTACTTGATCTTTCTTAAGTAACTTAAAGATTGGCTCACAAGTAGCGCTAGGTGTGCAATGAATCGCAATGTAGTTCAATCGGCCCAAGAAACCCTCGACTTCCTTCTCAAGGGAGCCGCATCTCTTGAATAGCTTTAACTCGGATCAACTTCAATACCTTTACCATCGACAATAAACCCTAGGAGTTTTCCTGATCCGACTCCAAAGGTGCACTTGTTAGGATTAAGTCTCATCTGTACTTCTTCAATCAAATAGTTTCGCAAATGATCGAGGTGTTCTTCTTCACCGTGATCGAGCTATCATGTCGCCGACGAGACCTCTATCTCGTGATGAATCATGTCATGAAACAATGTCACCATAGCACGATAAGTGGCGCCGTTCTTCATCCGAACGGCATAACCTTGTAGCGAAAGTGCCCCACCGTAACGAAAGTAGTCTTCCATGTCTTCGTGGAGCCATCTTGATCCGATTGTAACCGAGAAACCATCCATGAAGGAGAAAACCTTATGCCGAGCGGTATTGTCAACCGTAACATCAATATGAGGAAGTGGAAATCGCTTTCGGACTCGCTTTGTTCGATCTCGTAATCCACACACATTCTTACCTTACCATCCTTCTTGGGCACGGGTACCACATTTGCAACCCAGGGATAAGAGGTGACTAAGAAACCGTTGAACTGCTTCATAACTTCGCTTTGATTTTCTCTCGACATCTCGTGACGATGCGATTTAACCTTCTGCTTTCAGGAGGAAACCTTCTTTGTCGGCAATCGTGTACCACAATATCAATGTCTAAACCTGCATGTCTTCGTATGACCAAGCAAAACCTCAATATAGTCTCGTAGCATTTGAATCAACCTTTCTTTAACACTGTTCTCAAGACCCGCTCCTATCTTGATCTCTTTTCTGCCTTCACAAGACTCCAAATTCACAACCTCAACTTGCTCTTCGTGTGGTGTATAACTCGCTCTTCTTGTCAGTGCAAGTTCTCCGGCACTTCACAATCTTCCTCACTTTCGCCTTCGCTTGGTAGATCGGATTATCAAGTCATATTTAGCACTAGCATAGCTGTTATTAACGAGATTCGGAGTGATTCGCAGTTGTATCACGTGGGTGTGTAAGAAACACATAGCTTTTGAAGGGGTGATAAAGTAAAGAAAGAAAACAAACAATTGAATGCAAAAGTCCAACGAATTTATTGAATGAAAATACGAAACGATGATAATAACCTCGAACGAGCCATGATGGGCAAGGCACTAGGCTTTCAAAGTTTATTGTTCAAACATAAAGAAATACGAAAAGCAAAACAAAAACAAGAGCAATTACTCCGGCTAAAGGAGATTGGTATGACGCCTTCGCCTTCCAATTCGAGACCTTTATCCGAGTCGAAGATCCACTTGATGTCAAGTCGTTGTCGCCGCCTTCTATAACATGGATTCCACTGACCGATGCGGAAAGGAAGTTGGCCACGTCGGCGTATCATCTTCTCGACCCTTGATGGTGAAGCCTAAACCAGCCTTGTCAAATTTGAAGAGAAGATCGGAGCTGTCCCCAAATAGTGCTACCTCCTTGTTCAACAGCACCGAGCTCTTTCAATGAGGCCATCCTAGGCGGAGCTCGTGTAACTCAGAGGAGGGGAGTCAGGCATGACTGGTATCGTTTCAAAAGCTTGACAGGAGTCTCAAGAATTCACCCTCCATCTCAAGGTATCGGAATGACCGAGATGATCGACCATATACTCTTCTTCACCACATACCGTGACAACCTTCCTTTCACCGGTATTTCAGCTCGATGTAAGGTAGAGGTAATACCGCCCCATGTATCCAAGGGCCCAAGTAAGTAAGTCGGACGGATGTCCATGACAAAGAAAGTGGAATCAAAAGTCCGGGAACCGACTTTGACAAGAGTGAGTTCTCCAAGTACTGCTCGTAACCATCAAAAGCTCTCAAGGATGTTCTCGTAACCGTATCACCAAGACATGAGAGTGTAGTGCCCTTGCATTCAAGAGATGTGCAAGGCTTTGTTGTGTTTCTTTCGAGTCAAATCAAGATCGAAGCCTAGGCCGTTGTTGGTAGCCGTGCTAGCAATACAAACTTCGAACGGTAGGTAGTTCGGCACATGAGCATTCTTCGAAACTTTACCAAGGCATTAGCATGAGCCTCGGAGCACAAGAGCAGAGCAAGCATGGAGATCTTGACGAGTCTGTCCCAACTGTTCTACAACATTGTAGTCACTCTTCTTGATGATCTTCGAATTTCCTCCATTTCTTGTCGAGGTGTCTTCAAGAACTTCCTTTGGTACTTCGAAAGGTGATGAGTCACCGGTTCTTTCCTCTAGCCGGGATACCGATTGAGTAGCGGAATGCGTGGAGTCGCAGTGTCCTTGGAGGAGAGATCTCGAGAGAATACCCTTCGGGTCACCTTACTAGATCCGGTGATGTTGTCGATGTTAGGAATAGAAACTTCAGCAGTAAGATCTTCAAAGGTCAGAGGATCTTGCTTGACGCCATGATAGTAAACATCACCCATAGTTCCAAGGGATAGCCTTGTCGAGGAATATGGAACGGTCTTGGAGAAGTGATAATGAGAGGTGCCACTCTAGGCACAGGATCGCAGAGGAAACCTTATCGTGTTAACATCAAGATAGTCTTCGTGGAAATCTTCACCCCATCCTCGCTTTAACATCTTCAATAGGAATCTTGTAGCTTCGTGAATGTACTTCACCATGTAATCATACTTTCCACTTGGTTGCCCCAAGGTATCCCACACGATGGTACATTGCTCGCATTGTCAATCTTCAACTTAGACATTTCTTCACACACCGCATGTGGTTTCGTAAATAGTATCTCACGGTTATCCATCATGCATCGAACACGCCTTCTCAACCAAGCACAACCATCGTGCGGATGGGCACCAACGACAATTCTCCGGGCATCCCGGATTGACACCGCTTGCAACAAATTCTTCTTAATACCATCGAGGAATGGTCAAGTCATCTATGTTGAAACATAAGTATCGCCACCAACATCATTGGAACTCTTGTCATGGTTAGGCATAGGCGCATTGATCACATTCGAGTCTCAACAGAGGATCAAATTCAACTGCTTAGCTTCAATCATATCTTGAATCTTGTTCTTCAAAGCCCAACAATTGTCGTTGTCGTGCCCTGGCTATTGGAATGGTAGGCACACTTAGCATTAGGATTGTACGGAGAGGAAGTGTTGACATTCGAGGAGGATCCCCAAGGTAATCACCGCTTTCAACATGTGTTGCAAGGCTTGCGATAATGGCATGTTGATCTTCGAACCGCTTCGTGGCGCTGCTCGTTACGCCTGTCTCACCGAGGTCAGGCCGATGTAGGATCGAGATTACAACCGCCCCACGATTGAGCGGTCGGACTTGGCTCGGCTTTTCCGACCATACATTGGCTTCTTTCTTAGCACCAAAAGATCTCTTCACAACATTTGAAGATGACTCTACATGGATCTTCCCACTCTTGATACCACTTCAATACACTCGTCAATATCACTGTGAATCCGGATGAAGAATTTCCAATCGATGATTGAAGAATGGGCCTGCGTTGTTCCCATAAACATATCAACCAACTCCCTATTAGACAAGGGTGGTGAACTCTCGCTAGATCTCTCCACTCGAGCATACTCCTTGAACTTCTCATCACGACCCATAGACATGCTTTGTAGTTGCATGCGTGGGTGTCAATTCAAGATTGTATACATCGTCTCAGAGAAAGCATCACCAAATCACTCCAAGTACGGATACGGTCATTCTCTAGCCGATAGTACCATTCCAACCGGGTTCCGACAAACTCTCTTGAAAATAGTGCATCCACAACTTTCTCATCGGGGGTTGATCTTCCGGACATAGGACTTCAAATGCATTAGGGCAAGACATCCCATCATACTTGGCAAAAGTAGGAACTTTGAACTTGGGAGGAATCACAACACCGTGAACAAGACTCGATCATCAAAGTTCAGCCGGACATTTTCAAGTTTTCCACAAGATTCGACGATCTTCAAGTTGTTTGTACTTGTCATCTTCCTCGAGTATCGCCATAATCGAATGATCCTCTCCTCCTTTCTTTGGCTCACGCTCACCTTCATCACCCTTGGTACTCCCCCGGTATGGACACTTCCGAGAGCTCAATACGGCTGACCACCTTAGGACCCCTTTGAAACGCTCACCCATGTTGAGGAGACCAACAACCTTCTTCTTCTTGTTGATGAGCTTCTTCGATCATCTTGGCCTTGGACCAAGTTGGTGAACATCCTGAAACCGAGCATTCGAGCCTGGAGATCTTTGACAGTCTGTTCAAGAGCCATTTCCTGCTAAAATAAATAGCGAGCAAATGAGAAAACCAATCTCCAATGTACCTGTGATGCAATGTTATGCTATGCTATGCAATGCAATGTTTTCAAGGACCTAAGAGATTTAAATTTGTTAAACAAGCAATGAACAAACATTTATTAGTACCTCTCATTATTTTTTCTTTTTAAGTACAAGAGATAGTTCAAAGCAATAAAAGAAAACATATAAATCCTAAATCTCTAAGTCTCCCATGGGCGCTTCCTCTTGGTGCCGATGTAGGCATTGATGCTTCGCTCCTCATGAAGTAGCTTGGTCAACTCTAGGACTTTCTTCTCACTTGCATAACACTGAGCTTCAAAGGTATCCCTTTCTTCTTTAATCAATCCGTGATCTCTTCAAGTCTTCAAAATCGTGAGGCATGTCGATGGAGAACAACATAGGTACGCCACCTATAGCAACAGTTCCATAATTACCGTAAAACAGCGTGAATGGCATCATGAGGTTTTGAGCTCGAGCTCGCACCCATTTGAGGTAAGGTTCCCAAGGAATGGAGTTCGGGTGCCCCAAAGTCTTGGTATCGGTCTTCTTTACCATGCCCCAAGCATGTATAAACCTTCGCTTAATTCGAGATCGTGATTGTAGTCGAACACAACATCTTGGAGAAGCATATCATGTGGACCATCTCTTCGAGCAAAACCAAACCGACGAGAGCTAGAGAAGGGTTGTAAGTAATACCTCCCTTATACCAAGTAGTGGTACATTAGGGAATTCTCCACAACGCCAATGAATGTGAAACTTTTGAGAGAAAAGATTCCAACGGATATCCGAATGAGAGAGTGACATCAATCTTTGAGACCATCTCAACCTTTGTTCATTTTTCAAAACGATGGAGGAAGGTGCGAAATAAACCACCTTGAAAGTAACGGACACAACACATGAGAGTTCCTTGTCGCTTAGTAGTACGAGTGTGGAGAGAATGTAGGATGTCTCCAAGTAAAGTAGGCATCGGATTCGGGTAAGAAACAACTTGATGGCATTGACATCTATGAATTGATCCGAGTTAGGAATAGAACCAAACCATAAATTAGCAAGGCCACAATGTTCTCAAATGCATGGAAACTCATAACTTTGAGGAATTCTCGCTTTCTTGATTAAGAACTTGAAAGTAAACCCTTAACTCCGCTTCTAGTTTCCCAATTGGCTTCAATGTCTGAGCGCTTAAGATGTAAGGCGGATGCAATGTCTTCGTACTTAGGAACCTTTTCCAAACCGGTGAATGGCATTTGGTCGAGAATAGGTACCCCAAGTAGCTTAGAGAACTCTTCCAAGGTAGGAACCAACTGATAATCGGGAAATGTAAAGCAATGGTGTTTTGATCAAAGAACTGGAATAGGACATGCATCATATCTTCTTCAAAATCGGAGATAACCAAATCAAGTAGATAACCATGTCTTTTGATGAACTGAGCATGGTCGGGAATTTCTGAAACCAAATCTTTGAGTTGAGAAGGGATACCCATGAAGTTGATTCGGATAGTCTTTCTAGAAGCCATAATCCCTACAAAACAGAGCAAAGATAAATCCCTAGGTCCTTGAAATAGTTAGAAATGATATGCAATGCGAATGATGTCATGATGTCATGTTTAACACACACAAACAATTCACACAATGAGCCTAGGGTTAAGGCTTGCATGAGGTATAGGTGATTACCCCACCAAAAGTTTGAGTTGGTTCATCCTGTCCTATAATAGTAATCGGGTTCTAGGAATCTCATATCACGATCTTTCTCGAGGCGCTTATTTCAATACGACGCCAAATGGTCGATCGAAATGTCCCAAAAGTCTAATCTCAATGAGCGTAGCATCGAGTATCAACCAACCTCGGTCTACACCAAAGCCGCCATCTCACTACCTTCTAATGGCCAAGATGGGTCAATTAAGGTTCTAAAAGTTTAGTTAGCGCTTGATGACACCACGCAGAAGCCAAATACTTTCTTCAACTTGGGAATGAAGAGTATCGGGCAACCAAAGTGTCACGCTAACGTAGCCATCATGTTGACCGCGTAGTTATACGCCCAGCGGTCGCGATGATCTAATGCCACTTACCTAAAAGGAAACCCGGATCCGGGTGTAGGATCCCCCAACAATATAATACCCAAGCAACCCTTAAAGATAAAGCAAGCAATTCAAACAGAAAGCGGTAAAAGTTATCTAGAAATCCTTAAGGCAATTCTCTCTTTTAGGGTGATTCCCCAGCAGAGTCGCCAGTTCTGTGATACGGTGAATTGACTTTGTAGGATTTTTGTATCCAAATGTGCGGATAGCAAGAGTCGCCACCGACTTTTATTTTTATCCAATTAAGGGAAGGTAAAAGTAAAAAAAGACCTTCGTTAGATTCGAGTTCGGAGAATGGTTATGAAAAGGGAAGGTATTAGCACCCCTTTCCATCCGTAGTTATCTACGGGCTCTTAGTTGCTCTAGATCACTTTTTTAAAATTGCTTTCTGTGTGTTTGACAAAGATGTTTTGAAAAGGCATTTCGCTTTGACTTTGTAATGACTCATGTAGGAGTGTATACAAAGTGTTCTAAATGTTTTGTTTTGAAAAGAGAATTTGAACTTTGAAAAAAAGTGTGTGGTGTGAAAAGCTTTTAATTTAGAGCAAGCAACTAAGAGACTTATTTACCCACTCGGAATTGGTCATTTTGTTGTACTTCTACATTCCTTTAGAATAGCGCTAGCCATACCATTAGTTAGTAGGTAGCTCCATTCGCTGGATGTAAACGGACATTCGAAGGGACATCGGATGGTCATGAAGGCAACTTGTAGGAAGTATCCTAGCACATTCAAGGGACTATCATCATTTTCGAGGCGACAATCGAGGGTCAAGATCATGTATTCGGAGGCGACATCGTGGGTCTTATGATCTTTGTATCGAAGGGACTATGATGATTTGTTTGGAAGGCAACGGTGCTAGAATACCTCTACGTTCGAGGGACATGACCATTTTGAATCGAAAGGCATCGAGAGAGAATTACCCTAAGGGGTGCATGTGTGAAAGAAGTGTGTCAAATTCAGATATTTTATCTTGAAGATTAGTGTGAGCTATGTTCATTGTTATCTTGCCATACACGCCTAGTTACTAGCAATTGATAAGGGTGCGGAAAGTAAAATGCGGAATGTAAAGTGCGGAAAGGTAAACCTACGCTATTACATGGCTTTGGGGCAGATACATAATTTAAAATGCGGAAAATAAAATCCTAAATTAAACTATTACAACCCATGAGCAATTACATTATTGGAAAAATAGAATGATAAAAAGAAAACGTCCGAATCGGAGCAACCTGTGAAAGAATAAGAGATCGGAAAATATGATGGAATCGAAATAAGAGAAGATGTTAGAAAAAATGCAAGTTTTAATATGAGAAAATTAATGCATGCTGGAAATAAGATAAATAAGTTAAAATATTTTTTTGGGATTTTTTGGAAAAGATTTAATGATTAAAATGCAATTAATAGTGATTTAAATGCAAAAATAAAAATAAAATAAATATGCATGCAAAAATTATATTTTTAAATTTATTAAATTAAATAAAGGTTTTTGTGAAAATAATGTAAAAAGAAAAAATGTTTTTGGTACTTTTTATAATGCAGAAATAAAATATGTAAGTTAATTAAAATGAATGAAAATATTGAAAAAAATATGAAAATATGAAAAAATATTGAGAAAATATGCAGTTTTGTAAAAAAGAAACTCAAACCGGCATGGTGGATCGAACCCATGACCCTGAGGAGAATCTTCCCAAAAGCCAAGCCTTAACCACTGGGACAACGTGTCTTTGGTGTTTGGAAAGTGAGAAACATTTGAATAAGAACGTTGACACGTCCTGGGTATATTTGAAAACACAATCGGCGTGGGCCCTGTGGACCGAATGGACGAATCGGATTGCTCGCTTGCCACGCATGCCTCGGAGTCTCGATCGGTCAACGACGCCGAGCCTAGCTCCGGCCGCCTTCTCCGATGACCAAATCAAAACAAGCAAAACACGTGGATAATGGAAGGGGACCCTACCCCTAAATCGATGGTCGCGAGTTCATTGGTGCCATTAGTTTTGATAAACGGCTCAGCTACCGACGATGAAGACAAATAAAAGCCCTAGCCATGGCAAATCGAGATTCTTACGTGAAAGCTTTGAAACGATGGCCCGATCGACCATGTGGAGTCTCGTGAACACAACCAAATCGTTAGAATCAATTAAAACAAGCAGGATAATAAAATGCAAAAATCACAAAGTTTGAATATGTATGTATGTATATGCATCGATTCAGCTTGCTTTGATCAATGATAAGAGTGTATACTTACTCAAACCTACCTCCTGAAGACAATGAGATGGTTTTGATGGTCGAAAGTGGTGTTGTATGGATTTTCAAAAGTTTTGAGAAAAATTTTGCAAGAATAAGGGTTTGGCTTGAGCTAGGGTTTCGTCTTTTGTACTGGCTGTATTGCTTGGTATTTATAGGAGTTTTTGGAAGAGAAAAAACAAGGAAAAAAGATTGGAAATTGAATGTGCAAATATTTTCTTTGAAAATCAAATCAAATTTTGAAGAAAATATGATTTTCTCATCAATGCCATGGCTTGCACGAATTTGGTAAATGGTGTGGGCTTTCTTGGACATTAAGAGAGATATAAATCCAACCCAATTGAAAAAATAACTTAATTTTCATATTTTGCATAATTTATTTTTGAATTAAATGTTGTAAAATTCAAATATAAACCATGAAAATAGAAAATTACCAATGCCAAGCTTTTATGGGTCAAAAATAACATCATGAACAAATTTGGATCAAAAGATTATAGGCCCATTTGGAAAATTTTGCATTTTGACCAAAATGTCCTTTGTGCAATGTGCAAAATTGCCCAACTTCTGAATGGTGGATCTTGCTCAATTTTCCACATTTTTGAGTGTTCTTGGACTTTTTGGAAAGCTCTAAGAGTCCTCTAACCAATGTCTTTGGTCTCATCTCAATTGGAGTTACCATGCTCAAAATATCTTCAAAACAAAAGTTGACTTTTGTTGACTTTGAAAATGACCAACGCTGAGCTATACCTCTCAAATGAAGCATTTTTGGACATTCTTGTGAGACATGAAGTTGTAGAGAATTGAATTTCCTTCAAAACAAGAGGTGGTGGAAAATTTCGAGGAAGTATGAGAAAGTTATGATCACCAAAGTTCATTGACTTTTCACCTAGAAACCCTAATTTAGAAAGTTTGACTTTGGGCAAATCTTGAGTTTTCTTGATGAATCATGATCAACCCTTGATCAAATGATGAATGTAACTTCAAAATGAGGATGTTGACCAAAAATCGAAGTTTTGATCAGTATGTTGACCATTGACTTTTTGTCCAATACAACTGATTTTCAACCATCTGAGCAATTGTCTGAGGAAACTTGACTTGTGAAGCTTGAAACTTGACATGGAGAATCTTTGAAGCATATGAGGAGGCATGAAGACCATTGGAGATGTTGGAAGCCCATCTTGGCTTGAGAGATACCAAACCCTAGTTTGGGTTTGATTGTCTAGGAGAGAGTTTGTCTAATCAACTCTTGAGGAGTCTTTGAGCATAGATGTATGAAATCTTTTGAGAAGATGGAGGGCAAATTTTGGGGTATGACGGACAATACTCTACCTGCTGAAGGTATTGGAGATGTTATGTGATCGGAAAAATAGCAAGTGTACTATTTTTGCCGATGCAGTTATAATGAGTTTCCCCAAGTATCGATCTCGAGGACTGCGTAGTAAATACCTATTCGTGCTTCTTAGTTTAATTGAACAAAAACAATGGTTAGGTTGATTTTAACACCTTCAATTATGCTTGTAACAAGTTCGATGAAATATAATGCGAATGAAGCTAGGTAAGTGGTTGATTGAACAAAACTATGATTAGCATACCGATTTCCTCATTGCGAAAGTAAACTATCAATTACCTATCTCTAGATTGTTCTTCCTTAAGTCCTTAATGAAGACAACTATTAAAACCCTAATCTTTATTCAAATGTCCATTCAAACAAACCTAGGTTTTAACCATGAAAATATCGAGAATTCAAGTGATTAAAAGAGAAGTCCTAGTCCTAGGTTAGCCTCTTAATAACCTAATTGTGCAGAAACCCTAACAATCACATTCCTGCCAATTGTTAGTCATAGGTCTACATGTACTTGTCCCATACATGATCATAAGAACGCCGCACAATTAAATTGAATAAAAACATGCATTTAAGGAAATCAAGTATCCAAATTCATACAATGATCAACTCAGACCACCCCTAGCCTTGGGGGTTTAGCCTCATAATATTAAAAGAAAACATTAAAATAGAGTTTAACATTACAAAGAAGAGTGATGACTTTGATATTCAATGGTGGCTGCCCTTGAATCTCGCCGCCTCTTGGTTCTCTCTCTAGCTCTCTTTTCTTTTCGCTTTCAAAAGTAGGTTTTCTTAATCTCAAATCCTTCTAATAGTCTCTCTTCTCATCTCCTTTAGGAAAAGTCGGAAGTACCCTTAATGACAACACAAGCTCAAAAATAAGAAAAATTCGTGTTTCCACATCGCGGCATTCAACACGGGTCGTGTTGAACACGGCGCCCGTGTTGATCTCTAAGTCAACTTTGCACGCTGCACTATTCAACACGGGTCAGGTTGATGAACACGGTGCCCGTGTTGATCCACTGTGTTGTATCCATTTTGCGCTTTCCCTTTGCTTTTCAACACGGGCCGTGTTGATGAACACGGGTGCCCGTGTTGACTTCTGAATTCTTCAAAATCTTCAACTTTCAGCCTTCCGAGGTGCTTATCGTCCTGCCACAAGTTCCTTCTATCACATGCATTAACCTGAAACACTGAGACTACCCAAAAGAAGCATAAAAGGCATACTTTTAAAGACACTTAAACTCAAAAATGCACAATAAGACTAAAATAACCAAAGACACATTGACTTCATTAAAAGCAACTAAAAACAACCACAGATGTTACCAGATTGAATGAATTTACGTCGAATAGAACACAGAAACTTACTAGAAATGGTGACCGATCACAACCCCAAACTTATCTCATTGCTTGTCCTCGAGTAATGATTGAGTCCAACAGAGGTCACCCACGAATTTCTTCTTTCCACAACACAACCTGTGTCTTTCGCAAATTAATTTCTTCCTTACCGATCAAGAAGCTGGCTTCCCGAATCAATCTGTCTACCACACTTCCACATCAGGAGACTACTTCACCTGCAAGCTTTTCACACACTCACCAAATCTCTCAGGGTTAAGTATTTTCACCAAGGATCAAGCATGCAATATCATTCTTAACTTTGAATAAATTCTACTCGCACTACACATACAGATTTCACACACTTTTTGAGGTCTTTGGGTTGTAACGGGGCTTAGGTACGGTGGGATAAACAAGGAAATTGGATCACAAAGGTTTTTGGCTCGACATTCATGTAAGTTTTCTTCAATTTTATGCTGCATTCGTATATTTTGGGGTTCATTCGTTTTGACTCATCTTTACTCATGTTTACTTTGAGCACAGTACAAGCTAGAGTCCGACATTTAGGCAAGTGTTCTCTTTCTTTTCTTTTTCTTCTTTTTTTTAAGAACTTTCATGTTCCATTAGTTTTTCTCCCTTTTTTTTTTCAGCTACATTATTTTTTTGAAACTTGTTCACTTACTTGCCCTTATTTTTTTATGAACGACTACCCCAAACTTAAATTTGTGCAACACTTGAAATTAATTACAATCATGCCGAGCAATGGTGAGACAAATGTGGTGAAAGGTTAACAAGGGGTTTATTAAAACGGGGACACAACAAACAAACATGAAAATTGAAAATAGGTTCAACGTGGTTCACGAGGGATAACATTTAATACGGGTAGGCTAGAAGGCTCAAGGTTAAACAAACAACATGCCTCAGTGTGTGTCGTCATGATGTGCTGTGCTAAAAGAACATACGCAAAATCGTAATGATAAAGTCATACCGCCCGATCTCTCATGATGATATTTATATATTTGGCCTTGGTAATCTCACCATGTTGGTTAAGCTTGCAAACTCGAAGTCCCCTCGTGTCATGTGGCTTCTTTTCGACTGGCTTACCACCGACAATTCGGTCCAATTCCACTAATTTGCGTCCGACCTTTAATCCTTTAGTTGTGTCAACTTCCGGTTCCTTAGAGATCAAGTAAGGGTAGTGTCGCTCAACCACTCGTTGTCGGCCCATCTTCATTCAACAGCTTATCAATTAATCAGAACATCATAGTGACCGTGCAACAAAACAAAACAATGTAACAAACCAAGGATGATAAAATGAAGTAAAATGGAAAACATAAAAACGTAAACGAAAAGGTAATGCAAACAAAACAAAACAAAATATATAAACTAAAATTAAAAGAGTGAGCCTCCCCGACCTGAACTAAACATTGACCTCAATGTTTTAAGCCCAAGTAGAGGCGACTCACAGAACTCACTGAGATGGAGGAGGTGGAGGGTTGTGCGGAAAATGTAACATGAGGCGCTGCATCATGGTCTGCATGTCATCCATAACAACGCCTTGTCGAAACAGCTCCACACCTTGTCTTGTTTGCTCGGTGCGAAGAGCACCTATTTCAGATTGCACCCACACCCACTGGTCTTGAGACATAGAGGACGATCCCACATCTGGTCGGGTAAAACTTTGGGGTGGTGGGCTGAACCGTGCTTGAGCTGGAGTGTCATCCTCCATCTCGTCACCTGAAAACTGATGATCACGAGGAGGACTCTCCCCCAACGAAGGACCGAATCGATAGAGCCGCTAGCAACATTCGTAATACTAATAAAATCAGGAGCAGGTAAGGCAAGAATATGGTGATCACGGCTAACAAGGGAATAATACCTAGGATGAACCACAATCATACCTTGATTGACCAAGTTTTGCATGTCAATCTTCTTACCTGCCATAGCCGGTTCTTCCATCAATAACCACCATAATTAAGATGATCCGCGATCTGAGTGATCATCCCACCCACGGAAATGTCACCGGTGCTGGCATGTCCAACTTGCTTCAGTGTGATTAGCGAAAGGCCGACATTCACCCTACTGTCTCTGTCATGCAATATAAGAAGAAGAGTTGTCTTTGGTAGCAACACCACTACTCTCCGGCCCAAAAGTGTAAAAGCGAGTCCCTTCGGGCATACCTAAAACAAGGATTGTGAATACCGATGCTTTAGCTCGGGTTATAACCCGCTCTACCGAATCGCCGCCCGTAACTGCAGATGCAAAGTTTCCGGGCGCCATGACCACAGAAGGAAGTTTGAGAGCAGCCCAACGTCCCGCAAAGACATGGTGTGCTCCTCACCAAAGAGCTGAAAATCAAATCACCATAATACTCCGCTTTGAGCCATTCCACCTCGCTCCGTTTAAATTCAACGGTGCTCAAAAATTCTAGAGTAATTTTCTCAAAAGTGGGTGCTTCGAATTGCATAAACTCTAACATACCTAATTTATCAAACATGCGATGGATTTCTTCTCTTAATCCTAATTTATCCGGAGTTTCATTGCAAATGTACCTTGTTGGAAGTAACTTACGCTTAGCAAGTGCTTCGTACCGCTTACGGTGTTCCGGTTTGTCAAACACCAGATCGTGTGCATTAGGAATGCGGCGTGCTCGCTGTTGTGGTCTGGAAGGTTCACCAACTTCCTTTCCGCGTGTGGCTCTTTTGGGAGGCATGCTTGAAACCTACAAGAGAGAAAAATTCCGAAAAATAATAACACACAATTAGGGAAAACCAAAACCGTGGATCGAGTAGAGGATGAAAATTGAGTCACTTTGGTGAAGAGGAAAAGTGTTTGAGCTTTGATGGTGATAGTGAAGCTTTTTCTTCTTGAGTGGTTATGGAGGCTAGGGTTCTAATGGAGGAAGAAGGTTGAAGAAATAAAAAAAAACAATAAAAGTGAGAGGAAAGTTGGGGAAAGAAGTTATAAACTAAGTGGGGTCCACAAAAATAAAAAAAACAAATTCAAATTCCAAACCGACAACAACACGGGCCGGTTCCGAACACGGCGCCGTGGGTGATCCGAGATGTTTCAAAAAATTTCGCCCAGGAAAACAACACGGGCCGTGTTTCAACACGGCACCGTGTTGATGCTCGCTTCTTCCAAAATCACATGATTCACGCCGAAAATCACACGGCCGTGTCGAACATGGGCACCCGTGTTGATGCTCGCTTCTTCCAAAATCACATGATCCACCGAAAACAACACGGGCAGGTTGATGAACACGGCACCCGTGTTGATGCTCGCTTCCGTCAAAACTTGAAATTTCCATATTTTTCCGTGCACTCGGTCGATTGTTGTTATCCGCATCAGATGCTATGTATTCCAGCTCAGCCAATCTCTCGTTCCCTAATAACAACAAAGAAAACAAATCAAAACAAACAAAAATAAAATGCGTGAAAGGGAAAATCCGTGGGTTGCCTCCCACTAAGCGCTTCGCTTATCGTCGCATGGCTCGACGGCCGGGCCCTCATTTGGTGAGACACACATGATCAATCAATCCGGTTCTAGTCCTATATAATAGGGCTTCAATCTTTGTCCATTTACTTTGAAAACATCTCCATTCGGGATTCAATTTCAATCGCCCATGGGAAAGACTTTATGCACTACAAACGGACCGGACTAACGGGACTTCAATTTCCAGAAATAACTTCAACTGAGTTGAACAAAGACTTCGACCCTCCCAAAACTCTTTCTCTAGTATTCTCTCGATCATGCCACTTTTTGTTTGTTCCTTATACACTTTGGCATTCTCGTAAGCGACACGAAATTCCTCTAACTCATGCGTTGGAGAATTCGATTCACCGGCTTTGCAAGGTCACAATTTAATAATTTGAGGCCCAAAACGCCTTGTGCTCAAGTTCAAGGCAGGTGACAAGCTTTACCATAAATCGTTGATAAGGAGACATACCGATGGGTGTTTTGAAAGCTCAGATGCCCACAAGGCATCATCCAACTTGCTGCACCAATCCTTCCTTGACGCACTCACGCCTTTTCCAAGATTTGCTTGATTTGTCTATTGGACACTTCAACTTGCCCACTCGTTTGAGGATGATATGGAGTTGCAATCCTGTGTTTCACATTATATTTCTTCAACAAGTTTTCCAAGAGCTTGTTTAAGAAGTGTGTCCCTTCATCACTGATAAGTGCTCTAAGCACTCCAAACCTCGAGAAGATGTTATGCTTGAGAAAACTCACCACTACTCGCAAGATCATTTGTAGGTAGTGCTACAGCTTCTACCCATTTCGACACATAATCCACAGCGACTAGGATGTAGTTTTTCCCGAATGATGGCGGAAACGGTCCCATGAAATCAATGCCCCATACGTCAAACAATTCTACCTCCAGCATACCCTTCTGTGGCATTTGGTTTCTTTTAGAAATATTTCATCCTCCGCATCTATCACATTCTTTCACCATTACTTGCGTCTTTGAACAAAGAGGGCCAATACAATCCAGATTGGAGGACTTTGCACTGCTCGGTCTCCACTAAAGTGCCCCCATAGTCCGAATCATGACAGCTTTCAAGACTCTCTCGCTCTTCCTCGGGACACACTGCGGATTAATCCATCCACCCTCTCTTATACAGGAATGGCTCGTCCCACAAATAAAACCTGCAATCATGAACAAACTTTTCCTTTTTGTTAAAATCAAAATCTTCCGTATAAAACCGCCTACCGTAATTTTGAGTCTCAAACCATGGCACTCCGTGATGCTAGGATTCGCTCACAACAAACTCATCCTGGATGGGATGTGTCTTTTCCGTCTCCATTATTGGCGACATCCGTGATAAGTGATCGGCTACGGTGTTTTCACACCCCTTTTTATCCCGAATCTCTAAGTCAAATTCTTGTAGCAGCAAGATCCATCTCAACAATCTTGGTTTTGATTCCTGTTTAGAGAACAAATATTTCAAAGCAGCATGGTCAGTGTAAACGATTACCTTTGTTCCTAATAAATAGGATCTGAATTTGTCAAAGGCGACACCATCGCAACAATTCCTTCTCTGTGGTAGCATAATTCATCTGGGTAGGATTCAACACATGACTGGCATAGTAAATAACATGCAACAGCTTCTCTCTTCTTTGCCCAAGCACTGCTCCCACTGCTATGTCACTCGCATCACACATTATCTCGAAAGGTAGTGACCAATCGGGAGAAATAACTATTGGTGCGGTCACCAACTTATTCTTCAATGTTTCAAAGGCTTCCCCACATTTTTTATCGAACACGAAAGGAGTGTCTTTCACCAGTAAGCTAGTCAAAGGCTTTGCGATTTTTGAAAAATCTCTTATGAACCGGCGGTAGAATCCCGCATGTCCTAAGAAACTTATACCCTTCTCATTTACCGGGAGGTAAATGTGCTATCACTCTACTTTGGTCCACTTCGATCCTCTATGTGAAATTTTGTGGCCCAACACGATTCCTCTCTCACCATGAAGTGACATTTTCCCATTGAGGATCAGGTTGGTCTGTTGACATCTTTCCAGGACCAGGGATAAATTTTCCAAACACTCGTCAAACGAAGGCCCGAACACTGAAAAGTCATCCATAAATACTTCCATGTTCCTCTCGAGCATGTCAGCGAATATTGATGTCATGCACCTTTGAAAAGTAGCTGGAGCGTTACATAAACCAAATGGCATCCGTCTGTAGGCAAAAATACCGTAAGGACATGTGAAGGCGGTCTTTTCTTGGTCTTCAGGTGCCACTGCAATTTGATTGTATCCCGAATACCCATCTAAGAAGCAATAGTAATCGTGTCCAGCTAATCTTTCTAACATCTGATCAATGAAAGGAAGAGGAAAATGATCTTTCCTTGTAGCAATGTTCAACCTTCTGTAATCAATGCACACTCTCCATCCGGATCGCTCGGGATCAACTCGCTCTTCTCGCTCATCATAACCGTTGTTCCTCCCTTTTTGGTACAACATGAACCGACTCACCCATGAGCTATCAGATATCGGGTAAATGAGTCCCGCATCCAACAACTTCACGACTTCCTTACGCACCACTTCCTTCATAGCTGGATTAAGTCTTCTTTGAGGTTGCACGACTGGCATATGATCATCCTCCATTAGAATCTTGTGCATACATACTGTAGGGCTAATGCCTTTCAAGTCTTCAATTGCCCATCCTATAGCACTTTTGTATCTCTTGAGTACCTGTATTAGTTTTTCCTCCTGCACAACTTTTAGGGCAGAGTTGATAATTGCCGGACATTTCTCTTCTGAATCAAGAAAAACATATTTCAATGTTTTAGGTAGTTTCAAATCCATCCCTTTCTTCTCTTCCTTCTTCTCTACACCAGGTTGTGTATGCTTTAAATCTTCCCACCTATTTGGTGTATGTTTCCCATTTGGGTTGAGTTTCCATCATATCTAAAACCTCTAACTCCTTGTCATCAATCTCTCCATCTCTTTCAAAAATAGCCAGACTCAACACTCGCTCTAGGGGTAATTCCGGTACATGGCTACCTTCCGATTTTGTGAATAATGTATCCGGGACTTCTATATTCTTGCTTGTGCCAATATCTTCTTTGAACTTCATTGACTCTCGACATTGATTTTAGCTCTTCATCGTAGACCTTGAGGGTCATAGTTCCTTCTTCCATGTCTATCATCACTCTTCCTGTTTCAAGAAAAGGTCTTCCCAATATTATTGGAATTTCTTCGTCTTCCGGCATATCTAGAACCACAAAATCAACCGGAAACACAAACTTGTCTATCTTCACAAGAACATCCGTTGCTACTCCATGTGGTCTTCTCATTGAATTGTCAGCAAACTGCAACGTCATCCTTGTATCTTTGACTTCACCAATGCCAAGCTTGTTATAAATAGAGAGAGGCATAAGACTTACACCAGCGCCAAGGTCAATCAGTGCCTTTTTGAATGTCCTATCCCCTATAGCACAGGGAATAGTCACTACCCCTTTGTCTTTCTTCTTTAGTGGAACCTTCAGACCCTGCAAAATAGCACTACACCTTTCAGTTAGTACAATCGGTTCAGTCTCCAATGAGCGTTTTTTTGAAATGATGTCCTTCATGAACTTTGCATAAATTGGCATCTGCTCTAAAGCTTCAGAAAAAGGAATGTTAATCTCAAGCTTCTTGAATAACTCCAAAATTTCTCAAGTTTTCTCATTCAGATCTTTCTTCTTAGATCTTGCAGGGTATGGGAGGACAACTTTAAGTTTCTCGTCTTTAGGCTTTTCTTTTTCTCCCATAGGTCTTCCTATCTTTTTCTCAGCCTCTTTTTGATTCTCCCTGATTTCGAGATCTACCTCAATCAAACTCTCCTCCTCAATTTCTTTGTTCTCAACATCTCCCACAGCTTTTTCCACCTCTTGTCACCACAGCTTTCATCCCCTGATTATCTCTTGGATTTGGTACCGTTGAACTCGGAAGAGAGCCCGGTGCTTGCACATTCGCCAATTGTTGGGCTATTTGCCCCATCTGAACCTCAAGATTTTTGATTGACGCTGAGGTGTTCTTGTGATTGTTTCTTGTTTCCTCCTGAAATTGAATATTATGAGTGCCATTTTTCAATAGCTAATTCCAATCTGCTTTCTTAGGAGTCTTGTTGTTGTTGTTGATCTTGGTTTTGCCCCGACCTTGTTGTTGAGTGTTAGCTTTTTGATCCCTCCACCCAAAGTTTGGATGGTTCTTCCAACCCGGATTGTAAGTGTTGGAATAAGGATTATTCTGTTTGAGGAACTTGATTTCCTCAATCACGATTGCAAGGCGTGTCACGATGAGGTCCACCACAAATATCACATATAGTACTTTGACCTTGTTGGACTTGAGCCACTTTGTGTAGTAATATTCATAGCTTTCAACGTCTTTTCAACTTCGAAGCTATTGCTTCTTCAATTTTAATCGCTTATTGGCTTCTTCAAATCTATAACTCCATCCGCTTACTTGAGACCGTCAGATAACTCAGATGCTCATTTCTATCGCTCAATAATCTTCCTGATGCCGGTGGCTGTTGTGAAGTTAGAGGAGCCACCAGCAGCTGTGTCAATGAGTTGCTTCGTTTTGATTCTCAGACCATTCACAAACATCTGCATCTGCTCGGTTTGATCCAGGTTATGAGTAGGACAAGCAACCAAAAGTCTCTTAAACCTCTTGAAAGAGTCTCCCAATGATTCACCCTCCTTTTGTTTGAAATTGAGGATTTCATATCTCTTTCTCATGAACACCGATGCTGGAAAATATTCATTTAGAAAAGTTGTCTCCATCTCTTCCCAAGATGTAATGCTGCCTGCGGGAAGGGAATAAAACCACTCCCCGGCAACGGCGCCAAAAACTTGATCGAAAAAATAGCAAGTGTACTATTTTTGCCGATGCAGTTATAATGAGTTTCCCCAAGTATCGATCTCGAGGACTGCGTAGTAAATACCTATTCGTGCTTCTTAGTTTAATTGAACAAAAACAATGGTTGGGTTGATTTTAACACCTTCAATTATGCTTGTAACAAGTTGATGATGAAATATAATGCGAATGAAGCTAGGGTAAGTGGTTGATTGAACAAAACTATGATTAGCATACCGATTTCCTCATTAAAGTAAACTATCAATTACCTATCTCTAGATTGTTCTTCCTTAAGTCCTTAATGAAGACAACTATTAAAACCCTAATCTTTATTCAAATGTCCATTCAAACAAACCTAGGTTTTAACCATGAAAATATCGAGAATTTAAGTGATTAAAAGAGAAGTCCTAGTCCTAGGTTAGCCTCTTAATAACCTAATTGTGCGAAACCCTAACAATCACATCCGCCAATTGTTAGTCATAGGTCTACATGTACTTGTCCCATACATGATCATAAGAACGCGACAATTAAATTGAATAAAAACATGCATTTAAGGAAATCAAGTATCCAAATTCATACAATGATCAACTCAGACCACCCCTAGCCTTGGGGGTTTAGCCTCATAATATTAAAAGAAAACATTAAAATAGAGTTTAACATTACAAAGAAGAGTGATGACTTTGATATTCAATGGTGGCGCCTTGAATCTCGCCTTGGTTCCTCTCTAGCTCTCTTTCTCTTCTCGCTTTCAAAAAGTAGGTTTTCTTAATCTCAAATCCCTTCTAATAGTCTCTCTTCTCATCTCCTTTAGGCAAAAGTCGGAAGTACCCTTAATGACAACACAAGCTCAAAAATAAGAAAAATTCAGGTTTCCACACGCTGGCATTCAACACGGGCCGTGTTGCTGAACACGGGCGCCCGTGTTGATCTCTAAGTCAACTTTGCACGCTCCAGACCATTCAACACGGGCCGTGTTGATGAACACGGGTGCCCGTGTTGATCCACTGTGTTGTATCCATTTTGCGCTTTCCCTTTGCTTTTCAACACGGGCCGTGTTGATGAACACGGGTGCCCGTGTTGACTTCTGAATTCTTCAAAATCTTCAACTTTCAGCCTTCCGAGGTGCTTATCGTCCTGCCACAAGTTCCTTCTATCACATGTATTAACCTGAAACACTGAGACTACCCAAAAGAAGCATAAAAGACATACTTTTAAAGACACTTAAACTCAAAAATGCACATAAAATAACCAAAGACACATTGACTTCATTAAAAGCAACTAAAAACAACCACAGATGTTACCAGATTGAATGAATTTACGTCGAATAGAACACAGAAACTTACTAGAAATGGTGACCGATCATTATGATTATAAGAAACGATGGAAAAAGATATGTAATTTTCTAATATTTTGTACATATCAGGCATGAAGAGCAACTTGCTCAACATAAGACAGTTGATCGAAAAGAATTACAAAGTGTTGGTCGAAGACAACATGATGAGAGTCGTCGACGCAAGAGGAAGGTTAATCTTGAAGGCTACCATGTCTCAGAATAGAACCTTCAAGATCAAACTAAATTTGATAGAGCACCAGTGCCTTTCAACTACATCTAGCAGAGACGAATTGATATGGCACTATCAACTATGCCATATCAACTTCAGAGACATCAGAGATTTAAAGAGATAAAATATGATTTCAGGACTGTCATAAATCGACATTACAAACAAGGTATATGAGGAATATGTGTAGGCAAAGTAACACATGAATAACTTCAATAAGGATGCAAGAAGCAAGTCGAATGCTATTCTCGAAGTCATACACTCAGATGTATGTGGACCTATCCATGTGGATTCAAATGGAGATAATAAATACTTTGTCATATTCATAGATGATTTCAGTCGAAAATTGAAGACTTACCTAATAAAACAAAGTGAAATAATCGAAGTTTTTGCCAAATTCACAAAAGTAAATACCAAAATAAAGTAAATATTGAAAATAGAATGGAAGATATTGACAAAGTTAAAAAAGTGTGGAATTTGTGAGAAGAAAAATCCAAAAACGTAGCAAAAATTGGGAATGGGGAGCAGCATAGCATGGAAGCAGCTTCTTCTCAACGCCCTAGAATCCAACACTCATCTCAAACACTCTTCTTACATGCAACTAGTAACTCTTCACTTCTTCTTCTTATTCATTTTTAACCTATTTTTTAATCATTTCATCTTTATCGTTTCAGGCAACCATAGGAACCAACGGAAAACCTTCAAACCGCACTGTCGTTTTCAGGTTCTTGTTCTTCTCTCTCACATAGTTTAACCCAAACTCACCACATGTCATTCATTCATTGTTTTGAATTTTCAGAGGTTTCCAAGACAACACCGACAACATCCTTATTAACACCGATACCCGAACTCGCAAGGTGGTTTTTTAATCAAATTTTGTTACGTAAATTCGATGTTGGAAATATAAAAACTGGGTTTTCTTTTGTTTGTAAATTTGTTCATGAAAGTTGATTACTTGTTGTCTTGTTTGTAGTACAGATTGAGGAGCTGAAGATTTGTTCTTCTGCTGAGGTGATTTGGTTATTCTCTGAGGTGTTTCTTTTTGAAAATAACAAAATTTGAAGGGCTTAGGTTTTGTGGTTCTTGTGGTTAGATATGTTGGTATTTCACTGATTCCTGGGAGCAGTTTCGGATAAATGGGCATGTAGATGTTATTGATGGGACGAATGCTGATCCGCTTAAACTTCAGGTTTGATTAGAGGTTGAATTTGAATCACATTCTGTTGATCATTGGTTAGAGCAATTCCCGTATGATTATCAATTTGTAATGCAGCAAAGAGAAAAGTTGTGGTTTGCGAGTTCTGTGAGATCACGGGCACAATATTTGTGGCCTAACCCAGGGCTTCCTTGTCTAAATGAACAAGCGCAAACAGAAATATTGTTGGATCCTTCTATTGGTCCGGTTGATGCTTTTTGTCTTCTGATTCTAGAACCAGATGAGGTACTGACTACTGATGCCTGCCTCTCTTTAAATACGCGCCTTTTCTCTTTCACATATTGAATATGGTTTCAATCGCTTACAGGTTGATTACTTGAATCTGAAGAGTAACCAGAGGCTAACATTCAGATCAAGTTTGAATGCGGCAGCAAATAAAAATTGGATTGTCGAGAGGGTCAATCCGTGATTTGTTATCTGTCGTATGTAGATTTCATTGCAATCAACTAATAGCATGTTGTTAGAGTATCGGCGAGAGAGAATTGTCTTGAGTGTGCTGGTAAGATTTTTATTTAATAAGAGTCACTGAGTTAGTTTTCATGCCGCATAGCTTTCTGAGCAATTGAATGTTGTACCTGTTCAATGTAAACATATGACATCTTAATATATGGATATCTTATTTGAGTCATATTTTATCACTTTGATTTCAATAATATCAATATGTTTTAGTTTAGTTTAGAATTTCGATGAATTAGTACACAAAATTTAAACTATAGGAAAAGAGATTCGACGATGTAGGTAAGTCCAATTGGTAAGGATTCAGTTCAGAAACTCAGATCCCACAAGAATCTTCGCTACCGATATGAGGACATCAATGTGGACAATATGAAGGTACCTCTGCCAGTTCTTTCTGGTAGAGGAGAATATGGGTGTAGAATGGTCTAGACGGGGGGAGTTGAATAGACCTTTCCTCTAAAATCCATTTTCAAAATATTTTCTTCAAAATTAGAGTTTTTACAAACAAGGTGGCAGCGGAATTTTGTAAAAGGTGCGTTTTAATTGATTTCATGGCTTACTTAGAATATCAGAAAATATAATGACAGCTGAGAGATGATGATGCTTAAACAAGCAATGCATCAATTAACTGAATTCAATTTTTACAGAAAATACAATGACGGTCGGAGAGATGTTGAAATACTTCAAATATGTAGTATTATTTTCTGTTTAAGTAGTATCTTACGATTTTTGTTATGACCTTACATTTTTCGATCTTGCTACCCCCTCTCAATCTTACAAAAATAATTGAGTAGGATCTTCCGATCTTAGTTGCAATCTTATGCAAGATCCCGATTTTGATAACTTTGCTTCCAGCGCCAAATTCCAAATTTCCCTTTTGTTCTTGATTCGAATCAGCCAAAGTTGCGATTCAAATCAAGTTTAAACAACACCTTGTTTTAAAACTTCTAATTGTTATTCAAGGCACACATGGTTGACTTTGACCAAATTGCTCAAAACAAAAAACATTGCAATGGTTTCAACCTAACTGAGTGACAGGGATAGCTCAAGGTAAACTTCTACGATAATTGATAAAATCAAATTACAAATGAACGGTACAATCAAATAATCAATAATTCGTAAATAGAAAAAATACGACAAAACATCAAAATACACCGATGAAATTCCAGGTTACTGACGAAGCAATTTCACTTTCTGAGTCATAAAGCTTTCCATGATCCCAGTGCGCTCCCGAGACAGAATTCTGAGTGGTAAAGCTTTCCATGATCCCAGTGAGGTTCCGAGACAGAACTTGCCTAAACTTTTCCCGTACCAAAAAACAAGGAAAAAGAGATTTGCATTCACCTATTCACTTTGCTTCTTTACATCCATAAATTTCTTTTAAAAGAAATGCACTAGTGCCACATTTTACTGCTACAAACTTGGAGCTTAAGAATGCTCAAACTCAGAACAAGGTCACACAATTATCTGTTAGCACTATTTGTTTTGATCTGTTGGTAGTCTTTAACATAGTGGTAGGTCTGATGGGGGATGTGGTAGGGACTCTTGATCTCCTTTTCCATTCTTCACTATAAATACCATTCCAAGTCCCCATGATTGATGTATATCAATGTGGCAGTGCATGTACCACACACCTGCAAAAGGTTATGCTACTATAACAAACTGTTTCTTGATGTTTCAATAGAAAAATATAGAAAACAGAAATGTACGTTTAAGTGTATACCTGGATTATCGGCTACAAACCGGACAGCTGCCCATCCACCCACTGGAACACCGATTGTATTCATGTACGGGGGATCCACTAAATTGAATTTTGCGGTTAGTGGATTATAGTTGCCTGAGCCATACCCTACAACATAAAAGCTGTAGCCATGAATGTGTATTGGGTGATTTTCAATGTTGACTGTCCCAGTGTTCTGCAAAATTAGTTGCACCTTGGTACCGTATTCAAGGACCTTAGTTCTAGTCCCATTCGACGACTCCGTGTCATATGGAATGTTATTTGGGGCACCATTAACAAAGTCATAGAACTTAGAGGGTGCGTCGGGGAAATCTTCAGTATATGTTCCATTTACTTTATTATAATAAGCTTCGAGGATTGATATACGAGGATGAACAAAACTTATATTGTTCATGGAAGCTGTCAGCACGCCATTATTCATGGCTTGACAGTTTTGCTTTGGTGTTTTTGAGTGGCATTTTTGAACATTCAATCCAACAGTGATGAATATGTTTTTATCGATTTCTTTGAAAACATTCACTCGATTTAGGCTCCTTAATCCATCCATAACTGTCTTAACAGCTAGCTTATCATCAAGCTTAGGTAATTTAGCCGATAAATATGAACCGTCTGATTTGTACCCTTTATAGTTGAAGTAGGCAATCGCTGAAACATTTTGATATTTGACAATCCTTCCCGACTTGTAAGGTGCCACTGCCATGGAGTATCTTCCTACTGGTTGATCAGCTGAGACTAGGACATTTAGTGTTTGGCCCGGTGCAAGCATGACCGTGTCTGTGGTGAATGGCTTCGTGTATTCACCATCAGCTTCCACGATCTTTAGTTTGTGATTAGCAATGGCAAAGAAGTTCTCGGTGTTTAAGCCCGCATTAATCAGTCTTAACAAGTAGGTCCTTCCCGGAATCACATTAAGTTGGTACACATCTGAAAAGGCGAGAAATGAAATGAAACATATCAATGAAATCAGTGTTTTCAGCATTATTTGTTAGTTATCTTCTTTTATCTCAGAAATACCATTAATGGAGCAGTTATAGTTGGGGCCTGGATGACTATTAATCGTATACGCATCTGCTGGAGGCGGAGCTCCTCCACTCACTAGAGTAGCGTTCTCAACTTGTTGGAGATCCTGCAGCCAATATTCCCCTGCCATAATTCGAACCAGCTTGCAACATCAGCGATATACGAAGAAAACATACAACATGAAGCAATGAATTCAAACCAAAGAAGCCATCTTGTAAGTTAGTTAGTTACCTAGTAAGATTATTTGCTCTTGATAAGGATTCTTAAATGGGAAAGGCACCGTATTCTTCGGATAAACAATCATAGCTCCATGAACCGTTCCTCTTAGCCACGAAACATGTGCATGCCAGAAGAAAGTTCCCTTCTGATTCACCACTGTAAAATTATAGGTGAAACTTCGGCCTGCTTGAATCGGACATTGTGTAATATACGACGGTCCGTCGTACCAGCACGATAGCTTTTGTCGGATACCGTGCCTTCAAATTCGAAACTCAAGCTTGTTAGTTAAAAAAATTTGTTAGTTAAATTAGTTTATGAGGCCGTGATTGAGAGAGATTACCAGTGAATGGTAACATTGAAAGGTGTCTTATTCGTAACCTTGACTACGATTCTATCATCTTCTTGTGCATAAACTACAGGTCCTGGAAACATACCATTCACTGTAACAATTTCTTTGGAGTTGCACAGTTTGGTAACTCTTTTAGTTTGAACCTGTACAATAACCAATAAGCACATCAACAAATATCTATCAATCACAGATTTTGACACGGACACCGGGACACGACACGACAAAGACACTCTAACATAGGACATTGATACTGCTACATATATGATAGTATTTAACACAACCTACCTTAAAATCATAGAACCTAGATGTTTCTCCCATTAAACTTCCTTGTGCCATAAGTTTCACATTGTAGATAGTATTATACATCAGACACAAGGCAAGCATCATAAACAAGGTGGTGAGTAAGTTGGGCATTTTTAGGAGAAGTGAGCATAGATTGTGGCACAAAGTGGAGTACAAGAGAAGCCCTTTTAAAAGAGTGAAACTATATTTGGTTAGATTTTTTCTCTGATTAAAGGAAATTCAGAAAAAGTGTATTTATTGATGCAGGTTGTATTCTATTTGTCAGCTTTCATGATTCCTCTAGCGTGAAATTGTGATAATAAGATGTTGGGATGTGATTATTCAACATCACCACAATGGTAGGGAAGGTTTCAACATACCCTTTTTCTTCCAATCCTATCTGTTTTTACTCTTCTTTCTTGTCAACATTTTCTCTTACAAATCATACCATTGATTCAGAATAGAGGACACACATGCTTCTGTCAAACCCCACCACAATCACCTACTTTCCTTTCTGTTATACTTGTTTTTGCATAAATTTCAATGTTTTTATTACCTTTTTTAGTAACAAGTTTTATTCAAGTTCGTTATTAATATTGAAAGTTATATGGTAGAACTCAAACTACATGGCAACATTATCTCTTCAGCTATCACTATTAAAGCAAAAAGATTTGAACTTATAAATTAAGAGTGGAGCCGACCTGACCTAACATAATGTGAGGCCTAAGACAAATATTATATCTCAAATAAATATGAAATTCACTCTTTCATACTATATTGATTAAACTAATTTTTTTTATTTATCAAAATCTTTTTTTAAAATGTTTTATATAAGAAAAAGTAACACAAAGAAAATTAAATTCAATAATAAATTTATAATTTTCAATAATTCATTTATATAAAAATTATGAGTTAAATTTAATTTTAATTCATATAAAATATTTAGGTTTTAATTTTTTATTTAACGTAAGAATTACAAATTATCAAAATTAAAAACATATTTAATTTTAAAATTAATTATTAAATTGATATTATAATTATATAAATAATTATTATTATTTTTCAATGATAATTAATATATTCAAATTATTTTTTGGTGGGGAATAATTCTTGACCCGACTTTACTTTCCTCGTGGCCAAACTTTAGATTATTAGGGCTCATTTTTGTTAAGAGTCGGAGAGTTAACACCATAAAAAAGAGAAATCCCTTTTTTTTCATTAAAAAACAAATTTTTCTTTTAGAAAACTTCACATTAAAGAAAGAGCAATGTCTATTTAAAAAACAAAAGAACTAAAAGTCATTAGCTCTATTAAAAAAATTACTAAAGCAAAACTTTTAATTATTAAAGTTGAAATTATGATTATATAGATTAATTGTTTTAATCCAATAATAATATATGTATTTAGTTTTTTCTTATAAGAGGGAGGGCTTAAGTCCATAAACAAACAAAAAAAATCACACCAACTCAACAAATAGACTACTAATTCCTAAAGAATCCGCAATTATAAGCGGCCATGAAAAATCTAGAGCTTTTTCGCAAATAATGTGACTCTTATCTATGCACACATAACTAGTGAGAGTTCCCACGCACATCACATCGTAAATCTATAGGCATGTAGAATAACCACAATCTCATTAATAATAATGAACTTGTGGTTATTTACATTATTCTTTAATTAGTAGAAAAATGTTAACATCAACTATCAATCAATCAACTTCTATCCATTAAAAAAACATGCTTGCAAACTATAATAATATTTTTCATTTTAAATTTTTTAGCCCTTTGCCAAAGGTTAAAATAATAAAAATATAATCTTTCAATTAATTCACCTTACTTTAACCAAATGAATTCTTATTTGATATTTTTTCAACTTTCATTTATTCGCCACTTCTCACTCTTTCACTAACAATTTCTCTTTTCTACACCTTTTCACTTTCATTTTTAATTTTCTCTCTCTCCATTTTATCTTTCCCTTTTTATTTTTTCTAAGCATGAATGAATAAATAAATTTAATTTTTATAATTGAATGAAGAGAAACACATAAAAAACTCAACCGAAAACATAATTATTTTATGATTATTAAAAAATTAGTCTTAAATACAATTTTTCTTTTATTTTTCTCATGGGTCACTACTACAAGCAAAATACATTTTTTATTTTAATTAATAATTGTCTTTTATTTGAATCACAAAATTCTTATTTTAAAATATCAAAAATTCTATTTTTCTCATGGGTCACTATCAACAAAATATTTATTTTATTTTAACTAATGATTGTCTTTATTGAGATACATAATTCTTATTTTTAAATGTCAAATTTTTCAATTTTTCTCACGGGCCACTATCAGCAAATTACTTATTTTATATTAATTAACAATTGTCTTTATTTGTGACATAAAATTCTTATTTTCAACTGTCAAAATTTCTATTTTTTTTTCACGGGCCACTATCAACACAATATCTATTTTATTTTAATTAACAATTGCCTTTATTTGAGAAACAAAATTCTTATTTTCAAATATCAAAATTTATATTTTTTTCACGGGCTACTATTAGCAAAATATTTATTTTATTTTAATTAATAATTGTATTTATTTTAGGCACAAAATTCTTATTTTCATATGTCAAAATTGAATTTATATTATTATTATTATTATTATTAAATTTATAATTAAATTATTGGCGCAAAACTCGGGGGATCGAGCGAGGAGCATTCTTACACTTTGAGACTTTTCGTTTGAGCAGCACACCTTTGTGGGAGACACACCACTTGTCCACCTAAAATTTTAAGGTTTTAGATGGATATGTGGTGTATCTCTCACAAAAAGTGTGTCCTAAGTAAAGAATGCCCCATCCTTAGAATTTCCCCTAACAGTGATATTATGAGTCTTTGGTTTCGAGATAGGGACTAGCTTACTTGTATCGAAACACTTCTCGTAGGTGGTGGATAGAAGGTGTTATGTTGAAGAGTGTCAACGATGGTACAAGTGTACGTGGAAGAGATAACTTCCACATGAAAGAGAGCATTGTGACTCACACTTGAGGAGGAGTGTTGAGAATCAATGTGGGACATTCTTTACTTGGGACACACCTTTTTTATGAGAGATACACCACATATCCACATATAAGGTGATGTGTCTCCCATAAAGGTGTGTTGCTTAAACAGAAAATCCTTACAGTGTAAGAATGCTCCTCGCTTCACCCTCTGAGTTGCGCCAACAAATGGCATCAAGAGCTCCAGATGAGCGATCAAGTGAAGAAGAAGAAAATCAATGGCAATGAATTATGCGAATGAAAATTTTCCATCAAATCTTCCAATTCTTAAATGAGATATTTATGAGAATTGGTGCAAACAGTTGAAGGTTATCTTTTGTTTTCAAGGTCTTTGGAAACTTGTGAAATATGGATTAGAACCACTTGAAAAAGACGCTTTAGAAAAGTAAGAAGCAAAATACAAAGAATCGAAGAAGAAGAAGAATTATAAAGCTCTCTTTATAATTCACCAATGTGTTAGCCCAGACAATTTCAAAAAGGTTAGTGATGTAGAATCTACAAAAGAAGTTTGAGAAATTATGAAGAAATCGTTTGGAGGCGCTGAGAAGGTGAAAGAGATGAGGTTACAAACTCACAAAAGAATGTATGAATTGCTTCAGATGAAAGATAGAGAGAGCATATATGATTTATTTATTAGGGTTACGAAACTAGTGAATTAAATCATGGTTTGTGAAGTGATCGTGGTATTTTCCATGTTTAAATCTATGGTCGAAAGGAAAAGTGGTCATGAGCCTTTATTTTCGACAAAACGGACCGACTTACTTGTAACAAAACACTTTTCACAGGTGGTGGATAGAAGGTGTTATGTTGAAGAGTGTTAATGGTGGTACAAGTGTATGTGGAAGAGAGAGCTTCCGCATGAGGGAGAGCATTATGACTAACAGTTGAGGGGGAGTGTTGAGAATCAAGTGTCAGGAGGAAGTCCCACATTGATTAGAAAAGAGAAGATTTAACACTTTATAAGTGAGAGGATCCATAAACCTATCACCTTAAAGTTTTAGATGAATATGTGGTGTATCTCTCACAAAAAGGTGAGTCACATTTCTCCCCCTCATGTGGAAGCTCTCTCTTCCATGTACACTTGTACCACCGTTAACACTCTTTAATATAACATCTTCTATCCACCATCCGCAGGAAGTGTTTCGATACAAGTAAGTTAGTCCCTATCTCGAAACCAAAGACTTTGATACTACTGTTAGAGAAAATTCTGAGGAGGGAGCATTTTACACTTGTGACACACCTTTATGTGTGAGAGACACACCACACATTCATCTTAAAACTTAAGGAGATAGATGTATGAGTTCTCTCACTTATAAAGTGTTAAATATTCCATTTTCTAATCAATATGAGACTTCTTCCTCACACTTGATTCTTAACATAAATAACTTATTTCAAATTTACATGTATATTTATATAAAATTTGTATCGTATCAAATAGATTTACCAGTGCGAACGTACATGTATCTTGCTAATTTCTCATTAAAAAATCAACCGAACCAAACCGAACCACACATTTTTTCCTCTCGCGGTTCAGATGGCTTTTACGTAAAAACCGCCTAAACTGCACTGCAAACACCCCTACAAAGAGCTATGAATCAACTATTAAAACTCATACCAACTAAATTAAAGAAGATTAATATCTATTGTTTACTTATAATTTACATATACTAATGTTTATCTCTTTAAAGGTCTAAATTATTTTGAAGCCCAAGGCAAGAGCCTAGTCCTTACCTTTGGGCCACCCCTGATTAAAAGATTGATTTTGATGTATTTTTAGTATAAAATTATTTGAGAATTTTTATTACACTGTACGAGTTTCTCACACACCCTGATGAAATTTTAAAAATACATATAGATTTCAAAATTTGGAAGCACCAAAGACACAATAAATACTCTTAGAAACACGTCAAATCAAAGGTAAAAACAAGTCTAAATTTTGAACTCCCAATTAACAACGTGCGAATATTGAAATCCGACGCACCTCAAGACACCACACCAAACTCAATCTTAGTATCACACAAAATCAAAATTAAAGGGTTTGTCCGAATTTCAAAGTTCGAAAGCTTTCACTTAAGTATCGCTCTCAGACCTTTCCATCTACATTCCCTTTAATCTCTTCAAAGTTGCACACTAATGAAAACTCACCAGTGTCTACTTCTGTTAAAACATTTTCCAATCTTTTTCATAACTTATACTCCACTACATTGAAACCAAGATCATCCATCTCTCACATTTGTAAGTTTTTCATTTCGTTACATTTTTATTTATCTTGTGCGAGAGGATGCACACAGTGTGCTAGCTACTCGTCCATGGAGTACGATATATACATCTACAACTAATGGTTTTATAGAGTTTCACATCCTTACATGACACCAAATACAGAAGGAGACCCCCTAAGTTGTATGGTGAGCACAATCAAACATGATCCTTATAAGTGATATTCTAATACTTTGGATGGTTGGCTTGTGGATCTCGACTTAGGTATATCCATATTTATCCTTATATGACACTAAATACAGAAGGAGATCCCCCTAGGCCAACTCGTCATGAGATACTAGAAGAGGTACAAACGAGGACAAACTATGTTGTGGTAGTACTGGACATATGTCACCATATTGTTTCTATTGGGAGAAAGACCATAACTAGATGCGAGTTTTAGAAAAACACTTCTCAGATTTTCACTTTATCGACAATTTTAGCAAATACATGACATTAGATATTCTCCGTAATGATATTTTAATTTGTAATTTGATATTATTTTTTAAATTTGTATGGTTCGTTGTATTTTATGAACGACTAATGCATGCTTTATCAATATTTTGTTTGACTTATTTTATAATATATGGTTTAATGATATGACTCATGTATATTGTTTGTTGTGGGAATGAATTATAAATGATATTTTGTTGGACTTATTAATGAATGACTTTTGTGTACTAGTATAGTTTAATGAATAATGACTTATTAATGAAATGATTATTGTCTAGAGTGTAAATATTATCATTGAGTTTGTTTGGAGATTCAAATTCAAATTACGATATAGTATATACAAAGATTGGAATCCAAATATATTTTTGGTAAAAATGAAATGCTTCTATAATGAAGTACTTTTGTTATATGCATCCGGATTTTAATATTTGACAATGGAACAGTTTTAGGTTTCCACTAAAATGTGTGATAATTAAACGTGTGTTTAGAAATTATAAAAGTACTTTTGTTATATGCATCCGGATTTTAATATTTGACAATGGAACAGTTTTAGGTTTCCATTAAAATGTGTGATAATTAAACGTGTGTTTAGAAATTATAAAATTACTGTAAAAAAGTGATTCTATTAAAAGTTACAATTAGTAGCTTCTTAATTTTTAGGCTGAAAATGAATTGCACCGTAATTTTATGGAATAAAAGTAATTTCAAACATACTATATGTAATGTGTAATGAACTTCACCCAAATATTTATAGACAACCCATAACAAACCATAGTTTTAGTGTTGAATACCCTTTGAATAAATAAAGCAGTGAAAAGACAGATTTAGACCACTCAAACTGTTATTATGACTTTGTATTTGGGGAAAGAAGTGATTATAAGAATATGGGTCACTTTGGTTTGGTTTAGCTTTAATTGTACATGTGTTCGTCTTCTCATTCATAATCAAAGTTGATGTGCCTTCACAGACCCTTGACGATGGATTTTTTAACCCATTCCATAAGGGTGAGACACGCATTATGAAAATTCTAAAATACCGTTTATAAAAGTGAAAGTTTATTTTCGGTTTGTACCATTTATTGTAATTTTTGAGTGAAATCGGAAATATATTTTTAATATACCATTTAATATAATATTAAGAATTTATTTTAAATTTGGTCTCACATACCCGCTTTATTCTATCGGTAAAATAAAATAATTTGATTTAACAAAACAAAATCAAACATTAAGATTTAATTTAGACAAATAAAAAATTTACCCTATGTTTTGGTCTAAAAATCAGGGATCAATAATTCCAGTCTTAAAAATATTGAGAAATTATTTAAGACTGTAATTATTGATCATGGTTTTGCCTGATTTTTAGATCAAAACATACTGTAAATTTTTTATCTGTATAAATTAAATCTTAATGTTTGATTTTATTTTGTTAAATCAAATTATTTTATTTTACCAATAGAATCAATAGAATAAAATGTGTATGTGAGACTGAATTGAGAATAATTTCTCAATATTTGGTGAACAATTACAGTCTTAAAAATTACACATAAGTTGAATCGAAAATATAGTTCTGATTTACATCCAACCCTTTTCAACGTGATTTTTATAATATGAGGTACTAATCAAAAATATATTTTTAATTTTCAGGAACAATTTAAGAATTTCGTCAGAATGAACAAGAAAGAAAGTCACAAGAAATTCACATCATTATTGAATAAACATCATTATCATTATGCCTGAAATGCATGATTTGCATGGTACCTTTGCAAAGAAAACATTTCAACGCTGATTTTGACATTCCTTATGCAACTGAATGCAAATTGTGTTCATTTAAACTATTGGTTATCTCAAATAGATCTAGTTTATCGACTAATGAGTAATTACCTCAATTATTGGAAACGTAACTACGTGTTTTCAATATCATTTCAATTCATTGCATAGAGTTTTAAATACTCGTATGGCTTTGTAAGAAATATCCATTTTAATATGTGTAGTAAGACAATGACTTTGTTATGCACAATATAACTGATTTTGTAATTGAAAAAATAGTGGCAAGCTTGTTGCTCACTTCTCTTCAATTCTTAGGTATTCTTTTATTTGAATTTCTTAATCCATCCAATAGGGTGGAGCGCATCCTATAAAAACCTCAAAATGCTCTTTGTAAAATCGAAAGTTCATTTTCGGTTCGTACCACTTTCTAAATTTTTAGTGAAAATTGAAAGTATATTTCCAGTTGCTTACCAAAAGTAGACATTCGGTTCTGGGCATGACAACTAGCAGAAAAACCTAACTATAAGCCATTACTTTAGTATTTACATCTATAATTCAAATTAAAAACCTGCAAATTTTAAATCGAATTAAAGTCCAAAAATATTATCCACAATGTATTTCATAATAATAGTATTCAAAATACAGATCCGATACAATACAAAATAAAAAAACTAAGTCAAAATACAATCAAAATAAACTACCGCGTATGGCGGAGGCGGCCTGTCACCCTCGAGGCGTCCCTCGTCTGCTCCTCCTCCAGGATCTCTTGATGAGCCGGCCTGGGTGAGTCCCCTGGAGCCTCCCGTATCAGGTATGGATGAGAAATCCTAAAGTACCATAGCATGTAATCGTACGCATAACTTTAGTCGTTTGGAGCCACAATACTCCTGGCCTCCTCAGATACGAGATAATTCTCAAAATCATCAAAAATCTCATCCATCTCCCTCCTCTTCACTGTCGGAGGAGCAGATAAAGCAGGATGCCGAGGAATCGTCTGAGTATACTCGAACTGACGCATCACTCGCTCGAGCATATAAGCAGTAGTCTTCCGAGTACCGCAGGCCAACCAACCTGTAAATAAAGAAACCTCATCAAATGGTATCGTCTCAGGGTGGTCGGCGTAGGCACTGAAGTGGATGTCCTCATGCACTACCCGGTCAAGGTAAACCTGTTACGACAGTGTTGCCTGGTTTCCTCCGAGAAGCTCGTATGCACATGCACGAGGCATCTGTTCAGTATAACCCTCAACAATGACCATCCTGAAATTTGTGGGAAGTGTTGTGTGATCCATCCCTGAAATATCAAAATTAAACCAATTAGTTTCAAAATAAAAATAATTAAAAAAGAAAGCTAAGAGAAATATTTTATACCGTTATAAGAGACATGTTGTCGATGATCTGCCTCGTCTTCCACCTAGTCGCCTCCGTCAACTTGGTATACAAGTAAACCAAGTAGGAAGTCTCATAGTTCCACCCACTGACCTGCTCTAAATTAGCAAAGAACCTGAGGTACATGATGTCAATGTAGGTGGCACTGGTGTCCACAAAGATCTGGGTCCCAACAAGATACAAGAGGTATGCTCTCATGGCATACCCCCTATGAAGGGTAACCTACTCTCATGTCCACAATCTTCAACCAACTATATCTCACGTGGCAACCACGTGTCTTATCAACCTCCTCCAGGGCCTCTTCCACGGTAACTCCCAGCCTCTCAACCAACAGCTCAATCGCCTCCTCTTTCTCCAACTTCTGGTAATCCAAAAATCGCCCTCTGATCGGCAGGTGAAGCAGACAAGCGATGTCGTCTAGTATAATCGTCATCTCTCCGTGTGGCAGATGAAACGAAGACGTCTCCTCGTGCCACCTCTCTACAAAAGCGTTGGTCATCCCCCAGTTGACCATGCTATATCCACAGAAGGTCAAGTCTCTCAACCTTGTAACGCATAATAGATCATCAAACCATGGCTCGAGAGGGGGTGTTAGCTTGCTGATCTTCCTCCCATGGCTGATGACTTTTAGTGTATCGCGATCCTGCAAGAAAAAATTAACTGTTAGAATTCATAATATTATTCATAACATAATTAATAACTGTAATATATATGTAAATTTCATACCTCTTCATCCCATAAATGTCTAGCCACATGGGTTTGATAAAGAGCGAGTACATATAAGTTAGAAGGTTCCCCTCCAAAGAGATGAGGGACCTCTGGTGCCGCCTCTGTCACCGGTGCCTCGGGTGGCACTGGTACCTCAGATATTGGGGGTGTAGGATCAAGTCTCACACTAGATGGCCCCGCCTATGAAGCAGATGAGGTACCCGTCTCAAAAACCCACGGTGGTGAAGATGGTGAGGATGTGCGTCTGCGGTAGGACGGAGGCAGGAAATGATGAAATGGAGACTCATGTCTGCTACGGGAGGAAGAAGTAGAAGGTGCATAATCGAAATCAGCAGATTGTGCCTCGGACATAACCTGTCCGAATGTCGAAGGAACCTGTCTAGCCAACCACCTATCTCTCTGCACAGAAGCATGTTGTGAAACCCGACCATGCCTCAAACGTGACAGTCTCCCAGACATATCTCCTGTAGAAGTAAGAACGAAACGTTAGCATATGGTTTACAGAGGAAAAAATGAAAGAAAAAAAAAACAATGCAAAAAGAAACCAGAAATAAACTTCTGATTTTGTTACATAGGAAAAAATGAAAAAAATAATACAGACAAGAAACCGGAAATAAACTTCCGGTTTTGTTCATGCCATGAGAAATCGGAAATAAACTTCCGGTTTCCTCTGCAAAACAGAGACAACCCCACCCAACATCCCAAATGTGTCAAAAAGCACGAATTGATCATCAAAATAAGTATACAAACACTTATACAATGACTCCTGATGATATATATTGCAAAAAACAACACATTTAAAATCCTATTTCACTAATTTCAATAGAAATTACATAAATTCTAAAAATATGTTAAATCACTTACTTGATTAATTGAAGATGGTTGTTACTTGCTTGATTTCGTTACTTGTTGTATTTAAGCAATGTTTGATGACTTATGTTGATTGTTTGAGAAAAAAATTGATTTTGATGAGAAGGGTTGAAAGAGAGAGTTTGATAGTTTATTTTTGAAAAACTTTGCTGTTATGGGGAGGAGAAAGATTCTCGCGCCCTTTAAGTGCTCCCAGGAACCGAAAATATACCTCCGATTTTAAACCGTAAGTAAACTTCCAGTATGCACCTAACCCTTTTCAACCTGATTTTCATAGTATATAGTACGAACTAAAAGTTTATTTCCGATTTCCAAGAACAGTAATTAAATTTCACGTGATACACAAGAAAATAATGAGCTGAAATGAGTTAAGTTTGCATATAATTCTTATCCATATAAAGTAAAGTACGCCATAAGTGTTTATATGCTGTCTTGAGTACATACACCAATTCAATTCAATTATTATTACATGCTTTTGTTAAAAAAAATTAAAAGTTTTTAAAAAAAAAAATCCAAATGCAAAATTCACTTAAACAACTTTTATAAAGAAAAATGACCAATGAGTTAAAATGTGGACCAGTACTTGGCTAGAAATGTCATATTTTGATAGAAACTTGAAGGACAAGTCTTAATGTAACCAAAATGTGACAAAGATGGAGCAACCACATGATTGTGTCTTATGCATGCCATGATTTATATAGTAACTTCTAATACACATACGATCATCGTGTAGTGTTGTTCAGTGCCAGCTGTGACATATTAAAATGTTACACATTCCCTATTTAAGCTGAGTTTTTCTCTTTTTAATTTAACATCAAAATAGCGGAAGCAAACATATCCTACTTGCCAAAATAGTTGAATAAGGCTAATTTCTATAGGCCATGATATTTTGGATAGTAGAACTGATATTTTCTATAAATATTACACTTATGCATTTTATTAAAGAAAGTAAATCAATTAATAATTCTTTTTTAAGTAAATACTTAAAGTGCAAAAGGTAGAAAATAGACATCTCAATTAGGTTGACGTTGATTTACCCTTATTGTCTAAAGAAACACTTCAAAAGTAAAATGTTCTTTAAAGAAATGTTAAAGAGAACAAATTTTTTGGTTAAATTGGTCAAAATACAAAGAAGTTATAATTAGCAAGAAATTGTCTCGTTAAAAAAAGTTAAATAAACGACTCATTGTAAAAATATTTTCCCATTATCAGGGCCGACTTAAACAATTTAGAGGTTCTGATCTATTTTAAAATTAGACTCTTATTAAATAAGAATAAAAGTAATTATAAAAATTAATTTCATTTAAATTATAAATTAAATTAAATATATTAAATAAATATAAAAATATACTGTAAATATTTGATTCATTAAAGTTTAGTTTTTTTCCCCCAATTTTCTACTCCTACAATCTTCGATTTATAAAAAAAGTCATACTATTTAATAAAAAATAATAATTCTTTAAATGATTTCGAAAAATGTTAATAACAAAGTATTTTAATTAATAAATAATCAACATTGTGGAATTACAAAATTTAAGAGTATTTAAAATAAAATACGAAAGATCTTTAGATTGCGATTTTTTTTTGAATAATCAAATTTTAAAAAAAAAACAGTATTTCAAAAAAGTTACAAAAATGACCATTTTTTTGCCAAAATTACACTATGTCACTACTCCCAGTGGCGACTACCCTTAATTTTAAGGAAAGTCGCCGCTCTCATTGGCGACTTCTTCTTATTTTAGGGCAAGTCGCCACTCCCAGTGGCGACTTGTGTGAAAATGTTTTCTTTTTTGGTTTTTTAATTAAATTATTTAATTAATTAATTATTACTTATTATTTAATTATTACTTATTATTTAATTATTACTCGTGTTTTAATTTTTTTAATTTTTAAATTTTTAAATTAAATTATTTAATTATTGAATAAAGAAAAAAAATAAACACATATTATATTATTTAATTATTGAATAACGAAAAAAGTAAACACATATTAAATTATTTAATTATTGAATAAACAAAAAAATACTACAATTTAAAATCAATAAGATATTTTACATATTTGGGGGCCTTGGAGGCCTCTGGTACGATCCGCAAGGCGGAGCTCTAACTACTCGTGTAGATGGCTCACGAGGTGGTAGTGCTACCCTAGTCGTACTCCTAGTCCTACGACGTCCCCTTGTTTGTTCTTGTTGTGTTTGGGTCGATGTCCCTTCAATGAACTCTGGGTCTACAAAATCTGTCATCCGACCTTGACCTCTAGAATTCCCGCTGTATGATAGGCGGGTGCCCTCTACCCCCTCAAAGCTTTGTCTTGGTGGGACAAAGTGGCTCCTGTTCGGTGCACCATCGAAATGTGGTCTTTGGTAGTTGGAGGTTGAGTCGGGTTGGTTAAAAAACAATGTTTCTTGTGGTGTGTTGAAGTATGGCTGGTCATCTTCAGGTATGCCGTTGTCGGGGCTAAGTGGTGATCTGGACGAGCCCGCCACACTAGTGTCTTGGCTGTGTTGGAAGTGTTGGGATTGTTCTTGGTGTAAGTTCAGAGCGTGCCTAAGAGGGGGTTGAATTAGGACTTTAAAAATTTATTCGGTTTTAGAATACTTGTTCTTATTTTTCTGGTTTGGTGCATGAGAAGTATAAGTGATTCTTTCTTTTCTGGTTATGATATGATGAAAGTGATAAGTGCGGAAAAGTAAAAAACACAAGAATGTATCCTAGTTTCCCTCACAATCCGAGAGTACTTCAGTCCCCTTTCAACACGAAAGAGATTTCACTATAGTTAGAATGATTGTACAACCTATTCACACCAATGGTGATTCTTACTATCTAACCTATAGGGAGATCAAAGGCTCTTAAAACCTTTAAAATCTAAAACACTAAGTGCAAGAAGAACAATCATCTTCAATACACACACTTGCTTCCAACAATCTTGGACAACAAGGAAACAATAATTATATTTGATTTTTACAAGAGTTTGAACAAAGATGAATAATATATCAATCACTTGATTGATCTTCTCTTTCAATATGACAATTCTCAATAGTATAGAAGTGCTCAAGGAATGTATATGATGCTGGAATTTTCTGAATATCTTTGATAAAGAATGCAAAAAAATTTCAATGAAAATTATGATATCAAGTAGGAACACTTGCTTGAAATTTAGAGAATGAATGATTTGAAAATTGTAATGAAAGAGGTGAATTTGAAATATGAAAGTATATGGTTTATATAGCACCTTAATGCCTCTTTAAAAGTGTATCAATCATGAAAATATGCCATGATAAAAAGGTGCAAGTCCAAATTCGTGCATGTAATTTTTCAAAGTATTTTGGCACTGGTTCAGTGATGTAACCGGTTACTTCAATGGTGTAACCGGTTACATTGCTGTAATGTTAAAAAAATTTCAAAAAAAAATGTTGAGGTAACCGGTTACTTGGCTGAAGTAACCGGTTACATTACTGAAAGTTTGCCAAAAATATTTAAACCAAGTCCTGGAAAAGTTGAGGTAACCGGTTACTTCAATGAGGTAACCGGTTACACTGAGAATATTTTTCCTAAAACCTTTAGCAAACTTTATGTAACCAATGCCAATTATTTTTGAAACTTATTTATGCATATATATGAAAATAAATGTAGTTCTTGAGCACTACCATATACTAAGGCATGAATTGGAAGCTTATAACATAAATCATGAAGATTATCCATAGCCTTTGAAAGTGAAAACTTGATCCAATGTATTAGAGATATTTTGCTCATCCTTCTTTGATCCAATGCATTTTGTCTTTATCAAAACAATAGAATATTTGGAGAAGCTTGATTTTACATTCTCCCCCTTTTTGATGATGACAACCAATGAAAATTTTGAGAAGTGAAACTTTGTATTTCTTGTTCTAAGGTTGTGCATGCTCCCCCTATGTTGGTAACTCCCCCTAAATCAATTCTCTTCTTGAGACATGGAGAGAGTGGTTTGACATATCACATTTGGCTGCACAAGATTTAAATACATACAAGAAATACAAGCACATACATTTTCTCCCCCTTTGGAATTATCAAAAAGGATGGGGAAAAGATAAAATATGAAAGATAGCACAATTAAAAAAATTTATACTTATGAGTCTTATCTCATGTGGGTGACTTCATCAAACATTCATCCTTGATGAACTTGAAGCCTTTGTCACAAAGTTGCCTTTCTAGAAGATTTTGCTTTAGTCCTTTAAACATAAAGTATATCTCCAATGGATGTGAAAGTTAGTGTGCTCCAACTTTGATTATGCCAAAAAATATTCCTTTAAGGTATTCCCCATATTTGAAACAACCCTTGGACTTGAACTAGATTTGAAAGTTAGTTTATGTCTCCCATCAAGAAGCTTAGAACCATCACTTATCCAGATAACATAAATTTGAAGTGGTCTCCAAGAAATCTTACAAAACAAATTAAGTTTGATTTGGTACCCAATGTACTTTGGGTCTATCATAGTTAGTTCCCTTCTTAACCCACACATAATAATGATTTTCCATGATAAGGTTTCTAACATAGCAAGCATTAGGTGTATGGCCAACAATACCACAATAAAAACAAGTAGGTTCAAAATTACTTCTATATCTAGGAGGATAAGATTTATTCTTAACAAATCTTTTGTTTTTGGGATAATGATGAACTTTTTGTGCTTTATTCACTTTTTCCTTATTGGATTGGTCACTTGCCTTAACAAAGATAGTTTTACTAGTACATGGTTTGTTAACTTTTGAATAACCAAGACCACTTTTATCATTTGAAAATCTTTGTTTTCTAAGGACATTATCCAATCCAATTTGTCCATTTTCATATCTTTCAAGAACCCTTTTTAATTGGACAATTTGGAAATAAAATGATTCACACTCTTTGCATGTAAGATTTTGTTTTTCTTTTTCAAGATAATTTTATTTTTCAATTTGAAAGTCTTTTTCCATGATGTTAATCTTTTCTTCAAGAGATGATATAAGTTTCTTTTGGGTTGACACTTTTTTATAAAAAATATTACATTCATTAAGTAATTCATTGATAGCATTTAAAGAATCATTATTATAAGAAGATATTTCATTACTAACCTCTTCTTCTTCGACATCGGAATAATGTGTTGATATTAATGCAAGATTTGCATGTTCTTTATCTGATGATGAACTTATTTCATTATCATCCCATGCTACATATGCTTTCTTTGGCCTTTTGTCCTTCTTTCCTTTGAAGTGTTTATTCTTTCTTTCAAGTGTAGGGCATTCACTTTTGACATGACATTTTTCTCCATGTTCAAAGCATTTAATATTCCTTGGTGGTGCTTCCATTTTAAAGATATCCTTTTTCTTTTCTTTTCTTAGGAATTTTTCAAACTTCTTGATAAGAGTATCATCTTCACTACTAGTGGATTCTTCCTCTTGATTTCTATCATGATTTTTGATCCTTGACTCTAAAGCAATATCTTTTGAATATTTTACTTGGATTTCATGCTTTTCAAGTCTTGCAAGTTCTGTCTCATATTCTTGAAGTTTTTCGAACAAAGTTGCGGAAGTCACCGTGGATAAATTCTTCTTCTCGGATATTATCGTTACTTTTGGTTGTCATTCCCTGGTTAAAGATCTAAGCACTTTAAGATTTAATTTATTATTAGTTAAAGTCTTACTGAGTGTGTTGTACCCCAATTTCTCCCCCTAAGATTCTTTCAAACTTCATACAATTGCATTGCACAAAGATCAAATGGTCTCTCTCTCTCTCTCTCTCTCTCTCTCTCTCTCTTATCTTTGGGTTTGCATTTGGGTGATCACCAAGCACTATTAAATATGTATGATGATTGATGTTTGACTAACAATAATGTGTGTATACTTCACTCTCTAAATGTTATACGTGAATGGTGCACACGTCTCTTATTCAAGGAGTCAATAGGTTCATGTGTTTATTTCCACGCCTTCTCTCCTCAATTCTCAAGAATTTTTGAAAGTATTGTCTCCCATTGAATACTTATCTTATCATCTACCATGGCCTATCATATTGATTATACGCTTCATGTTTGAAAGAGATCATCAAATTTAAAGAATTCACCATTCTATGGCCATCTACCTTGTATTAGGGTTTTGGACTTCTGAAGACCATATCTTGGTATTTGAGCGAAGTTTGTGGATGATTTTAAAGTCATTTTATTCTTAAGAGGACTTATAATATAAATATACTTGTATCCAAGGAGTTTGATCAACGAGAAGATTATTTTTGTAGTCTATGATTGCCCATTCTCTATATTGGTGCTTCATTTATCTTGTATGACTTCAAAGGATCATAACTTGGTCATCCCTTGTCTCCTTGATCTCATTTTTATTTCAAAATGAATCTAAGTATGTCTAATACAACTTAGTTCATTTGGTAAGAAGATAAAATTCTTAGAGATTTTCCTATGAAGTTAAAAGATTACAAGTCCTTGTTGAATTTCTCAATTGTTGGTCAATCAACTTCAAGAGATCATATCTTGATCATCACTTATCACCTTGAGGTCATTCTTTTTGCACAAAAATCTTGAAGACATGAACTCTATCTTCATACAAGTTTTGAAGATTGAAAGTGTTTGGAGGTTTCTTGAAAAAGTCAAAAGATTATAGGTCATTTCAAAAATTCTCATCAACTTCACAAGGCCATAACTTGCTCAGTTTTTGGAGTTTTTGGTTGGTTCTATTTGCAAAATACTCTTTGAGAGATCTACTTCATTTCATCTTTGAAAATCAAGAGAAAATTTTGAATGGAAGGTCATGTTTGGATTGAAAACATTATAGGTCATTTTTTGCCAAACTTAGAAATTTTTTTAAGTGTGAAAAAGTCAGTGTGTTTTTGGTGATTTCAAATGATCATAACTTTCAGGTCAAGTTTCCAAATTCTATCTTTCCAAGTGCATTGTAAAGTTTGTAATCTCAGCTTTCTAAAGAGTCCAAGATTGTATCATAAAGGTCCTTGAGTAAGGAGAACCATAGTTACAAAGAGGGTGCCTTGAAACTGAAGTTTTCATCGAAGTCATATTTTGTTTTCAATAATGTGGCTTCTAATGATCAAATTGATGCGCGTTTTTGTCTTAAATATGATTAGGAAAGTTTCCATGCTTGATTAGAGGGATAAAATGCACAATTTGACTGAATTTTGACAACCTGCAAGTCACACTTTCCTCATGATGCAGGTGTGCACGATTTCGCTCCAAATTGCATCATAGACCCTCTCTTTTGACCCCATCCACTTCTCCTATAAATAAGCAAGCCATTCCACTCATTTCCTCAAGCTTTGATAGCCAGAAAACCCCTGCCAAACTCTCTCTCGGATCTGATTTTCTGCAACTTCATTTTCACTCTCAAAGCCATTCCAGTTTGAAATTAACCATTCATTCTTCTTCTTTGAACCTCACTAAAGCTAACAGAAAAAGAATCGTGCCTTGAAGCTTCCTAAATTGTGCTATCCAAGTCCAGTTTCAGAGCTCTGAAAGTGACTTAGTTCAGGTAGGAATCTCCATCAAACCTTGTAAAATAAAGCATCATTGTACTCTTCTCATCTCCCTGATCCTTGTGATCTTCACCATTTGCATTTTCATCAAGTATTGACTGAGAATTTCTGGAAACAAGTGCTCGTTATTATTTCTGAGTTTTCCAAATTATTCATGGTACGAGTGAAATAAATTCTTCGCGAGGGTACTATTAGAATCGTCTTGAAGAGACGAAGCGAATGACACCGGTCTGAAGAATTTATTTCACAGTTTGAGAATCGAGCATGGATGGTGGCTGGAGGTGAAGACGACCTAGGTGTCTGTCTTCAACCAATGAGGGCTTGACATGTAATTTTTTGAATTCAATCCGGTGTGTTTGCTTCACCGTGCGCGCGTTATAGGAGCCCTTGGATCTGATTACTTTTATTAGTCAACATCGATCCAACGCGTGACATTATTTCTTGTTTGATTTTTTAAATTTGTAATCTGATGTGAAAACCAAGGAGATCCATATCAAGCATAGCACTCCATATCTATTGGATGTGATTACTAATGCGTTTTGACTATGATCAGATGGTCCACATTTTTTTTGCTTTTATTTTATTTTCTGATTAGATATTTTAAATGTTTTAAACTTCAAAAAATCATATAAAATTCATTTCTGACTCAAAAATTATGAAAAAATTCATAAAAATATTTTGAAATATTATCTTTCTGAATTTTATTTTTTCATAATTTTATTTTTAGATTTGATAATTTTTATGATTTTTCTCTTTTATTTGATGTTTTTAATTGTTTTAAAATACTTTTTACATTTTTAAATTGTGGAAAAATTATGGAAGGATCTAATAGTCATTTGGCAAATATTAGTGACCTCATTTTATTTTATTTTACTTTTTTTTTTTTCCATTTTTGGTTTATTTCAACTTTTTTATTTTATTTTCTAAAATTATTTTCTAACTTCAAAAAATTGTTAAAAAATTTGTCAACACTTGTTGACCTCTGTTTGACTTTGGGTAATTTTCTTTGAATTTTATTTTGATGAAAAAAATACTATTTATGTATTTCGTCAATAAAGTCCAATTAAATAACCTAATTTCAAAATTACTTTTAATCCTTTTATTTGATTTTATTTTCATTTTTATCTTGCTGACTTTTGAATTTATTTTGAGTCACAAATTTCCTCAACATCAATGGAATTTGGGTGTTGATAGGTCACTTGATCAAATCCACCAAGAAAGTTGATTGATTTTGATGAAGTCAGACCAAAATAAATTTATCTGATGCAAAATAAATTAAAAATCATTTCTTCTTCTTCATCTTATTTTTCTTTTCCCGATTCAGAGAAAGTGATCAATTGGTGGCATGAACTTTAATGTTCTAACATAAGCCCCAAAAGATGACTTGAGCTTTGATCTTGGTTCAACACCTGTGGCGCTTGTCGTGTGGTCGCGTTAATTTCTAATCAAGCTTCTGGCAAGTTTCCACTAACCTTGTTCATTTGAAATTCTCAATCATCTTTGATCAAGTGATGTGATAATTCAAAAACCGGTGATATGCTTGACAAATAACAATTGAAACTTGTCGTGTGGTTGCGTTGATTCTATCAAGCTTCTGGCAAGTCTTCATGCGTAAGTTTCAAGATGGTCACCTTGCTGACGACTAACAATTAACAATTCGATGATATACTTGACAAGTTTTAAGATGGTCATCTTGCCAATCTTTATTAATTGCTTTTTATTTTTCACTCTTTACTTTCTGCATTTACTTTTATGCTCTTTATTTTTATGCACCTTTAATTTTAGCATTTACATTTCATGTCATTTTTGCTTTGCTCACTTGAGCATTTTATTTTCTATGTCATTTTTCCTTTTCTCACTTGAGCCTTTTATTTTTGTTATTTTAAATTTGCTCACTTGAGATTTGTTTTTATTTTCCAAAACATTTAATAATTCAACCTAAACGTAAAAACTTTTAATTGGACTTGGTTACTATCCTTGTGCTTGGAGCTTGATCTTTGGACTTAGGATTAGGACCTCTACCTCAGCTTGGAGATTTATGTGCGTTTGGTGTTATTTTGTCTTGTCTGGTTATTATCTTTGTATGCAGGTTATTCCGTTATACTTGATTAAGAGTGGATTTCCTCCAAATACAACCGTTACTTTGCCCGTTTTTTCTCAAGACAAGAGTTCACCTAAAAGTATTGATTTATCTGAAGCTTGGTTTTTTTGTCTGGTTATTTGTTGCTTATGTGGTAATCCAAAGGATGAGATATGGTATTGGCTCTTGATGTCAAGTACTAGTCTTCTCACCCGGTTAGATCTATCTTTAGCCTTACCTTTTACTTTACGCACATAGGTTAGCCTCTTCATCTCCTCCCCATTCTTTAATTTTCAAAATCTTCCCTCTTTTTTAAAGGATTGTTGTTTTCAAAACTCGAACCGCTTTCATAAAAAACTTGGCCTTAGGTCCATGCATTTTTAATACTTGTTTTCTTAATAAACTTTTAATCCATTTAATAATACTTTGAATTTTTTTTCATAAGACTAAAAAACACCTAACCTCACTCAGACGTTCTGAGCTCTTTGTAGCTTTTATAACATTGCACATTGTTGGTATGTAGGTCTGGAACTCATTAGAAGTTCTATCAAACCAAAAATTATAAAAAAATACTTCTTTTCTCCCCCACCATCCATTTTGTACATATACTCTTTAGCACACATATACAAATTTTCAAAAAGGTTCCTGCGGAGTACCATAGATGTTTTGGGTGCCTAACACCTTCCCTTTGCATAACTAACCCCCGATCCCATATCTTTGATTTTTTTTTGGATTTTATTCTCTATTTTTTCTAGTCCTTTGGATAAAATAAAAGCGCGGTGGTGACTCTTTTGTTAATTTTTTTGAGTTAAGTCAATTCAATGGCTTATACTCGCAGTTTTTGCCGCTATAGAGTGCTTTCAAATGATTTGTCAATGCACAAATCTTTTCTGCAAGTCGAGGATTGATTCCCGGGGCTGCATTTGGAATAACTCGTACTCTTGAATCAACGTATTCAATCTAGATCTTTTAACTTCCGCGATTCCTTTATGAGTTTCTATCAATGTATCCCATATTTCCTTTGTCGTTGTACATGCGAAGATACGAAAGAATTCATCCATTCTAAGAGCACCTTGAAGAAGATTGATTGCCTTCTTGTCACAGAGAACATTTTTCTTATCATCGTCATTCCATGATGCTTTAGGCTTTGGTGTTCCAACACCATTGACAACACATGTTGGAGTAAATGGACCATTTTGGACAACATTCCATATTTCTTCTCCTTGCGCTTCAAGATGAGCCTTCATGCGAATTTTCCAAAAATCAAAGTATTCACCACAATACAATGGAGACTTGTTGTTACTACCAAAATCTTTAAAAACTGAATTATGATTTGCGGAAGCCATTCTGGATCAATAGAAGCAGGTTACCTATAACCTGCTCTGATACCAATTGTAAGTTCAGAGTGCGCCTAAGAGTGGAGAGGGTGAATTAGGACTACAAAAATTTATTCAGTTTTAGAATACTTGTTCTTATTTTTCTGGTTTGGTGCATGAGAAGTATAAGTGATTCTTTCTTTTCTGGTTATGATATGATGAAAGTGATAAATGCAGAACAGTAAAGAACACAAGGATGTATCCTGGTTCCCCTCATAATCCGAGAGTACTCCATTCCCCTTTCAACACGAAAGAGATTTCACTATAGTTAGAATGATTGTACAACCAATTCACACTAATGGTGATGCTTACTATCTAACCTATAGGGAGATCACAGGATCTTAAAATCTTTAAGATCTAAAACACTAAGTGCAAGAAGAACAATCCTCTTCAATGCACACACTTGCTTCCAACAATCATGGACAACAAGAAAACAACAATTATATTTGATTTTTACAAGAGTTTGAATGAAGATGAATAATATATAAATCACTTGATTGATCTTCTCTTTCAATATGACAATTCTCAATAGTATAGAAGTGCTCAAGGAATGTATATGATGTTGAAATTTTCTAAATATCTTTGATAAAGAATGCATAAAATTTTCAATGAAAATTATGATATCAAGTAGGAACACTTGCTTGAAATTTAGAGAATAAATAATTTGAAAATTTTAATGAAAGGGGTGAATTTGAAATATGAAAATATATGGTTTATATAGCACCTTAATGCCTCTTTGAAAGTGTATACAATCATGAAAAAATGCCATGATAAAAAGGTGCAAGTCCAAATTTGTGCATACAATTTTTCAAAGTATTTTGGCATTGGTTCAGTGTTGTAACCGGTTACTTCAATATAGGAGGCTTCACCAGATACTCTTTTATCTTGTCGAAAGCCTCTTGATGCTCCTCTCGGCAGATAAACTCCTCGTTTTTCAGCCGAAGCAGTTGTGAAAATGCGTTAGTTCTGCCACTTAAGTTCGAAATGAATCTCCTCAAGAAATTTACTTTGCCCAACAGTGACTGAAGCTCCTTTTTTGGTCGACGGCGGTTTGACGTCCATGATAGCTTTGGTCTTGCTCTGATTAATTTCAATGCCTTTCTTATGCATAACAAAACCAAGGAAATCTCCTGCCTGCAAACAAAAAGCACATTTTAATGGATTCATTTTCAACCCATATTTTCGCATCATTTTGAAAGATCTCCGAAGGTGCTTTAAGTGTGTCGATTTACTATTTGACTTGATCACAATATCGTCGATGTAAACCTGCATGGAATTTTCAATGAAATCATGGAACATAGTATTCATTACCCTCTGGTACATTGCTCCGACATTCTTCAAGCCGAATGGCATGACTACCCATTCATAGGTGCCTAATGCCCCTGGGAAACGAAATGTCGTCTTCGGCAAGTCATCATCTACAATAAAGATTTGGTTATTACCACCATAACCATCAAACATACTTAAATATTCAAAGCCAGCAGCCGAATCGACTAACATCTCAGCCACTAGCATAGCATATTCATCTTTAGGAGTGACAACATTTAAATTTCTAAAATCAATGCACACTCTTAGCTTTCCATTTTTCTTAATAACTGGCACAATATTGGCCAACCATTCGACATACCTTGCAGTTCTGATGAACTTGCTTTGGAGGAGTCTTTCTACTTCCTCCTTGATCTTCGACATAACTGCAGGCGCAAATCGTCGAGGCGTTTGTTTTACTGGCTTTTTCCAGCTTTTATTGGTAATTTCAATTCGACCAATTCCCTGCTCAAACCTGGCATTTCATTATAGTCCCAAGCAAAACAATCTTTAAATTCTTTTAGTAAAGATATTACCTCAGTTCTGAGCTTTTGGTCAATGTTGGCGCTGATGTAGGTTGGTCTTTTATCACCTTCTGCGCCAAGGTCGATTTCTTCCAAAGGATCTTATGGCTGCATTTTTTCTGGTGCCATGGGATCCTTTTCAAAACCTAGTGGTTCATCGTCGTATATGCAATCCAGACGTTGTTCATCGATGCTTCTGTTGACCAGCTTGCTTTTATCTGGTGGTTCTGGCTCTACAGCTAGAATTACTTCCTCTGGGACGGGGAGCGTAGCAGCTTCTGTGGCTATTTTTTCTTCTTCAGCTTCTATAGCCGAATTTATTTTATTTTCGACAATGTACGCCGAAATCCTTCTCAGAGCCTCTAGCTCAGACATCACTATCGTGATGATTTCCCCAGCCTGTCGGCACGGGTTCCTCTGCATAGGGATCTTCCAGAGGTTCTACATCCCACACAAATCCGTGGGTTTCATGCAGCTTCAAAGAAATGAATGCCTCATTTAAGTTGGCATACACTTCTTCCGCTGGATGGCAGGGAGCGATATTGGCCAATTTCCTGTCGAATTGGTTTTGGCCCACAACATTGACATCTGCCATAAAGTATCCTTGATCAGCTTCGATGTTCTCTACGATGCCATCTTCTCGCCATATGATCAGGCGTTGATGCATAGAAGAGGGTACAACACTGACTCCATGCAACCATTCTCTTCCCACTAGTAGATTATAACTTGGTAGACCTTGGATGACCATGAATATTGTCGGTATAGTGATTGAGCCGACGGTAATATTTACCTGGATTACTCCCATGGTAGTTTTTGTCCTTCCTTCATAGTCTGACAAGACCACATTATGAGACCTTATATCGGTGTCGAACTTACCGATCCTCTTGAGAATATGATGTGGCATTATGTTAATAGTAGCGCCACAATCCACTAACACCTTGTTAATGGTTGTTTCTTATACCTTTGCTCTGATTAGCAAGGGCTTCAAATGGCTCCTCATAGCCATATCTGGCCTCTCAAAAAAGGCATCCTTGCTCTCAATGGAGCCATTGTTCATCACAAAGTAGCAAGTTGGCTTGTGTAAAGCCATTTCAGCAGCATCCAGATTACTAGTGTTCTCCACTTCTGTCGGTATGTTATACTCTTCTGGGAGTATAGAGACCATGTTGACCAAGATGTCTAAACTTGCTTCAGAATTAGAGGCAAAATCATCAGTTGCCTCATCAGAGCCATGGTCGACTGGCTTGTTAACACACTCCTTGATCTGTTGATTGACAACAGGGTCGACTTTTGGCTTGTACTACCGTGGATTCTTTCGTTTTTGACAATAATCTTCTTAGCAGCAACAACGACTTGTCTTTTAGCTTGCTTCTTTCTTTGGAAACGTCTCCAATGAGTTCGACTCATTAGATTCTTTCCCATGTAATTCTCAGACACATGGCTCTTCTTCTCGGAACGCACCTCTAGTCGATAACTCATGGGAGCTTTCTCTTTTGCCTCTCTTATAACACCAGCAGCATTTGATGGCCCATCGACCATTTGAGGCTTGATCCATGTCCCCTTGGGTGCAGTGGCCAACGAAACAAAAGTTTTTATCCTAAATTGGGATGACTGCCTTGGGTCTCTTCTGTTCTATTGGGCCCTCCCCCTCTCCAGCTGTAGTTTCTGGAAATTTTCAGCAGCGACTCTGTCAGTTAGCGCGCTGCATCTAGAGCACAGACTAACTTGAGCACCCTTGTTTTTGCAACGATACAAAAAACTCAGCAAGTCTTCATCGTCTCTGGGATAGACGTTAGCTAAATTGACGTGTGGACTCTCATTAATGCTTTCTTCCAACATGGTGTTGTCAGGCACTTCAATGATGTCGACCATGTTGATGTCGACAGGCTCAACAAATAAGGCTTCTTCTTGCCTCAGAGGATTAGTGTCAATCTTCTGTTTCCTTGCAGCGAATTTCAGACGACCCTCTTGGAGTGACTTCTGAACCAGATCCCTGAAAAGAAAACATTGAGAGGTTATTTGACCAAGATAATTATGATATTTACAAAAACCTCTCTTTTGCCTTTGTTCTAATGGTGGCAATTTAGCATTCGGGGGTACTAAAATTTGACCATCTTTGAATAGTAAATCAAAAATCTCCTCACATTTACTAACATCAAAAGTATAAGTTTTTGCAGGAGTTCTTGAACTAGTTTCGACAGTAGGGCTATTCCCTTTGGCAGGAAACAACAATTTACATTCATATGCTGGCCCTGATTTCAATTCAGTCACATCCACGTCTGCCTCTGTTGGCGACATGTAATCAGCCTCGTATATGGGATTCGTATCATCAAAGTCGACATAGGCTACCTTCTCTTTCTTTGACTTAGCCTTAGTATGTCTAACTTTCTCTAGTCAAAGGCGCTCAAGGTGTCGAACCCTGTCAGCCAATTGTGACATGCTCTTAATGAAGGTTGGATCTATTTTCTTCCTAATTGAGTAGTCCAAACCTCCTGCGGCCATTTGAACAAATTCATGTTCAGGCACTTGGGTAAAACATCTTGCTTTTAACGACCTAAACCTATTTATATAGTCATCTATTGTCTCAGCAAACTTTCTCTTGATGCTTGACAACTCGACCAAACTAATTTTCGAATGCCCCTCATAAAACTGTTTGTGGAAAAGTTTCTCCAGCTTCGACCATGAGTCAATCGAATAAGGGGGCAAGGTAGTAAACCACGTTAAGGATGCTTTAGTAAGGGACGAAGGGAAATGTTTCACCCTTAAGCCTTCATTATTTGCCATGTCTCTCGACTCAGTCAGGTATATGGCGATGTGTTCGACCGTCGACTCACCCGTTTCTCCTCCAAACTCGGTATACTTAGGAATTTTCCATCCTCTAGGGCTTTCGGTCTGTAATATGTACTCTGATAATGGAGAAGAGTATGTTGGCCTTGGCATTGTATTCATACCATTTCGGGCCATAATTCTCTCAACAATGTTGGTTAAGTTATTCTCAACAACCAAATCCTCCTGTCGAACTTGATCAAGGACTTGATCAGCCTCCTGATATCTTTGCACCAAAACCCTAGGTGGGTTGACAACAACATTCCTTTAAGGCGTTGCAGCTTGACCTTGATACACAGTTTCTTCTTCTATTGCCCCCATGTCTCCTTGGACATGTATAGGTTGTCGAACCGGATGCCCCTGTCGGGTAGCCGCTTGGGGGCGCCTAAGAAGTTACACAGGCGTGTTAATTGTGCAATAACCTGTCGGTTTGTTTCAGCAGACTTCATATTAGTCTCGACCGATTCTTGCACTATGGGGTTAAACACATTTCCCTATTTGTTGCTATCGTCCATTTGTTGCCTCAATACTGCCACAGAGGTAGTACTCACCGGTGTGGTCTGGGGAATGGGAGTTGATACTGAAGCAGTTGGACGACAGTTGTGCTGCTTGTCATACCCCAATTTGTTTACCTAAGATACCACCTTATATCATTCACATGTGCATCATTGCATCACTAACAGTTTCAGAACAGGATAGATCGTGCGTGTGCTCCTAAAGCCAAAGTTAGGGTTTTATCAAAATTTCATCTGTTGAAGATATGATCAATTAGGGTTTGAGTCTCCACCCACCTCAATTGATCTATCTTAATCAATCATCAACATTTGATCTTCAAATTCCCAACTTTTTCTCATGATCTACCTTGAATCGACCAATTAGAGTTTTGATCGAAGATAGTGAATCATTGACTTTCTGCTCAATGAATGACCTATTTGCTTGAAGATTGATCTTAACATCTTCAATGCAACATCTTGACCTAATTTCTTGGTTCAAAACATTCCGAAATCGATGTTTCTTCGTCAGACAAATTCTGGATCATCTGACGAAAATTCATCTGTTCAAAAACTCAAACTTTGACTTTTGGTCAACTTTTTCAAATCCAAACTTTTTCAATCATAAAATCATTTCAAATAATTCATGATGATCATAAAAAATCAAGAAATGTGAAAAAGTCAACAAAAATTCAAGATTTGAATTTTTTCTAACACTTAGAAAAATTTTCAAGTGTTAAGAAACATGGTTTTTCCTTACTTTCACGGCTATTTTTCACCTAGATCCATTTTGATTCAAGAAAAACTCAAAACATGAAAGTTGTAGATCTTGTTACAAGCTTTCCAAAATATCCAAGAACTTGAAAAAAATACTTTGTGTAGCTAAGATTTTGAAAATTAAACTTAGAGCTCCATAACCATGAATTACAAGTCATTTTTCAAGAACTATAAGTCATTTTTCACAAACTTTTCCTTCTAGAAGCCTTGTCACCAAGTTAAGATAGGTTAGAGCTGATAAAAATCAGATGAGAAGTAATTATGAGGGAGATAAGATCAAGTGAGATTTTAACCATGGTTAAAGGAATATTCCATGTGCATTTATGGCAAAAATGTCTTTCTTGCCTTTGAAGGCAAGTTGTTCAATTTCAAGCCAATCTCCTCTACTTACAATTCAGAATTCTTGGCATATAAATAGAGCTCACTTATTCATTCAAAACTACCCCAAAGCAATCATAATCCAAGCTTTCCTTCTTTCTTTCTTGTTTTTCAAGTTTCAAGTTTCTAAGTAGGAGAATTTGCAAATTTCAAGTCTTGCAATTTCTGAGCAATCTTAGGCTTCAAATACTTTCTAAACATCACTAGAAAATTGTTAGAATCCTCAAGCTAGCCCAAGAACTAGCCAAACTCAGAAAACACTTCCAAACCTCATGTATGCACATATTGAGCCATAACTTACAAATTCTCAATCCACTCGTGCATCTTCAAAAATTTCACTTCAAACACCTTCTATACATCATATAGAAGTGATCCAAATCATCCTTTCATCACTGTAAACACATAATCATCAAATTTGATTCTCACTTCAAGTGACTGTAGTTGGACTTGGTCAGAACGATCCAAACCATTTCAAACCAAGGTAAGCACATCAACACCTTCCATAAACATCACTGAAGCTGTAGCAATTATCAAAACACTTCTAAAACACCTCCAGCAAGGAACCCGATTTCAGTTTCAAGAGGTATAAAACTTGAACTTTGAACTCTTTGATTTCTAACTTCCAGTTCAAAAAAGGCTTGGCCATTTTGTTTCTGCACTATCACTGAGTAATAATCCTCAATCAATTGCTTAAAACTGTGCTCATACATGATGTCATAATCAAAACTTAGAATTAGGGTTCTTCGTGTTCATACGAAAATTAACAGTTCTAAGCTTAAAATAAATGGAATTAATTGCCATAAGCATGTTCCTGGTAAAAATCCGAGCAAGTTTGATGTTTGGATCATGTAATTTCATTGAGAAATGAAGAATCCATGGAGGAAAAATCTGGAGGTTGAAGATGAAGCTATGCGCGCGTTTTCTGATTCTGGAAAAATTCAAATGCTTTGTTTATTTTAAATTTATTGGTTGTTGTTTTATAACCGGATGTAACAACCACCCCAGTGGCAAGCCAGCACGCACTTAGTGCTTTGCCTCGCCTCAAGGCCCAGGGTCCGAATCCCCCTGGGACCTTTTTTTTAACAAAAGTATCATCAGCTTCTGATGCTTGCTTCTTAAGAAGCGCTTCTGAGGCTTAATCCTCTAGAAGTACTTCTGATACTTCTCATTCTCCCGAGCCGGCTATCTCCGTAATCACTTCTATTACCTTTAGAAGCATTTCTAGTGCTTCTCACTCTCCAGAAGCATTCAGCTTCCACTGCCTTCAGAACTACTTCTGAGGCTATTCCTCCCGACACTGACTCCCAACACGCTCACTCTTCCAGTAGCCGCCTACTACCTTCGAGCATGCTTCCACTACCTCCAGAAGCATCACGCTTCCAAAGCCTTCCACCACTGACCCCTTCCTTCGAAGCGACCGACCCTCGAAGCATCCAACTTCTGAACCTTTTCAAAGACTTCATTTTTTCAAAACTCCTTCAAAGCAAGGTAATTAAATGAAAAGTCAAGCAAATGGCTCAGTGGAAAAACTCTTCACTTCTAAGCCAAAAGTCCAAGGTTCAAACCTCCTTAGGACCAAAAACTCTTTTTATCACTAATTTTCTCAAGTTTTTTTTACAAACTTCAACATTTTCAAAAACTAATCAAAACTTCTCATTTTGAGATGCCTTTTTGCATACTTGTCATTTAATATACCTATTTTATGATTATGTCAAAAAAATCCAAAAATATTTTCTTTTTGATTATATTTTTATTAGGTTAAAAATGAGACATTTTAAGTATTTTTAATGCTTTTCAAAAATGTTTTCTTTCCAATTTTCAAACCTAATCTTTTTCAAAACTTCTTGTGAATATCCTTCACTTTTCAAAATCATTTTCAAAACCTTTTTCAAAAACCTTTTAATAAAATTACACACCTTTTTCCATGATCAACTAGATTTAAAGATAAACCAAACCAGGTTTCTCCTTGAATTTCTTAATTGATCATGAGCCTCCCTCACAGTGTAAGTCCCAACCCTCCTATGTACATATTCATTTCCTTGTACATAACCACCCTTTCATGTACATATTCATTTTCTTGTACACATTCAAACATCTTTGTAAATATTCAAGCATAAACAAACTTCGTTCGTTTGTTTCTATCCTCTTGTTTATACACCGATTTCATTGGTATTAAGAGGAGCATTATTCCCGGTGAAACTGCTCTTAAACCAATGGGTCTCCCTTAAGGTGTAACTCCCAAAAACCCTTTGTATATATTCAAGTTACACTTGCTTTAATTGCTTGTTTTATACACTTGTTTATATATTTCCTTCATAAACTCCTGTGAATACATCACACACTTGTTCATATAACTGTTCAGTTATAACATAACAACTAGTTTAACAACTAGGTTCCTTTAGCCTCCTCTTAGGCTTCGTATAAGACAACTCACCTGTTGAGTTTAGCCTCCTCTTAGGCTTCGTATAAGATAACTCATTTATTGAGTTGGCCTCCTCTTAGGCTACGTATAAGACAACTCACCTGTTGAGTTTAGCCTCTGCTTAGGCTTCATATAAGACAACTCTCCTACTGAGTTAGCCTCCTCTTGGGCTTCGTTCAAAAGAACTCCCTTATTGAGTTTAGACTTCTCTTGGGCATCAAACAAGAAAGAGACCTGGAAACCTCTTAACATCCTCCTATTGGGCTTCCAATACAAAGAATCACCCGCGTTAGGATAGAACCCTGAGAGTATGATTTCTCGGTGAAATCACTCTTGAAATCCTAAGAGGATGGTTTCCCAGTGAAACCACTCTTAAAGCCAAAGCCAGCCATACCCTATAGCTTCCTCTTGAGCTTCATACAAGGACCCTCGATGACCCTCGGAATGCCTCCTCTTGGGCTCACAATGCAAGGACCCTCGATGACCCTCAGAATGCCTTCTCTTGGGATTACAATACAAGGACCCACAGGCTTCTTAAAAGCATCCCCCTAATCCATAATCAATTTCTCCTCGAGATTTAGACATTTATCATCTCTATGGAAGAAGTATCTCATCTATCACATCACATACAAATCACACTCTTTTCAAACAAAAACATCTTTTAATTGTAAATGGTAACGCTTGTACACTCAAGCAAAACACCAAAACTTACAATTAAAGATTCAATCATCTTTCAAACATCTTTCTTAAACTCGTGAGTGGTAACGCTTGTATACTTAAGCAAAACACCTAATACTTACGATGAAAGATTCAATCAATCAACCCTTCAAAATGTATGTGATGAAATAGATTAGATACATTTTTCATTAAGATGACATTTGTCTTTGTCTCTTAATAACACCCTTTGCTTCCACTAGCATAAGTGGGAAGTACGATTGCTCTGACTTTCTCAACCTTCCTTTAAGAATACGTAGGCACAAGGTCTCATCCTTAGCGAGCATACTTCTTTCTCCCTCAAACCAAACAAAACCATATCTCCCTTAGATTCGAGCTACAAATGCTCTGATTCCCATTAAGGGATATGTATGCAGAAGATTCCAATGATCTTTGCGAGCATAATAATAACAAAACCTAGGATCCCACATAACCTACCTTTCTTAAAATCCAAAGGAGAAACTTCCCAAGAATAGAATCGCAAATTAAAATACACAAACATATAAAAAATATTCATATATATATATATATATATATATATATATATATATATATATATATATATATATAAATAAGGCTATAGATAACTATATATATAGGGTGCCACATCTTTCCCTTTATATAACAAACCCCCTTACTCAGTTCTCTCCCCAATGCGTTGCGTCTAGTTCACGCTAGTCGCACCGCATATCATTATTTATTGAGGGTATTGCAGCTTTCCCCTTTTTCATCTCATTTTTCTTATTTTGGAAATAATAAAGCTTGATGCTCCCGGCATCTTTAAAAACAAATCAAAAGAGTAAATCATTTCGAACCAAAGATTCGAATTCCGATTCGAGTCTCTCGTTCGTCACTTTTTAACAACACTGCTCAAAGGGGGAAATGACGCAATTTGCGAAACAACTGGGTCGACAATACCCAGCGTTCGAGATGGAACTTCATCCGTGTTCGACGCGGAAGTGTTGTTTGTCATCTTAGACGTACGTTTCCTAGTGGGTGGTGGTTTCTTACTTGCTGAATTTCCACTTCTAAGTTTCATGCACTTCTAAGACAAACTCTAACGAAGTCTAACACTTAGCACAGGGTCCCAGCAGGTGTGCCAATTTGTTTACTGTGGAAAATGGTAAACAACCGCTAGTCCTCCCTAAGTCCTAAAACTAAGGGTTACTCGCCAGATCGACGAGTTGATCTCAAAACACTTGCTAATGTTTTGGTAAATTGTACTGCTTCTCTAAGCGAAAAAGACCTTGGCCCAGAAACGGTTTCCAGAGCCTAAGAGAAATAGCACAATAGCTTTCCACACACACATAATTCTGACTACAACGCTAATTAATAACTCGTGACCAATGGTTTACGTTGAAGTATTTTTGGTAAATGAGACAGAAGTAAGCGAAAAACAGTAAAGATAAAGTTAAAAGTAAATTGATTGCATTGAAATAGAAAATATGGTGATTCACATACATTAAAGGCTTGAGTGACTCTTTCTTCCTTTAGCGTGGAATTAGGCAGAGTTTTGGCAAGCAGTTTAAGGGTACAAATGAACACACAGAATCCTTAACATTCTAACTTATTTATAGTATTTACAAAGTAACTGCTAAAACTAATCAACAGACGAGATTTAAACTTGAAAACAACTTCCGCACACGATTTCGCCATCCGTTTACAGCTTCTAACCCACGATCTTCCGAAGCAACTACCCACGATCTCCTCATTCTGACTTCTTCCCTGCTTCAAGACTTCAGAAGGAAATTGCTTTTGGTTTCGATCCATCTTCTTGAGGCATAACAAAATTTCCTAAGTCCCCTGACCTGCATCTTCGACAGCAGGAGCACTTCGACCGATGCCTGTATTCGACCCAAACCCATGTCGAATCGACCACCATGCAATTTGTCGACTTAGTCTTATTTTTGACACTATTTCGCTCTTGCTGTTTGGTCGATTTGGTTTGGCCTTCTGACACAGCTTCTCAACCGACATGTAATTTTTCTGGAGCTTCCAACTTGACTTTGTAAAATATCTCAAAACTAACTTCATTTAAGATTAGTCCTTAACCTGCAGGGACCTTTGCCTTTAAGCAATGCCCTTAAACATACTTTACAAATTTCCAGGTAACAATTAGCATGAATCTTCTTATTATCAATGAAAATGTTATCAAGCCTGATTTCCAATCATCTATCATCCTCCACCTCTCGGAACCTCGCAAAACCGAACCTTCTACCGAACTTGTTCGTCTTTGAAGGGATCACCACCTCCGAGACCATTCCATGATTGTAGAAAATGTCGAACATCATTTTGGCATAAAAGTGATCAGGAATTTCCGAGAAATACACAGAAATCTCCATCTCCCCATCTTTTATGTTCGGTAAGGCTCCTCCCGAAAAAATATCTCACCTTAGTTTCCCCGCATCTCTAAAATTCTTCCGGGTAACCTTTTTCCAAACCACCGACGGCGTTGGTCCGGTCATAACATTAAATACTCTAAGGGTTTTAAGTTGATTGTTTTCTCATATCATAAACTTCTTCCCATTTCATAAACCTTTAATAAGTTCCTATCTTAATATTAAGATATGAGTTAAATATGTTTATGTTCCTATTAATAACTTAAATTAAATTTGTCTTATAACTTTTTTTAATAATGATTTTTTCTCAAAATTTCATCTATATTTTTTGTCTTTTCTATTAAAATTGTCGTAAAAATTATCGCTAATTCAATTGTTAAATAGAAATCGTCGATAAAATTGTTGTTAATTCAGTAGTTAAGTTATAAAAAATTATCATTAAATTATAGGAGAGATAAAAATGTATGAAAATTTTAGGAAGATATTTTTTAAAGAAAAATTCTTTGAGAAACTAAAAGTAAAATATAAAATATTTAAGTTAAGATATTACTATCCACGAGTTTCTTCTTTTTTGTTGTTTTCTTTTTGTTCAACTTCAATTAGCTTATTTTTATCTCATATCCTTATTAGATGCTTAAAGATGTACGTTATTATTAATTGATTAAGTCTTGAACGGTGACATCTTCATAGTTAAGTATTTTAACTTTAGGATCTTGATGTTGAGTGACTAAGCACTACATCTATCTTATCCTTTCAAATGTCAAACTTTGATAGTTTCCACCTTTATTAGGAGGCTAAGATTTCTACATATATCTTTCAATCTTAGGGTAGTTAGATACATACAAATAGGTTACTACAAATTAGTTACATTAATTAGTTAGAAAGTAGTATAATATTAAGGAAACAAAAAGTTGGTAGATGAAAATGCAATTGATGTAATGAAGGTAAATGAAATTGATAGGTTTTTATTAAGTTGTTCATATAAGACTTTCAAGTCTTGCAAATTGCAAGTACTCCCACAATAAAGTTATATAATGCAAACAAATAAATAAATCAATATATAGCAATAATTGTGATAACTAATATCTCAATATAATTTGTAAAAGTAAACCATAGGAAAAAAAATAGCATCTATGACTACGACAAATAAACTACTACTATGAGTATTTTGGTCATAAATTGTGCTTTGTTATTTTAGGAACCATCCAATAGAGAACAAGTAAAAATAAATGTTGTCATATATTGTAAGTTGTAAGTGAGACATTTGGTCTGCCATTATTCAAATGGCCATGATGCATAAAAATAGGATTAAAGTCATTAAAATGATATACAGATTGGTTCAGAACCCATTTTACTAACTTCAGCTTCAATCAACTTCCATGACTATCAAAGTTAATTATAAGTATATCCATTGATACATATTAATTTAAACAAAGCATGCTCTTCCATTTGGCTCAATTCAGTTGTAGCAAAAATTCAACCGTTATGTTTCTTCATTGATTTTTTCTAACCACTAAAAATAAAATGGTGCATAAACCGATCTATTTTTAAAGTCATCTAATTAGCAATATTTCAAAAACTTAATCAAACACTTTAATCAATTGATTAAAAAAAAAAACACTACCTGTAGATTGATTTTTAGTGGCTTTTTGCAGTTCGTTATCACAATTACAACCGCATAATTACTGATGCGAAAATGCGAAAATCCCCGCAACCCTATCAAATTGTAATTGCAATGTAAATTATGATCATGCATTCATTTGCCATTACAAATCATATATATCACCCCATATTCCTTTTAATATTTTCATCAAAACTCGAAATATTAGAACCTAAAACTAAATTTCCTATATAATAAAAAATCTTAACATCAATTTTGTTTATGTTATTTTTTAAATATTATATATTAAAATTCACACCGCGACAATTACAATACACATCATAGCTACTGCAATAATTACAACCCAAAATCTTCATAGGATAAACCTTAAAACCATCTTCTAAACAAACACACAAACTAACAAGTCAACAAAAAAAACACAAAATCAGTTGATATAATGGCATGACAATTTCATTAACATCAAACAAAAGGTAGCAAGATCCAACAAATTCCCCACACACACAAAAGTGAAGAAATAAAATTCATGTAAAATTCAATAAATGAACACCATAGAACACAAAGAGTTACCATTACAAACCCCATAAGAGAATTGAGAGGAATACGAAGAAGAGATCATGAAAGTTCAGATTTTGACGCAAGAGTTGCGGTGGGACCCTCAAAGGGTAGATGAGAAACAGGTTTGGTTAGCATGAGAGGACGATCATCATTGATGTTATCATCTTCAGTGTCGGTGGTGCTAAGGTTGATGCAAGAACAGCGTTCCAAGGAAGCAAAGAAAGCAGAAGCCACGTTGGTGCCGACCCAGCTGGCAACTCTGTCGAGTTTGTCGCAAGACATCAAACCGGATGTGCTGTTGTTGCTGTTGTTGTTGGACATTCTTGTTTTATCAGAAGTGTCGGTCGTAGGTTGCTTTGTTGTTGTGGATTGGAATGGAATCTGTAGTAGAGAGAGATGAACTTAGAGTTAAGAGTTTGGAATTTGGTTTGTAAAGAGATTAGAGAGGTGGATTTTGTTTGGAGTGTGATGGTTTTTAAGGAAAGGGAAAGAAAATATTTTCTATATTTTTGTGTTAAATATATTATTCTATCTAATCTTATTTATTAGATAAAAATTATTTTTAAATTTATTTAGTAATCAATCAATCTGGTCTATTATAGATACTAAATATATTAATGATTTAAAAAGTAATTTTATATTTTATATGATCAAATCTAGTAAATTTTAAAAAGTAATTTTATATTATATATAATCAAATCTAGTAAATTTTATAAAGTAATTTTATATTTATATGATAAAATTTAGTAAATTAAAAATTAAGTATCTGATTAGTAGAAAAAGAGCTTTCACTAAGGACGAATCTCTGGGATACTATCCGAATTCGAGTTTGAATTTTGATAGAAATAAAATTTAACCAATGAATCATTACCATTATGTAGACCGAAATTGATTGATTAAAAATAGTAATAATAATAAATTAAATTATTATTTTTTATTTAATTAGTTAAATATTTTTATTCTATAAATAAATGAATTTAATTGGAATACACCGACAGTGTAAAGAAGTTTTACACAGTTAGTGAATTATGACTGTTAAATTGTAAATTATATTTTTATTTTTAATTTAATTATTTATTAAATAGTATTAGTGGATGGTTGTGATGAATTGGCCGTGTAAAAAATTTTACGCTGACAATGCATAGTAATTAATCTCTAAAAAATCACTTAAAACTATGATAGTACGTGTTTAAGTCGTATTATCTACTAAAAAAGTTTATAATTCGATGCTAAAGAGCACATAAGTGTTGAAGCACTAGAAAGACGCACCTTCTGGATAATGGTGTTTATTACATTGTCGCCAATTTGGAAGTCGACATCAAGATAGTTAGAAATTCTAGCTATGGAGGAGTACAATGGAAAGGGTAAGCCATACAAGTAGAGTTGTAAAATGGGTTGAAATTCATGGGTCGGTCTATCGAGCCCTCAAAAAGTTAGGACTTAGACCTTATTTTTTAGCGCATTTATTTTCAAGCATATTTTAGCCTAGACTGCAAAAATCCCTAAAAATACGAGTCAACCCGTATGGGTTATGGGTACCCAGCCCAAAATCCAAAACATAAACACACACGTCTAAAGAGTAAAGACAAACTCACAACAAACCTAAAGACAAATCTCAAAACCTAAAAGCCGTATCATATCACCTATTATCGTTGTTGCTACTACCTATTAGACTTGGTCATGAAAGTGAAACGTTGAAAGTTGAAACGATGGGCTGTTGTTTGTTTGTTCACGTCTCTCTCGATTTGTGTTCGCTGCTGTTGTTTATCATTTCATTTTCGGTTTCGCTGTGGTTGGCTTTCATTTTTTTTCCATTTGATTCACTGTGGTTGTTTATCATTTTGTTTTTGTTTGCTCCACGTCTCTCTCAATTCGTTTTCATGTGCGGTTCGTTTGCTTCACGTCTCTCTTGATTCATTTTTATGTGGTGTGGTTGTTCCATTCCAGCATCATTCTCGTTCCGATTACAAACTTGAGTCTTATTCCAGGTTAGTGATTGCGATTTCGATTTCAATTTCGATTTCGATTAATGATTAGTGAATATTCTATTGTACACTTTGTATGAAATTTTATTTTCGATTTCAAATTAATGAATAGTATTTAGAAAGACATTGTTAAATTGGATTAGTGATTCCATGAAAATTTAATATGAATGCTCTGTTATAGTGAATGCTCTGCATGAATGCTCTATATGAAAATTTAGCATCAAAATTGGATTAGTGAATGCTCTGAAAATTTTGTATGAATGATTTGTATGAAAATTTAGCATGGAAATTAATCTTTATATGGTAGGAATTTTTTGTTACATTATATACTTTGTTATAGAATCACTAATGCTTGTTGGCAGTAAGTTAGGTCGAATACTCTAAATTTTTTGTTAAATTCTATGTTGGCACTTGGCAGTAACTTATTGTGTTGACACTTTCATGTAACTTATATGTTAAATTTTGTTTTAAGTTTTTGTTGTCTTTCCATGTAACTTATATGTTATAAATTATGTGATGATCAAAATTGGATGTTTGTTGTTATTGTGTTGGTTTATATGTAGGGATTATAGTTTTTGTATACTCTGATCATGGAAATTAGTAGTGATAGTTAAGTTAATGATGGGCAAGTTATGGAAACTCCACATCTACTACTATTTGTTATGTCAAATGTAATTAATCTTGATGACACTGAGATTAACTAAGAAGATTCTTCTGAACCAAGTACCAAAATATAAAAGGCCCTTACGTCTGAAGTGTGGAAACATTTTTTAAAGGTTGGCTTGTAGATGATAAAGAGAAATGTAAATGTACGGGTTGTGGAAAATTCATGAGTTGTGCTGCTACTAGTGGAACTTCTCAATTAACTCGTTATGTTAATAGTTGTAGGCTTATCCCAAAATTTCATGATGTGAGTGATATGATACTTGATGCCGAAAGAAGATTGAGAAAGAAAAAGTTTGATCATGTGGTTAATTGTGATATCTTGGATGAAATGATAATCACACACAATGAAGGGGGGATTTGTTTTGACTTTTGATTATTGGACTGCATGCATTAATGAAGTTTATATTTCTTTAACTGCTCATTAAATTGAAGTTAATTGGAAGTTGAAAAATAAGATTTTAGCATTTTCTTACATGACACCCCCACATACGAGCGAGAATTAGCTTTGAAGGTGTTAGAAATGTTAAGTGAATGGGGTATAGAGAAGAAAGTTTTTTCCATTACTTTGGACAATGCCTCTGCAAATGATTCTTGAAAGAACACTTAGGATTATCAAATAGCTTGTTATTTATGGGAAAATTCTTTCATATTCATTGTTGCACGCACATTTTTAATCTCATTATTCAAGATGAATTAAAGGTAGTTGGTGATGCATTACATAAAATTAGATAAACTGTGGCTTATGAAAAGGTAACTGGAAGTAGAACACTACAATTTCATAAATGTGTTAGTAATGTTGGTGAGATCGATACTAAAATTGGATTAAAATATGATTGTATTACTAGATGGAACTCCACTTTTATAATGCTCAAGAGTTTGATTAATTATCGTCGTGCCTTTTATAACTTGAGTTTTTGAGATTCAAATTTCAAGTGTTGTCCTTCAAGTGAAAAGGACAAGATCTAAAATAATGTATGAACTTTTGAAGTCATTCTACAACATTACTCACTTGATTTGTTGATCTTCTTATCCTACTTCTAGTTTTTACTTTGAGGAAATATGGAAGATAGAATGTCTTTTGAATTCTTATTTGATAAGTCAAGATTCTTTGATTCAGTACATGGCTGAAAATGAGGGAAAGGTTTGACAAGTATTGGAGTGAGTACAATTTTATCTTTTCTTTTGCCTTTATTCTTGATCCAACAAAAAAATTAACTTTTTGGGTTTTGCATATACAAAAATTAAAAAGAACACAAGTGAAGACAAGTGTAAAAAGATTAAGGGTGAGTTGTCTCAGCTTTATGTGAAATATATCAAACATGAGAGTTCTTCTAATCCTCTTTACTTTTCACAAGTCCCACCTACTTTTGGAGGACAAAATGAATCTTTGGCATTTTATATATTTTTGAGGTAAGTGCAAACTATTATTGTTATTTCTTTTTATCAGTTTAATTTTAAATTTTAAATTTTAAAATTTTATCATTTTCTATGTTTAATTTGTAGGAATTTGAAGAGCATGAAAGGTAAAATCTGAAATTTATGCTTATTTAGAAAAACAAAGGTTGTCTCCATCAGTTGGTTTTGATATCTTGGCTTATTCGAAAGAAAAGAGTCGTAGATGTCCCAATCTTACAAGAATGGATTCTGATATATTGAGTATTCTAATAACCACAGTGGCATCTGATTCTGCTTTTAGTATTGGTTGTCGAGTTTTAAATAAGTATAGAAGTTACACGAAAGAGGAATATGTTCAAGATCTCATGTGCACACAAAGTTGGTTATATGGTTTTGAAGTTAAACTTGTTAACTTAAGTGTATCATAGATTCATAATGTTGCTTGTTATGGTTTTTAGTATTGTTTATATGCTTTTAGTATTATTATCATAGTGTTGCATGTTATAAACTTGGTTATATGCTTTTAATATTTTTTAACGACTACTTTTCTTGTTTTATAGAATTTGATAATAACATTAAAACCAATCAAGATGATGGGAGTGGACAAGTATCAAACACATTTGAACATGTGAATGTCGTTGAAGAAAACTGAAGTGACGCTGTGAGTCTAGTTAGGACTATTTGAATTTGTGTTATCTTGGAAGGAACAAAGTTACTGTGTGTTATCTTGGAAGAAAGAAAGTTATTTTATGTTATCTTGGAAGTAACAAAGTTATTTTGTGTTATCATGAATATTTATAACTTCAAACTTGTTGGAATAAGTTATTTAATTTTGTGTGTTACATGGGATAATTTGTGGTGTATTTTGGATAGCTTGAATTAAGTTAATGTGTTGTTTTACATTTTAATTGTTAACTTATATGGATTATTTAGAATTTATAATTTTGGATATGAAATTTAACTTATACAAGTATTATTGCATGCAATTGCATGGTTACTTACAAAAACAAGGAGATTTTTTTTTAAAAAAATGGGCCCGTTTAGGGTCGGGTAGCCTGCAGCCCAGACAGGGCTAAACATGGGTAGTAAACCTAAAGCCCATTTAAATATGGGTTTTTGAGACCGACCTGAAAACCCCAAGATCCGGATGGGCCAACCTGTTTAAGACCAGGTAGCCTGTTAGTTCTATGGATTGGCAGCAATTTTGGTAAAACATTCTGCTCAGAAAATGCCAAGAAAAATACTAAAGTAGCAGATGTCCTGACATGTGAAACTGACAAAAGTAATTCAAGTGCATATTTTTTAGGAAGTCAGTTTGTTTGTTATTTGTATGCTTCGACTAAGGAAGCTTGAGAACGCCTTCAGCAATATAATTGGAGATTTAATATCATGCTTTCATGGAGAAAAAACAGGAGGCGCTGAAGACTTGTGAGTAAAGCAACCCTAGTTCCTGTTACTATATTTAAAGGCTGCAAACCTTGTTTTATAGTTTGGCCATTCCAGATTTAGAAGTCTAGATTTTAATTGTTGGTTGTTCATTATTTTGGTTGTTAATTGTTCATTGTGAGCCTCTCTCATATTTCTACTTGAGTAGAACGTTTTCTTTAAGTTGTAAGTTGTCAACCACCATAAGCTTTGAAGTGAGTGTGATTGTGTGTCTTGAAGAGTATCTTCAGTTTTCATTTTGTTGAGTGTCACAGTGTGTCACTTAGGGAGTGAGCAGAGGTTCTCATAGATAAGTGTGGTATCTTTGGTAGAAGGGTCATTAGGTAGTCTAATTAAGTGAGGAGTGTAAATAGGGAAGGTTTCCCTCCGAATTAATACTGCTGATAGTGAACTTCATCTCTGGCTTGGAAGCCTCCAAACATAGGTTGGTTAGAACCGAACTGGGTTAATAATTCTCTGTGTTAATTTTTGTTTTCTGCACTCTTTAAACTTTGTACTATTTAGATGTGTTCATAGGAGATATTAGTGTCGTGACATTACACTCGACATCTCATATTTGATACCAGAATTTCAATTGGTATCAGAGCAGACATCCTGCTCTGTCTCTGGGTGAGATCTAGGGAAGATACTTTCTGGTAACATGGAAAAGGAGGATATTTTTATGAATAGACCACCCATTTTGGATGGTTCTAACTATGACTTATAGAAGCCTCGTATGGCAGCATACATAAAGTCCTTGGACGGAAAGGCTTGGAAAGCTATTCTAAAAGGATGGATACATCATGTCATTATTGGAGTTGATAATCAACCTACTGGTGAGTACAAGCCTGAAGAAGACTGGTCGAAGGATGATGATGAACTAGTTCTTGCTAATTCAAAAGGATTAAATACTATATTTAATGGAGTTGACAGAAACATCTTCAGACTGATTAATACATGTGAAGTAGCTAAGGATGCTTGGGAAATTCTCAGAACTACTCATGAAGGAACCTCCAAAGTTAAGATGTCTAGACTTCAATTACTCACCACTAAGTTTGAAAATCTAAGAATGAAGGAAGAAGAAAGCATTCAATAATTTCATATGAATATTCTCGAGATCGCTAATGCTTGCAGTACCTTGGGAGAGAAGATACAGGAAGAGAAGTTGGTAAGAAATATTCTCAGATCTCTTCCTAAGAGATTTGACATGAAGGTGACAACAATTGAAGAGGCTCAAGAAATCAACAATATGAAAGTGGATGAACTAATTCGTTCTCTCCAAACTTTTGAGCTGGCCATTAATGTAAGGTTAGACAAAAACCTACGTGCATAACCTTCAAGTCTAACACTGAAGAAAAGGTCAAGGAATATGACCTGGACACTGAAGAAGGACTGTCTAATACTATTGTATTTCTTGGAAGACAACTCAACAAGGTACTGAAGAAAATGGAAGATGACTCAAGACCAAATGTCAGGAACATCTCACATGACATCAGAAGATCAGGAGATTTTGGTAGAAAACAAAACCTAATGACAAAATCAACCAAGACAGAGAATCAAAGTGTCAATGTTGTGAAGGATATGGTCATATCATAGTTGAATGTCCTACATATCTCATGAGAAAAATAAGGGGACTAGCAGTGACATAGTCTGATAAAGACTTTGGAAGTGAAGTTGAAGAAGATACATCGAAGAAAGCCTTAACTGGGATTTATGAATCATATGGAGAAAATGAAAGGGGAGTCGAAGCTATTAATGATCAGACTAACTCTCTTAAAAAGGATTATGTCTGAAATGATGAAATCCATCAAAAACTGGAGAATCAAACGAAACTTATAGCTCAATTGAAAATAGAAAAGAAGAAGGACTTACATACCATCTCGAAGCTGGAACATGAAGCAACTCTACTCAAGTCTGATCTAACCAACTTAACAAAATCTATCAGAATGCAAAATTGCGGAACAAATGCATTGGACACCATTCTCCTGTCTGGAAGAGATGCAAAAGATATGAGTGGACTGGGATATAATGAAATAATCAAAAGAGGATGCCACTCAGACCTGAATAATATTCAATCCAAAAGAAGATTTTGACACTGGAGATGTTACTACTATGGGTGATTTGGTCACATAAAGTCATTCTACTACAAGTTACATGGATATCCAAAGTCTGATTTGCAACCCAAGATCCCTAAAATCACACACAATAAAATAAATAAGAAACAATGGATGCCTAAGGTTGTTATTAATAGTCCCATAGCTCATACATCTCTTAGAGCCTCAGCTAAAGAAGATTGGTACTTTGACAGTGGATTCTCAAGATACGTGACTGGAGTTAAGAACTTATTAGTGGATATCAGATCCCAGTCTACAAGTTTTGTAACATTTGGAGATGGAGCTAAAGGAGAAATCAAAGGAATTGGAAAACTGGATTGCCCAGGAATTCCAAATCTTGAGAATGTATTACTTGTCAAAGGCCTAACAACCAATCTGATAAGCATTAGCCAGCTTTGTGATCAAGGCTTTAAGGTGAACTTCACAAAATCCGAATGCATAGTTACAAATGAGAAAGGTGAAGTAGTGATGAAAGGTGGGAGATCCAAAGATAACTGCTACTTATGGATACCTTGAGACTTAAGCATATCTTTAACGTGATCTTTAGCCAAGGAGGATGAAGTTAAAATATAGCATCAAACTTGGGACACTTACACTTGAAAGGAATAAAGAGAATCATCTCTATGGAAGTAGTGAGAGGAATACCTAAACTGCATATTGAAGAAGGCATAGTGTGTGGAGAATTCCAAATTGGAAAGCAGACCAAAATGTCAAATTAAAAGGTCCAACATCTCACTACAACAAAAGTCCTAGAACTACTTCACATGGACCTAATGGGACCAATGCAGGTACAAAGTCTTGGAGGGAAGAAGTATGCATATATGGTAGTGGATGATTACTCCAGATATACCTGTATAAACTTCATCAGGGATAAAACAGAAGTCTTTGATGTCTTCAAAGATCTTTGCCAAAGGATTCAAAGAGAAAAAGACAACTATGTAATCAGAATCAGAAGTGACCATGGAAAAGAATTTGAAAACAACAAATTTGATGAGTTCTGTTATTCTGAGGGAATCAGTCATGAAATTTCATCTTCCATTACTCATAAACAAAATGGGATTGTAGAACTCAAAAATCGAACATTACAAGAGTCTGCTAGAGCAATGATTCATGTTAAGAAATTACCATACCACTTTTGGGATGAAGCCATGAACACTGCATGTTACATTCATAACAGGGTGACGCTAATAAAGGATACATCTACTACCATTTATGAAAAGTGGAAAGGAAGAAAACCTATTGTCAAATACTTCCACATCTTTGGAAGTAACTGTTATATACTAGCTGATCGAGAACAAAGGAGAAAGATGGATCCCAAAAGTGATGAAGGAATATTCCTTGGATACTCCACAAATAGAAGATCATATAGAGTCTTTAACAACAGAACAAAAGTCATGATGGAATCCATAAATGTTGTAATTGATGATAGAGGATGGAATGGGGAAGCTGATGTCTTAGACAATGTCAAAACATCCCTACAAGACACTTCAGATGATGTCACAAATGAGCACGAGAATCCTCCTCAAAATAATGAAGAACCTCCAGATGATCAAGTCAACAAAGGACCCTCTATCAAAATTCATAAAGACCATCCCAAAGAGTTCATCATAGGAGCCCTGAAAGATGAATTTTGGATCAATTCCATGCAAGAAGAACTAGAACAATTTAAGAGGAATAAAGTCTAGGATATAGTCCCAAGACCAGAAGGCATCAATTTTATTGGCACCAAGTGGGTTTACAAGAATAACTCTTATGAAGAAGGAGTAATTACCAGAAACAAAGCAAGACTGGATGCTCAGGGATACACTCAAATAGATGGAGAAGACTTTGATGAAACTTTTGCCCCAGTAGCTCATCTTGAGTCAATCAGACTACTACTAGGAGTTGCTTGTATACTAAAGTTCAAACTGTTTCAAATGAATGTGAAGAGTGTCTTACTAAATGGCTACCTAAATGAAGAAGTATATGTGGAACAACCTAAAGGATTCGCTGATCCCATAACTCTCAACCACGTATACAGATTGAGAAAAGCTCTATATGGCTTAAAGCAAGCTCTTAGAGATTGGTATGAAAGGTTGACTGAGGTCCTAGTCAAAATGGATACAGGAAGGGTGGCATAGACAAAACTCTATTCGTCAAAGACGAAGAAGGATGTCTCATAATTTCTCAGATCTATGTTAATGACATTGTCTTTGGTGGAATGTCTGATAAGATGGTTCAACAGTTTGTCAAACAAATGTAATCAAAATTCGAAATGAGTCTTGTTATGGAATTAACTTACTTCCTTGGCCTACAAGTTAAACAAATGGAAGACTCCATATTCATCTCTCAAATCAAGTATGCCAAGAATATTGTCAAGAAATTCGGAATGGAGAATGAAAGTCACAAAAGAACACCTGCTCCTACTCACCTAAAACTATCTAAAGATGAAATAGGTGTCAGTGTTGATCAAAGTATCTATCGGAGTATGATAGGTAGCCTACTATACCTCACAGCTAGCAGGCCAGACATTGCCTTTGTTGTTGGAGTTTGTGCCAGATATCAAGCTGAACCCAAAGTAAGCCATATCAATCAAGTAAAGAGAATACTAAAATATGTAAATGGAATATTTGACTATGGCATGTTGTACTCTCATGGATCAAACTGCGTACTAAGTGGATATTGTGATGCTGAATGGGCAGGAAGTGATGATGACAGAAAAAGCACATCTGGAGGATGCTTCTTCTTAGGCAACAATCTCATCTCATGGTTTAGGAAGAAATAAAACTATGTTTCACTTTCAACTGCTGAAGCTGAATACGTAGCTGCTGGAAGTAGCTGCTCTTAACTAGTTTGGATGAAACAAATGCTGACAGAATACAATGTCAAACAAGATGTCATGACATTATATTGTGACAACTTAAGTGCCACCAACATAACCAAAAACCCTATTCATCACAGCAGAACCAAACACATTGATATTCGTTACCACTTTATTAAAGACCTAGTTGAAGACAAAAGGGTTACACTGGAACACGTAACTAGTGAAAGACAAATAACAAATATCTTCACCAAGGCATTAGATGCAAATCAATTTGAAGTCTTAAGAGGAAAATTTGGCATCTACATCCATGAAGATGCGTAGGAATCACTGATTGTTCTCCTTTACTTTGGCATATTATGGCTAAAAGGGGGAGTAATTATCTTGGTGCTCCAGATGACTGGGGTGGACCAAAGAAACACTGAAGATGTCTATGATTTTTGTGATTCCACTTGTATGTGCAGATGATGTGATGATTGTGCTAAGGGGGAGCTGATGGTGCTATGTGTTAACTATTAATTATGTTGTTTGTTAGTTGTGTTTCTCCAAAGATACTATATGTTTCCACAAGAGAAGAAACCGGTGTGCAGGGGAAGCTAAAATTTTGATTGTAAATTGTGCATATGTGTGTTTTATATGCATGGGGTAAAATGTTGCATATATGAATGTTCTAACTGATGTTTGGACATCTGTGTTATTTATCCACTGCTATCTCTGTTTTGATCGTGATGCTGCTTTTATTGTGCTTCTATTTTAATTGTATGGCTTGTACTCTAAATAATGTTTTAGCCAAAATTTGCCAAAGGGGGTTGTTAGTTCTATGGATTGGCAGCAATTTTGGTAAAACATTCTGCTCATAAAATGCCATGAAAAATACTGAAGTAGCAGATGTCACAACACATGTCCTGACATGTGAAACTGACAGAAGTAATTCAAGTGCAGATTTTGAAGGAAAACCGCGACTTAAATATTGCAGCGGAAAACAATTTTCCTTTGTGATCCTTACGAATGTTCATGGTCAGTGATAGAGTATTTTTACCTCTTGTGACGATTTGTATTTCTGACGCTGTGATCATGAACGTTGATGAAGAACAACGTCTCTACTCAGTCCACACAAACAGTTTGCTTCCGATCACATTGCTAGCTGCTCACGAACGGAAGCTTTGAGTGAGAGAGTGAACGAAATCTCGGCAGGGATTCAGGACCGAATTTGCATCAAGTGAAAAGCTTCATCACAAGGGTTCTATTTATAAGACCACAAGTGTGGGCTACAAGCTAAAATCCCAATAAAGGCTGTAAACTAAAAGCCCAATAAAGCACACGAAAATCATACATTATGATGTATCGTGTATCACTTAAGCATGTGGTACCTTACCACATTCCGTATTCCACTTAAGTACACCGTACCCTACGATGTTCCTTATTTACACTATCTCTCATTAATTTGTCCTTATGTGTGTGACCCTGTAGGTTTCTGCGACGTTGACAATTATATTAAATCACATTTAACATAATAAATAGTGAGCGGTATCTAGCAACACATCACTACTACCCAAGTCACGAAAATGTCATGTGATCTGACAAAACCTTTCTGTGATAATACTTGTGTGTATAATTACCCTTTTGCCCTTATGTATATATTGAACACAAGGCATAGACCGTGCCATCCTTGTCCAGTTCAATATTGGGCCCTCAGACATTTATCCTGTTACATAGGATGGGCAAATTCCATCTAGGTCACTCATGTCCCTCAACATGCTTTGTGAAGTACCCATCAACTGTCTTTATGATCATCCAGTTACGGATAACGTTTGATCAGCAATAAAGCACTTGACTCTACATCTAGGGTCCATAGTGGTTTCAATTCGAAGGGTGGTATGCACCACTTATCACCATGAGAATAACTTATGACACTTTACATAACATTCTATGTAGTATTCTCATAGCGGGTCAATCCAGTATAAATATTACTCCTAATATTTATACCTATGTCAAGACTTGATAAATTCTTATCCATGATCCATGAGATGTGATCATCATTCTATCTTCATAATAATCTCAATGCTTTAATGTTATCCCACTTCACAATAAAACTCGATTATGGATACTTTAAGAATAGTGTCCTTGTGTTTAATGGATCTCATGATTAAGTCACACTTAACATTGCATTAAACAGACTAACTATTCTAGGGACTTTATTATTTCAAAAAAGAAAACATAATAAAGAAAAGCCTTTTATTATTAATCAATAATTCGATACAAGTACCAAAAGGTATGGGCCTCTAGGGCTTACACCAACAGATTTTTTAGGAAGTCAGTTTGTTTGTTATTTGTATGCTTCGACTAAGGAAGCTTGAGAACACCTTCAGCAATATAATTGGAGATTTATTATCTTGCTTTCATGGAGAAAATACAGGAGGCATTGAAAACTTATGAGTAAAGCAACCCTAGTTGCTGTAACTCTATTTAAAGGCTGCAAACCTTGTTTTGCAGTTTGACCGTTCCAGATTTAGAAGTCTAGATTTTAATTGTTGGTTGTTCATTATTTTGGTTGTTAATTGTTCATTGTGAGCCTCTATCATATTTATACTTGAGTAGGACATTTTCTTTAAGTTGTAAGTTGTCAATAACCATAAGCTTTGAAGCGAGTGGTGATTGTGTGTCTTGAAGAATGTCTTCAGTTTTGATTTTGTTGAGTGTCACAGTGTGTGACTTAGGGAGTGAGCAGAGGTTCTCATATCTAAGTGTGGTATCTTAGGTAGAAGGGTCATTGGGTAGTCTGATTAAGTGAGGAGTGTAAACAAGGAAGGTTTCCCTCAGAATTAATACTGTTGATAGTGAACTTCAGCCCTGGCTTGGAAGCCCACAGACGTAGGTTGGTTAGAACCGAACTAGGTTAACAATTCTCTGTGTTAATTTTTGTTTTCTGCACTCTTTAAACTCTCTACTGTTTAGTTGTGTTCATAGGAGATATTAGTGTCATGACATTACACTCGGCATCTCATATCTGATACCAGAATTTCATAGCCCATTTTAACAGCTCTACATATGAGCACCTCATTCATAAAATGAAACTCCACCAAAAATTGGTCGCTCTAAAGTGAATTGTCTTGTAATGCACTCTAAAAACAGTTTCACTTATGCATTTATCTACCTACCAAAGTGGTCCACCAGGTCATAAAAAAAAGGGTGAGATGTTTGTCTCCAAGCTCACCACGGATTAAATAACACCAAAGAGCTCAACATTCCTCGTAAAATTAAAGAAAAAATAGGAGGAGTCTTTTGATTATTTTTTGGATTATTTCAATGACGAGACATTCCTTGATCAAGAACCTTAATCCAAACTTGGATTAAAAGATAATGGCGACGAGTCTCAAACCATATCCATTTTGTGAATAGCTAGCATGTAGACCCATGAAATTCTATGCATTGTTTAAATGGGAAAAATGGTACATAACTATGAAGAATATAGTTGCAACAAAGCAATAAGATTACATGAGATCCTTTTATAGTAATCGTGATCGAGACAGATGGAAAAATAACCAAGAAAAATATGTTGGGTGAGAATATGAGAATACAATAGTCTAGAGGAGGGGTGGATGAACCTCTCAAGTAAAATTAACTGATTTGAGAAATAGTTTTGAAAATTTTATTAGAGTTTGAAAACAAAAAAGTTTTACATGGAGAGAGAAATGTGCGTATAAAATTGATTATACAATCCGAAAATATATACACAAAACACCTTTATCAATATACAATATGATAACAGTATTGACAAATTGAATCAAGCATTTGGCCAAAAATAACAACAAAAAGTCATCTTTTTGCAAAGAAGTGTTCATGAACATGGAAACTTAAATGGAGATGAAACCAAAAGGAATGTTTAGAGAACATCTTGAGCTTTCAAAAAAGTACAAGAACACCCAGAAATGTTGAAAATTGAGCAAGATAAAAGTTGTGCAAGTTAGGCATTTTTGGGGAGGTGCATGAAGAGAAATACTTGAGAAAATCAATTTTTTTCTAAATGGGCCTAACTTTTCTGGGTTCAAACTTGTTTCTTATCTGAATTAGAACCTCCAAGACCAAGGTCGTGCCTTTTATCTTTTATTTTTATTTATTTTGGATTTTTATTCATTTGAAACCAATTTAATTAAAATAAAAGATATAAAATCAAAACATTAAGTGCAAGATTGATTTTTTTCTCATTCTTGAGGTCCAAGCAAGCCATACAAGCTGTCAATTTCGAAATTATTGAGATTGGCAAGAGAATTGATTGAAATTAATCCAAAAAAGGAAATATTTGGTTTCATTCCAAATCAAATATTTTCTCATTGATTGACATATAATTCCTTCATGATTCTGGACCTAATTCACTCTAGTATATATACACACTGATCCTAGATGCTACAAAAATGAAAAAAAGACGGATCCTTGCCTCCACAAAGAACCTTAACTCTCCAAAAATTCATACAAACTTGCAAATTCGATCCAAGCACTCACACAAGTTCAAAGCACCCAGAACCACCCTCACGAGGTTACACTAGTTTTGGTAAAGTTTGAAATTGCTAACCTTCAATTTACATTATATAAACTGTTGTCATACATTCATTCATGATCATTAGGTTATTTTAAAATGTTTTGATGCATTGGTTGTGAGTTTACACGCAGGAACAGGGATTTGCCATTGTTAGGGAAAAACTATTTGAGAGCTTCGAAGCTCATGATATAGGGATTTTCAAGACAAAAAAACACCACCAGCGTGTTTGTAGGATTCCAAATATATGATCTGGGATTTTATTTTGCTTTGAATGATGCGCTTTTGCAGATTTTAACATGATTGCAGGTCAGAGAAGATGATCGGAGCTCTAGCTCTGGTGATGTCTCAGGCGAAGAGAGATTAGAAGATCTAGAACATGGACTCACTTATATATTTATGAGTGTACTGTAATACATGGATGTATCACCGCCCCAGCGGTTCACCATGCGCTCACTAAGTCACTCTCTCTCAAAGGCACGGATTCGAACCCTGCCTTTTGCCAAGATTTTCTAATATTTTTTCTAATTAACACAGGTTCCAAAAGTTCTGAAAGGAATTATCATACAGGTTTCCAAAATCTATGGAAGGAACAATTTCTAGAAGCTCTTGAAGGAACAATAACACAGGTTTCTAGAAGCTCTGGAAGAAACAATTTCCAGAAGCTCTGGAAGGAACAATTTCCAGAAGCTCTAGAAGGGACAACTTCCAGAAGCTCTGGAAGGAACGGTAACACAAAAGTTTTGGCAAGGTACGTTAGCGCGGTCCCTAGAAGTTCTGGCAAGGAACGATGACCCAATTTCCAGAAGTTCTAGAAAAGAGTGAGCCAGAAGTTCTAGGTCAAATCCATCAGAAGTTCTGACAAAAAACATAAAATTTCTAATCTTTTTTAATTAAAACTAATTAATTAGAATTAGGCTTTTCACTAAAATCAACCTAAAAAAAAACAAAAATATATTTTTTCTATTATTTTTCTGCATTTAAATTCTAAAAAAGATGTATAGGGTGCAAGGTCTTTTTCCATGTAATAGCGTAGAATTACCTTTCTGCCTTTACTTTTCGCACCTCCTATTATGTATCTGTCCTAAAGCCATGTAATAGCGTAGGATTTACGTTTCCGCACTTTACTTTTTGCACTTTAATTTTTGTACATATATTAACTGCTAGTAACTAGGCATGTATGGCTAGATTAAAGACAACATAGATCACTTCTAAATCTCAAGATAAAATATCTGAATACAACACACTCTTCACACTTGCACACCCCTTAGGGTATCCTCTCTTTTTTCCTTTCGAACAACGGTCATGTCCTTCGAACGTAGGGATATCTTAGCTAAGACGCTTACAAACATATCATCATAGTCCCTTCGATACAAAGATCATAGTCCCTCGATGACCCTCGATGTTTCCTACGAATACATGATCTCGTCCCTCGATTGTTGCCTACGAAAAGTGATGATCGTCCCTACGAATATGCTAAGGTATCCCTAAATGTTGCCTTCTATGGCCATACGATGACCCTTCAATGTCCCTTTACATCCAACGGATAGAATTACCTACCAACTAATGGTATGGATAACGCTACCCTAAAGGAAAGCAAAATAACATGAAAATAACCATTCTGAGTAGGTAATAGACTCTTAATTGCTTGCTCTATCAAAACACTTTTCACACCTCACACTTTCAAAAATCTTTTCAAACACTTTGTATACATTCCAACGTGAATCATTACAAAGTCTTTCCAAAGCAAAACATTTCCAAACACTTCGTATACATTCCAGCGAGAATCTTTACGAAGTCAAAGTGAAATGCCTTTTCAAAAACATATTTTCAAACACACACAAAAAGAAATTTATAAAGTGAGTTAAGCAATTAAGAGCCCGTAGATAACTACGAATGGAAAGGGTGCTAATACCTTCCCTTTTCATAACTGCCTCGCGTACTCAGAATCTAACGAAGGTCTTTTCCTGTTCTTTTCGCCTTCCCTTAATTGGATAAAAGAAAAGTCGGTGGAGACTCTTTCTATTCGCAACATTTGCGATAAAACGCAAAACAAACAAGTCAGTTCTCCCACCGTATTATAATTGCAATCGTTATTGCTGGATATTCTTAATGAAAGCTAAATCTGAAATTGCCAGCCTCATACAAAATTTTGTCAAATTAATTCAAAATCAATTTCAAACAACTATAAAAACTGTTGGATCTGACAATGGAAAATAATTCATACTAACTAACTTTTATAAACATCATGGCATTGAACATCAAACACCTTGCACATACACACCCCAACAAAATGGCTTAGTAGAACGTAAACACCAACACCTATTAAATGTTACTAGAGCCCTTTTATTTCAAGCTAATCTTCCAAATGTTTTTTGGTCCTATGATTTTTCTTATAGTGTTCACATTATAAAAAGATTGCCTTCTAAACTTCTTAAATATCAATGTCCTTTTAAATTACTACATAAAAATGATCCTGATTATAACTCTTTAAAGACTTTTTGTTGTTTGGTTTATGCTTGCACTTTATCTATACACAGAACTAAATTGGACTCTAGGTCCACGAAATGTATTTTTCTAGGCACTATAAATGGTGTTAAAGGATATATTCTTTATGAAATCAAAACTAGAAACATATTCATCTCTAGGGACACCACCTTTTACGAACATATTTTTCCTTTTAAATCTCCCAACCTACCCCTTACCATCATCCCCAACCTATTTATATAACCCACAATGATGATTTACTAGATTATTCCCCTACAAGAACAACACACACACCCTCACCTATTCCTACCACCACTCCCAGGTCTCACGAACCTTCTCCCATCTTACCTGATTCTACCATCAATCCCACCCACCCACCTACAACAACAAGAAAATCTATTAGGATTAGAAAATCTCCTGCATACCTAACAGACTACCACTGCTCTCTTCTTCCTGACAATAATCCACCTCCCTCATCATGCAACTCAGGTAAGGTTCTTTATCCCGTCTCTAATTATTTATCTTATGATAAATTATCTATGTTACATAGGCTCTTAAATATTTCCATAAGTACTGCTACTGAACCTGACAATTATGTTGCCGCAATATCTGACCCCAACTGGCAGCAAGCCATATAAAAGGAACTTCAATCTCTTACTGATACCAAAACCTGGGAAGTCACTACTCTTCCCCCCAACAAAAAGGCCATAGGAAGCAAATGGATTTTTAAACTTAAATTTACTCCTAGTGGCACCATTGATAGATATAAAGCACGTTTAGCAGCAAAAGGCTTCAACCAAACTAAAGGCCTAGATTACCTTGAGACTTTCAGCCGTGTGATAAAAATGACCACCATCCGTATTCTCCTATCTATTGCAGCCTCTCATAATTGGCATATTCATCAGTTAGACATCAACACGTCCTTCCTCGATGGAGGCCTTGAAGAAAAGGTTTACATGAAACCTCCCCATAGTATGAAAATTGCCTCTAACAAGGCTGCAAACTCAAAAAATCCCTATATGGCCTAAAGCAAGCCAACCGTCAATGGAATCATAAGTTAACCACATCATTAATTGACATGGGTTATTCTCAATCTAAGTCTGATTATTCATTATTTACTAAGTTTTTAAATAACTGCTTTACTGTGATTTTTGTCTATGTAGACGACTTAATTATTGCAGGTAACACTATGTTTGAAATCAACAACATCAAGCATACATTGGATAAACTGTTCAGCATCAAAGACTTGGGCTTGGTTCGATATTTTCTAGGGTTTGAGCTTTCTCATTACTCAAAGGGTATTACACTTTGCCACCGAAAATATTGCTTGGATCTCCTTCAAAACACTGGTCTACTTGCAGCAAAACCAGCCTCTACTCCTATTGAACCAGAAACTCAACTTCATAATCCAAATAAAGTTCCTCTAACAGACCCTTCATAGTTCGGAAGCATCATTGGTAAGCTCTTATATTTAACTCACTCTCGCCCTGACATCTCTTTTTCTATTTGCACCTTGAGCCAATTTCTTGTCAAGCCAACATAAACTCATTTGAATGTTGCCTGCCACATAATCCACTTCCTCAAAAATGCCCATACTCTAGGCTTATTCTTTAAACGCGACTCAGACTTCACTCTCACAGGATTCACTGATGCTGACTGGGGCGCTTACTCAACAACTCGACGATCCATAATTGGATTTTGTTTCTTCCTCAGAAACAATCTCATCAGTTGAAAGACAAAGAAACAGTTTGTCGTATCTCGTTCTTCATTTGAAGCTGAATATCGTGCGCTTGCAAACACCTCCTGCGAAGCTCAGTGGTTACTCTATCTACTTCACGAATTTCACATTCCTCATCCTTACCCCGTCACCATCTACTGCGATAACCAAAGTGTCATTCACATTGCTTCCAACCCCATCTTTCACGAACATACGAAACATATTGAGATGGATTTCCACCTTGTGCGTGACAAAATGCAAAGCAAAACCATTCACCTCATGCCCATCAACTCTGAAAATTAAGTCGCGAACATGTTCACAAAATCCCTTCATCCAGGACCTTTTAACTCCTGTGTATCCAAACTTGGACTATTAAACATCCACTCTAGTTTGAGGGGGTGTAATACGGTGAACTGACTTTGAGATTTTTGTATCGCAAATATGCGGATAGCAAGAGTCACCACCGACTTTTCTTTTATCCAATTAAGGGAAGGTGAAAAGAACAGGAAAAGACCTTCGTTAGATTCTGAGTAAGGGAGAAGGTTATGAAAAGGGAAGGTATTAGCACCCCTTTTCATCCGTAGTTATCTACGGGCTCTTAGTTGCTCTTAGATCATTTTCAAAAAGTGTTTTCTGTGTGTTTGACAAAAAATGTTTTAAAAAGGAATTTCGCTTTGACTTTGTAATGATTCATGTAGGAATGTATACAAAGTGTTCGGAAATGTTTCGTTTTCAAAAGAGTTTGAACTTTGACAAAAAAGTGTGAGGTGTGAAAAGTATTTTGTTTGAGCAAGCAACTAAAAGTCTTATTACCTACTCAGAATTGGCCGTTTTCGTGTTGTTTTACGTTCCTTTAGAATAGTGCTATCCATACCATTAGTTGGTAGGTAACCCTATTCATTGGATGTGGAAGGGACATTCGAAGGGACATCGGATGGTCATAGAAGGCAACTTTGTAGGAAGTATCCTAGCACATTCGAAGGGACTATCATCACTTTTGGAGGCAACAATCGAGGGTCAAGATCATGTATTCGTAGGCGACATCATTGGTCTATGATCTTTGTATCGAAGGGACTATGATGATTTATTTTGAAGGCAACGGTGCTAGAATACCTCTACGTTCGAGGGACTTGACCATTTATATTCGTAAAGGCAACAAGAGAGAATTACCCTAAGGGGTGCATGTGTGAAAAGAGTGTGTCAATTCAAATATATTATCTTGCAATTATGAGTGATCTATGTCCAATTTTATCTTGCCATACACGCCTAGTTACTAGCAGTTTATAGGGTGCAGAAAGTAAATTACGGAAATGTAAAGTGCGGAAAGTAAATGTCCTACGCTATTACATGGCTTTGGGGCAGTTACATAATAAGAGTGCGGAAAATAAAATCCCTAATTTAACTATTACATCCCATAGGCAGTTACATAATTCAAAAAGAGAAGCGAGGAAAATCGTCCGAAACGTTACAACCTGTAAACAGATACATAATCGGAAAACAAAAGAAATTGCATAAGAAGAAAATGTTAGTAAAGAGAAATATTTTTGAATGAGGAAAAAGGTTTTATGTTAGTAATGACATTAATATGATAAGATATTTTTTTGGTAATTTTCTGGATCGTTTTGATAATTTAAAAGTAATTAAAAGTCGAATTAATGATTAATTAGCAATTAAATAAAATATGCGTGCAAAAATAATAATTTTAATGCTAAAAATTAAATAAGTATTTTTCTGATAATAATGCAAAAAAGAAATATTTTTGGTGTTTTTTAGATGCATGATAAAAAATATTGAAGATAAATTAAATTAGATGAAAAATATTAAGAAAATAAGAAAAATATGTTAGTTTTGCAAAAGAGTAAAAAATATTTGGTCTTGCCAGGATTCGAACTGGAGACCTCTGAGAGAATCCACACGCTTGCTTGCCGTTACCACTGAGCCAAAGCGCTTTTGGTGTTTAGAAAATGGAAACATGGCATTATGTATGTAAACGTGTCCTGGATTTCTGATTTTCAACGCACAGTCAGCGCATGGGGCCCAGGTTGAATGGAATGAACGAATCAGGAAGCTCGATTGCGTCACGCATTCCCTCGTCGGTTTCCAAATCGGTCAACGACGCCGGAGCCCTAGCTCCGGTCGTCTTCTCCGACGATCCAAAATGCCAAACCTGCAAAATACGAAAAATAAATGGCAAAGGGATACCCTACCCCCCTAAATCGACCCTTGAGAATCCAATGGTGATGTTAGTTTCTTCTGAAAGTGCTTGTACAAGCCGGTTCGATCGAGACAGTTCAAAATGCCCTAGCCATGGCAAATCGAGTTTCCTAAGCTTGCATGTAATGGTTCAAATGCGATCTAATACATGCCCTAAGTTCAAATAAACACACAAAAACAATTAGTAATGCATGGATTTATGAAATTGAAATTCAAGAAAATACCAAATCGGAGCAAGCTAGGGAGCACGATCTGGGAAGTCTGGGCTTCGAGTAAAGGCTGGGATTGATCCCTGGGAACCTCAGGAACACGTTTGGATGCTCAAAACTCCTGGAAACCGGTTGGAATTTGGAATTCGAATTTCACAACTTTGAACAATTTTTGAGAAAATAAGGGTTGCTTGTATAGGCTAGGGTTTCGTCCTTGGTCTTGTGCAATGTGATCAGTATTTATAAAGTGAGGATTGGAAGCAAAAAGAATGAAAAAAGATCTCCTCTTTAATGCAAAAAAATTTCTCTTTCAAATCAAATCAAATCTTTTGAAAATTTGATTTTCTCTTCCATGTAAAAGCTAGCACGAAATTGGCAAGTTGTATGGGCTATCTTGGACCTCAAGTTTGATAAAAATCCAACCCATTTGAAAATATACCTTGTTTTCATATTTTATATAATTTAAATTTGAATTAAATGCTTTTAAATTCAAAAATAAATCAAAAAAATAAAAGGTGGTCGTGGCAAGGCATCAATAGGTCACAAATAATATTATGATCAAGTTTGGATCATAAAATTATAGGCCCATTTGGAAAAAATTGGATTTTGACAAGTATCTCTCTTTGTGCAATTGTCCAAAAATGCCCAACTTGCACAAGGTGTATTTTGCTCAATTTTCCACATTTTTTAGTGTTCTTGGACTTTTTAGAAAGCTCTAGGTGTCCTCTAAACAACATCTTTGGTTTCATCTCAATTGGAGTTTCCATGCTCAATAGAACTTCAATACAAACGTTGACTTTTTGTTGACTTTGGAAAGGACTTGTAATGTTTTGATCCATATCTTCCAAATGAAGCATTTTTTGAACATTCTTGTGAGACATGAAGTTGTAGAGAATTGAATTTCCTTCAAAATGAGAGGTGGTGGAAAAATTTCTGAGAAAGTATAAAGAAGTTATGCTCAGTCAAAGTTCAGTTGACATTTCATTGGAAAACCCTAATTTGGAAAGTTTGACTTTTGAGCAAATCTTGAGTTTTCTTGATGAATCATGATCAACCCTTGATCAAATGATGAATGTGACTTCAAAATGAGGATGTTGACCAAAAATCATGAAGTTTGACTGTATGTTGACCACAGTTGACTTTTTGTCCAATACAACTGATTTTCAACCATCTGAGCAATTGTTTGAGGAAATTTGACTTGTAAGGCTTGAAACTTGACATGGAGAATATTTGAAGCATATGAGGAGGCATGATGACCATTGTAGATGCTGGAAATCCATCTTGATCTGAGAATTGCCAAACCCTAGTTTGGGTTGATGGTCTAGGAGAGGGTTTGTCTGATCAACCCTTGAGGAATTCTTGAGTATGGATGTATGAAATGTCTTGAGGAATAGGAGGGAAAATTTTGGGGTATGACAGCTGCCCCTGTTCAATCTTCTTGTACTGGAAGGGTTAGATTGGCATGCTTACCTTTCGTGACCTGGAGGTAGAAGATGATTGAACACTCGAGTACACCTGAAAATTTGCACTCGCTGTTGGCTGATGATGAGGGAATGGGCTTATAGATGCCATTTGGAGAAGCTGAAGATTTCATTGGGGAATGAATCGTACGTTAGACTCAAGAATGTCGTCTGAACAGGACAAACATCGGAGATGGGCTTAAGATGCCATCTAGAAAGATCGATGCTGGGGAATGAGCCATACGCTAGGCTCTGTAGATGTTCCTGAAGATAGAAGGGAGCACGGAGATGGGCTTAAGATACCATCCAGAGGGAGCCGTACATTAGACTTCGTGCTCATCTTTGAATGAAGTTACTGGTTTGTATTGGTTTTTTAACCAAATATGCAGCATTCTAAAAGTGGAGAGATGTCGACAAAAAGTCAGAGATGGGCTTAAGATGCCATCCGAGGTAACTGAGTCGTACGCCAGACTCTGTAGTTACTGTTGATAATAAGAGAGAGTCAGAATAAATCTTCATTTTGATTACTCTGAGGGGATAATAGTCGGCAATATGTGAACAGCTTCCTTGTTGTGCTTCGGGTATTGATCCAATGCTTGTAAGCAGTATAAGCAACGACTATGCCAAAATGTTACACAACATATCAAGACATCTTGCTTAATAATGTACCTACAAAAATTTTCCAATTACCTGTTATAAAAAATTGAAATGAAATAAGAAAAATACACTTGGTACTAGACCAAACAAGTATAGATAAAATTTAACTCAAAGAAGGCCTTTAAGGTAGAGGGAAAAGAGACTCAATATTCTTCCACTAAACTCAACACCTCATCATCACTAATCGATGAATTTTTTAACAAAGTAAATGAAATATTTTCTATTAGCAAATCTTGATCTCTTGAGACACCTTGCCTCATAAAATTTAGAATCATATGTCAAGTGTCCTATGCTATCAAGGGATTCCCTTGCTATAGTGATACTTGTGAATTCACTTGTAATTAGAGTTGTCAAAATGGACTAGCCCATATGGGCCGGCCCACGCAGTCTAAAAATTTATAAGGCTTAAGCCTTAAAATTAGAGTCCATATTTTTTATGGTTTTTTAGTCCGATCCTAAATAATCCGTTACATATTAAGGTTAGCCCATATGAGCCGCGAGTAGTCTTTTGAGCTCGCATAACTATAAATTTTAAAAAATTATATTAATATTTATGTTGTCTCACTCCAAAACAATACACTAAATTTTATCACATCAAATTTTTTTATCTATTTTAAATATTATACATCAATATAATCAAATTCATATTTAATTATTTTGTGTTTTATTTTACAATTGCTTCTTATTCTATTAGTATCTTTTATGTTAAATATTTGAATATTATTTTATAGTATTTTGATATGCATTATATTAAAAAACATATAAAGTGTTTATAAAAATTAATATAGTGCTTAAAAATGTATTTTATTTAAAATAAAATAATTTTGTATTGTACTTATTATAAATATTATAAGATTTTTATTTTTATTTTTGTCTAAAAATTAATTTAAAAAAAATCGTACATGGGCCTGTTACCTTGAAATTTCTTAAGGTATTCAAAGGTACATATTAAATGCAGATGTCCTTGTGAACTAAGGGTTGATTGTTAAAGACAAAGGTTCTTCAGAAGATTGAAATTTATGACCAAGAACAAATGCTAAGACAAGGATGTCTAAGAAGAGGTACGTCGACCAGATGGATAAAGCGCAGAGTTTGGTCGATTCGACCAAATATTGAATAGCGACGGAAGTAGTCAAAGCTGAGCCTAGTCGTTTATTAAAGGATTCTGGACTTAGAGAAATTTCGTTATTTTTCTCTTGTTAAAAGAAAGCGTCGAAGCTGGGAGCAGTTTACTCTTAGAAGTCAGAAGCGGGAAGATTCAAAATTCAAAGTCGTGGGCAGTTATCAAAAGCTTTATGTGCTGTTTAAGCACCAAATAGGTGGCGAAATCCTGTGAAGCGGTTTCTTCAAGTTTTAAATATCATCCGTAGATTGTTTTTAGGCAGTTATTTTGTAAACATTATAAATAAGTCATCTCAATGTAAATTTCGTGTGTTCACTTGTATACTCAAAATACTTACCAAAACTCTGCCCAATTTCGAGCGTCAGGAAGAAAGAGTTACGAAAGTGTTTGATGTACGTGAATCACCACCTTTATTTCAATGCAAAACCTTTACATTTCAGCCGTTATCTTTGAAATTTTCACTTGCATTCTATTTACTTTTCATCAATAACTTTGTGTCTTCGCGTATGTTGATGCTTTATTTGTTACAAGTTTCGAGTTACAAAAGATTCGATCGACCCTTATTCCGTTTAGAAAACAGACCTGAATTCACAACCTTATGTCAGTCACGAGTCACCATAGTAGGTCAAAATCATAGTGAATACTCAGATTTGTCAAGTTATTTAGGTTTTTGTCTCCGTCGGTCACGAGTTACCTGTCGGTCAAACCTGAACTATTGTGTGTAAAGTCGTTGTACTTATTCCCTTAGTCTTATGAAACCATTTCTTAGGCAAGGATTTCGACACAATCAGTACAATTTCAAAAATCTTAGCACATGTCTTAAGATCAACTGGTCGATCTTCCGAGTGACCCTTAGTTTTAGGACTTTGGGAGGACCAGCGGTCGTTTACTATTTTCCACAGTAAAAAAATGGGCACGCCTAGTGGGACAGTGCTAAGTTTTTATTGTTAGGGGTCATAAGTGTATGAGACTTAGAAGTGGGAGCTTAACTAAAGAGTATAATAAACCACCCTGTAGGAGACGTACACCTAGGATGTCAAACACTACTTAGAACATGGATGAAATTCCATCCCAAACTTTAGGTACATTTGACCCAATAATTAGTCAAGTTACGCCATTTCCCTCACTAAACAACAAAATTGTATCAGGGTCAACTACATCAGTATCAGTACCTATTCCTCATACCACACCGGTGAGTCCAGGGCCTGTGGTGGCTACGAATGCCATTCCGAACACAATGATACCTTGATTTGGTACTTCTGACCCCCCTTATAGAATTTCGTATTCCTTAATGTCAGGATATCAGTCGACTTCAAATGCAGCAGTGGTGTCAAATAACGTGCAAAACATGAATTCTCCTTTACAAGGATCTGCAGCAGGAGGAAATAGGGGAATGTCTGCGCAACAACTAGTGTCGCCTCGAACTAATACTTCAGTGGCAATGTTGAGGCAACAAATGGATGATAGCAATCATGAGTTAGTTAATATGTTGACTAACCAAATGGGTAATGAATTTAACCCCATAGTGCAAGAGTCGGCTGAGACTAATAGACAGTCCGCTGAAACAAATCGAAAGGTGATTGCCCAATTAACATGCTTGTGTAATTTTTTGGGCGTTCCCCAAGTGCCTAGCCAACAGGCGCCACCTGTTGTTCGATTAGATCCCCCTGGTCAAGTATACATGGGGGCAATAGAAGATGAAATTTTCCATCAAGGACAAGTTGTATGGCCTCATAGAAATGTTGTGGTCGAACCCTCTAGGGTATTAGTTAATCGACAACAAGAGGCTGATCAAATTCTTGATCAAATTTGACGGGAAGATCTAGTTGTCGAAAATAATCTAACTACCATTGTCGAGAGAATTATGGCTAGGAACAGTATGAATACCACACTCCAGAGGCTAACATATTTGTCCCCTTTGTCTAAGTATATTTTGCATACTGAAAACCCTAGAGGGTGGAAAATTCCTAAATATACTAAGTTCGGGGTGAGTCTGGTGAATTGACAATCGAGCATATTGCTAGATACTTAATTGAATCTGGGAATATAGCGAATAATGAAAACTTAAGGGTGAAACATTTTCCTTCATCTTTGACAAAGGCAGCCTTCACGTGGTTTACCACACTATCTCCTAATTCAATTGATTCATGGACTAAGTTGGAAAAATTATTTCATGAATAATTTTATGAAGGACATTCGAAAATTAGTTTGGTTGAGTTATCAAACATTAAAGGAGGCTTGTTGAGACCATAGATGATTATCTAAATTGATTTAGGTCATTAAAGACGAGATGTTTTACCCAAGTGCCAGAACATGAACTTGTTCAAATGGCTGCTGGAGGATTAGATTATTCTATTAGAAAGAAAATCGACCCAAATTTTGTTAAGAGTATGTCATAACTAGTTGATAGGGTTCGACACCTTGAGTGTCTACAACTAGAAAAGGTTAGGAATACTAAGGCTAAGGCTAAGAAAGAAAAAGTATCCTATATAGATTATGATGATACATATCCCATATACGAGGCCAACTATATCACGCTGACTGAGGAAGATGTCGATGTGGCTAAAATGAAGTCAGGGTCTGCGTATGAATGTAAATCTTTGTTTCCTTCTAAAGGGAAAAATACTGTTGTCGAAAACAATTCTAAATTTCCTGCAAAAACTTATACATTTGATGTTTCTAAATGTGAAGAAATTTTTGATTTGTTAGTTAAAGATGGTCAAATTTTAGTACTTCCTAATGCTAAAATACCACTATTAGAACAACGACAGAAAAGAGGTTTTTGTAAATATCATAATTATCTTGGTCACACAACCTCTCAATGTTTTCTTTTCATGGATCTTGTTCAGAAATTGCTGCCAGAAAGATGAAAATCGATACTGATCCTCTTAGGCACGAGGAGGCTCTCTTCGCTGAACCTGTCAAGATTAATATGGTCGAGATTACTAAATATCCAGATGACATGGTCGAAGATATTACATGGGAGAATGCTGATGTCGACTTAGCCGAAGCTGATGTCTACCCCAGGTCAGATGAGGACTTGATAGATTTCCTATACCGCTGCAAAAACAAGGGCTCGACAGTTTGTTTGTGCCCTAGGTGCGGGGCTTTAACTGACAAAGTTGCTGCTGAGACTTTTCAAAAACTGCAATTAGGGAAAGGCAAAGCCAAAGTCCATAACCAAAGGTTCCCTAACCCAAGGGATCCTAGGAGAAACATATGGAACTCTCAAGCAAAGCCAAAGATTTTCATCCCTTCTGTTGCTGCTCCTAGAGGCACCTGGATTAAGCCTCAAGGGAGTATATGGGCATCAAATGTTGATACTGCTGTAAGGGATGCAAAGGGAAAGTCGGCTGTAAGTTACCGACATAAATTCACATCAGAGAGAAGAGCCGCATGTCTGAGAATTATATGGGAAAAATCCCATGAGCAGAACTCAGTGGAGGCGTTTTCAACGTAAGAAGCAGGCTGGAAGACAAGTCATAGCTGTTGCTAGACATGTTTCTACAAACAAAGTGAGCAACCAGAAACAATACAGGGTAAAAGTTGACCCTGTTTTCAAAGAACAAATCAAAGAGTTTGTCAACCAACCTATTGCCAAATGTTCTGAAGAGGCAATTGATGATTTTGCTTCTGACTCAGAAGAGAGTCTCGGTATCTTTGTTAAGGTGGTGTTGATTCTCCCTGCATAGTATGATAGTCCGATAGAATTGGAAGATTCTGCTGATGTCGATGCTGAGGAAATGGCTTTACATAAGCCAATTTGCTACTTTGTCATGAACAATGGTTCAATTGAGAACCAAGATTCCTTCTTTGAAAGGCCTAACATGGCTATGAGAAGCCACGTGAAGCCTCTGTTGATCAGGGCTAAAGTTGAAGGTACTTCTATCAACAAGGTGTTGGTATATTCTGGCGCTACCGTTAATATAATGCCATGTCACATTTTGAAGAAAATCGGTAAATTTGACACCGATGTTCGATATCACAATATGGTCCTGTCGGACTACAAAGGAAGAACCAGGAACACCATGGTTGTGATCTAGGTAAATATTACTGTCGGCTCAGTGATAAGGTCGACCATATTTATGGTAATCCAAGGAAAGCCAAGTTATAATATGCTGGTTGGTAGAGAATGGCTTCATGGAGTAGGAGTTGTGTCGTCTTCCATGCATCAACGCCTAATAATCTAGAGGGAAAATGGTATAGTGGAGAATATTGAGGCCGATCAAGGGTACTTAATGGTCGATGTAAATAATATCATAAAGGAATTCGACAAAAAGCTGGCTAATATTTCTCCTTGCCAACCTGCATAGGGACTATATGCCAATTTAGATGAGGTATTTGTTTCCTTGAAGTTTCATGAAACCCATGGTTTCATATGGGATGTGGAACCCTTATAGGATCCATATGCTGAAAACCGGCGGACAAGCTGGGGCGACATCAATGATAATGATGTCTGAGCGTAAAGCTCTAAGAAGGATTTCAACGTATATTGCCGAAAACAAAATAAATTTGGCACTAGAAGCTGAAGAAAATATGGCTGTCGAAGCCAATACACTACAAATTCTGAAGGAAGATTTCATTTTGGCTATTGAGCCAAAACTACTAGATAAAAAGAAAGTAATCAAAGAATATGTCAATGAGCAGCGTTTCGACTGCATATATGACGATGAGCCTTTGGGATTTGAAAAGGATCATATGGCGCCTGAAAAGATTCAAGCACAAGACCCTTTAGAAGAAATAGATCTTGGCGAAAAGGGTGATAAAAGACCAACTTATATCAGCGCCAATATCGACCAACACCTGAAATCTTAGGTAATATCTTTATCTAAAGAATTTAAAGATTATTTTGCTTGGGACTATAATGAAATTCCAGGTTTGAGCAGGGATCTGGTCGAATTAAAATTGCCAATAAAAGCTGGAAAGAAGCCAGTAAAGCAAACACCTCGACGTTTTGCTCCAACAATAATATCGAAGATCAAGGAGGAAGTCGAAAGGCTCCTCAAGAGAAGGTTTATAAGAACTGCAAGGTACGTCGAATGGTTGGAAAATATTGTGTCAGTCATGAAGAAAAATGGAAAATTAAGAGTGTGCATTGAATTTAGAGATTTAAATGTTGTCACTCCTAAAGATGAATATGTTATGCCCGTGGCAGAAATATTGGTCGATTCTGCGCTGGTTTTGAATATTTAAGTATGCTTGATTGTTATGTTGGTTATAACCAAATTTTTATTGTAGATGAAGATATGCCGAAGACGACATTTCGTTGCCCAAGAGAATTAGGAACATATGAATGGGTGGTCATGCCATTCGGCCTAAAAAATTTCGGAGCAACATATCAAAGGGTAATGAATTCTATGTTCCATGATATTATTGAACATTTTATGCAGGTTTATATTGATGATATTGTAATAAAGTCGAACAATAAATCGACACATCTGCAACATCTTCGAAAATCCTTTGAAAGGATGAGAAGATGTGGATTGAAAATGAATCCATTAAAGTGTGCTTTTTGTGTGCAGGAAGGTGATTTTCTTGGCTTTGTGGTTCACAAAAAAGGCATAGAAGTAAATCAAAGCAAAATCAAAGCCATCGTGGACGTCAAACCTCCGTCAACCAAAAAAGAGATTCAGTCTTTGTTGGGTAAAATAAATTTCCGGAGGAGGCTCATATCCAACTTAAGTGGAAAAACCAGAGTCTTTTCACCACTACTTCGACTGAAGAATGAGGATTTCATTTGGCAAAAGGAACATCAAGAGGCTTTTGAGAAGATCAAAGAATATTTAGTGAAGCCTCCAATCTTAGCGACTCCTGTTAGAAATAGGCCTATGAGGTTGTATATTGCAGCCTCAAATACGACTATAGGAAGTATGTTAGTACAAGAAGATGAAAATGGTGTCGAAAGACCTGTATATTACCTTAGTCGAATGCTAAATGACCCTGAAACTAGGTATAGTGACATAGAAAAACTATGTTTGTGTTTGTATTTCTCTTGTATTAAACTGAAGCAATATATAAAGCCAATTGATGTGTATGTATCTTCTCATTTCAATATTATTAAACATATGTTGTCTAAACCAATTTTGCATAGTCGAATTGGTAAATGGGCACTAGCGTTAATAGAGTATTCCCTAACGTATTTGCCTTTAAAAGCAATGAAAGGGCAAATAGTGGCAGACTTTCTTGTCGACCACTCAATGGTTTCTATGCCTCAAAATTATGTCGATTTAGTACCATGGAAGTTGTACTTTAACGGTTATATCCATAAAAATGGCGCTGGAATAGGAGGAATCATAATTTCTCCCAATGGAATTCCAGCAGAGTTCAAGTATACAATCGACAGCGTTTGCACTAATAATGAAGCAGAATACGAGTCTTTAATAACTGGACTTGAACTACTGCTAGAATTGGTGGCAAGGAACTCGAAATTATAGGAGATTCGGAATTGGTGATTAAACAAGTCTCAAAGGAGTATAGATGTGTTAAAGAGAATGTAATCATGTACTTTGTGATTACCATTAGACTGCTTAAGCAATTAGAACAAGTGAGTCTTTGACACATACCTCGACGAGAAAATCGAGAAACGAATGATTTAGCACAAGAAGCTTCAGGATACAAGAAAGATCAAAATGAAGAACCTGTTCAGGTAAGAAAGAAAGTTCGAGCAACTTTATTATCTCCTTCAGATTTGTCAATTATAAAATTAGGGGATATAGATGCTGAAAATTTTCAAATTTTAACAATTGACAATGGGAAAGATAATGATTGGCGTAAGCCATTGGTCGATTATTTACATTCTCCTACGCGTTCGACAGAATGAAAAATTAAATATCGTGCCCTCAATTATGTTTTGATAGAGAACGAATTATTTAAGAAAACTGCTAAAGGAATATTACTCAAATGCCTTGGAGAAAGTGAGGCATATATAGCAGTGTTGAGTGTGCACAGTGGAGCATGTGGTACACATCAAGCTGGACACAAAATGAAATGGATTTTGATTCGCTCAGGTGTGTATTGGCCCTCAATATTGAAAGTGTTGGTGTAAGCCCTAGAGGCCAATACGTTTGGTACTTGTATTGGATTATTTATTAATAATAAAAGGCATTTCTTTATTATGTTTGTTTTTCCAAAATTATAAAGTCCCTAGAATAGTTAGTCTGTTTAATGAAATGTTAAGTGTGACTTAATCATGTGATCCCATTAAACATAAATACACTATTCTTGAAGTATCTGTAATCAAGCTTTATTGTGAAGTGGGATAACATTAAAGCATTGAGATTATTATGAAGATAGACTGATGATCGCATCTCATATTATTCGTAACTGTATGACAATAAAGACAGTTGATGGGTACTTCACAAAGCATGTTGAGGGACATGAGTGACCTAGATGGAATTTTCCCATCCTGCGTAACAGGATAAATGTATAAGGCCCAATATTGAACTGGACAAGGGTGACATGGTCTATTCCTTGTGTTCAATATAGACATGAGGGAAAAAGGGTAATTATACACTCAAGTATTATCACGGAAAGGTTTTGTCAGATCACATGACATTTCCGTGACTTGGGTAACAGTGATGTGTTGCTAGACACCGCTTACTGTTTATTATGTTAAATGAGATTTAATATAATTGTCAACGTCGCGGAAACTACAGGGTCACACACATAAGGACAAATAAATGAGAGATAGAGTAAATGAGGGACATCGTAAGGTACAGTGCACTTAAGTGTAATGCGGAATATGGTAAGGTACCACACGATTAAGTGATATGTGGTACGTCATAAGGAATGATACTCGTATGCTTTTTGGGCTTTTAGCTTATAGCCTTTATTGGGCTTTTAACTTGCAGTCTACACATGTGGTTCTATAAATAGGACCCTTGTGCTGAAGCATTTCACTTGATGAAAATTCGGTCTTGTAACCCTAGCCATATTTTCGCTCACTCTCTCACTCAAAGCTTTCGTTCATGATCAACTGACATTATGACCAGGAGAGATCTGTTCGTGTGGACTGAGTAGAGACATTGTTCTTCATCAACGTTCATGATCACAACATCAGAAACCAAAATTGCCACAAGAGGTATAATATTCTATCACTGACCATGATCATTCGTAAGGATCACAAAAGGAAAATTGAATTTCCGCTACGTTGTTATATTGCGATTTTCCTTCAGAAAGATTGCATTGAGTTTGCTAAAGGATGCCAAGAATGCCAAATGCATCAGGGCATACAACACATCCCTGCAAGTGAGTTTCATTCTATTGTAAAACCTTGGTCATTTAGAGGATGGGCTTTAGATGTGATTGGAGAAATCAAACCAGCTTCATCAAAACAACAAAGATACATATTAGTCGGCATTGATTATTTTAAAAAATGGGTTGAGGTTGTGGCTTTGACAAATGTCGACCAAGAAGTTGTTATTGGCTTTATTCAAAATTATATCATATGCCGGTTTGGGCTTCCAGAAACAATTATAACCAACCAAAGATCAGTGTTTACTGGACGAAAAATGCAAGAATTTACGCAAGAAGTTAGGATTAAATTATTAACTTCCACTCCCTACTATGCTCAAGCAAACGGCCAAGTTGAAGCGGCCAATAAGGTGATAATTAGCTTAATTAAGAAGCATGTAGGAAAGAAGCCAAGAAATTGGTATAAAACACTTGATCAAGCTTTATGGGCATGTAGGACTTCTCCCAAAGAAGCAACAAGAGCTACTCCATTTCGACTTGCTTATGGACACGATGTTGTGTTACCTGTTGAAATACATGTTCAATCTATAAGAATTCAAATACATCATGAAATACCATCTGAATATTATTGGAAAATGATGGCAGACGAACTAGTCGACTTAGATGAAGAGAGGATTCTAGCTCTTGATTCGTTGCGAAGACAAAAGGAAAGAGTTGCCAAAACCTATAATAAAAAGGTGAAGGATAAGGTATTTGTTGTCGATGACCTAGTTTGGAAAGTGATATTACCTATGGACAAGAGTGATAGAGTTTTAGGAAAATGGTCTCCAAATTGGGAAGGACATTTTAAGGTAATTCAAGCCTTTTTAAACAACGCTTATGAACTTGAAGAATTAGCCCCAGACCGACGGATTTTAAGGGTAAATGGTAAGTAATTAAAAAATTACAAACCTATTCTTCAAGAAGTTACAATTTCGATAGAGTAAATATTTGTCGAACAAAAGCTGGAGAGAGTTCTGTCGAAACCAGCAAATCAGGAATGCATAAGATGTGTGCAAAAGATAAAAATGTAAAGCAAAAAATAAAAACATTACATTAAATTGGCTAGAAAACCATTGTTCAAACTTTACATAAGGAAAAAGGCCATAAGATAATGGTCACATTAATCAAAAATGTTGGAATTTGTTCTGGAAAGACTTTAGTTCACCATTGAGGCGTACAACATGATTTTCAAAGCTTTCTGCTCTCGCCTTAAGCGCCACTATCTATGCTTCAATTTTAGAGGTAACAGTACTGACGGCCACATCATCCATGGTCACCTTGTGCACTTTTGTTTGAGTAGGAGTGATAACTTGGTTGAGCTCCTCTTCTCGCTTAATGATAAGTTACAGTTCTTCACCTAAAGTAGTCATTTCCTTGGATAATTCGACCATTCGACTGCGTATTTCAACAACTCTTTTCCTTGTAGGAGTTAGTTCTTGCCGTTTTTGATTAATCTATGCCATTAATCCTTCAATCACTTTCTTGGCCTTTACCACCACATCCACATTCCCCTTCACCAAAGCCTATTTTTCCTCGACCAATTCTTCATTCTTCTTTACACCATTGACATTTTCAAGCAAAGAAAGAATTGTTTTCTCAAACGCTGCCATCATAAGTTTGGATGACTCAGAAATATCAAGGTCCTTCAACTGAGTAAGAGCATCTAAAAGCTCTGAGCCAAGAGTTGAGTATTCATGGAGCAAGTGAGGAAAATCAGGGCTCAAAGCATAAGTTCAGATTTTGTCAGTCAATTCCTTAATCTTTATAGCCTCAGGCCCTAGCTTATCATTGTGAGTTTGAGACTGGTCAAAATCAGAAGAGAGAGTATGATTATTCACAAAGTTGCACAACCTTGCTAGTGATTCCAATGTAGAAGCGTCGATATCTTCTTTGGTCAGTCAACCTTTTTCTCTGCAGAGGGTTGTGGTGAGTTAACTTTCTTTTTTCCTGAAAGGCCAGATGAGTCGATTCTCTTTTCCTCAGTAGGATTTTGAAGCATGAGCTTAGGAGTAGGAGATTTAGCTTTCTTTTCAGGAGAAAGATGAAGTATGCCTTCAGGAGGAGGAGAATTTTGAGAAGTGGTGGCATTTTTGTCTGCCTCTACATCCTGCTGGGAATCTGAAAGACTAGAGTCAGAGCTAGTCGAACTATAACCCTTATGTTTGGCAGGACTAGTGACCGAATCAGAGTCACTAAGAGTAGCCGAAACAGTCAGGTCGACCAACTCACCAACGGCTATGTTGAGATTCTCTTGATAGTGAGGAGAAGAAACTTCTGACAGAGGAGAGTAATCTGCCACACTTTATTGTGGGTCAGAAGCTTCGATCTGTAGAAAATACATCAGTTAAAGAGGGAAAAATTAACAAGTACCTGTGGCTGTGAAAGAGGTTTGACAACTTTATCTTTTTCGACGGAAGCAGCGTCGACGTCCCCAATTGGGCCTAGTTTTTCATTTGATTCAGAAACACAAGGAGGAGTGACAAGGGTGTTTACAGTGATTTCTGGTAAACAACCGCTAGTCCTCCAAACTATCAAATAATCTTAATGACTGTTATTTAATCTCTCTGGTAACTTGCAGGATCGACTAGATTGATCCTATGGGGTATTGGTCGTTTGGATAAATCTACTAGTAAAACTGACATTCATAGTTAAGATTTTATTTAAAGTGTTTTAGAAACATCTAACTTACTTCGATTGCCATACTAAAGGAATTTAATGACATAATTAAACAGATCAATGTAAAATTGGACTAAATGACTAAAGATTCGAATGTAAAAGAAACGTTTAAATGCAGAAAAGAATAAACGGCTTTAATGTAAAGACTTTAATGTAAAAGCATGAATATAAATGTTTCAATGTAAAGACATGAATGTAAAAGCTTCAAATGTGTAATGTGTTCGAATAGAAGAACAACGTTTAAATGCAGAAATAAGTAAATGACTTTGAATGTAAAAGTATTTGAATGACATTGACATGAAAATGGAAGATAAACTGGAAAAGATAAAGAGTTTACTGAATTATAAATGTTTGGTGTTATCATACGTACATTGTTCGAGCATTCGTTTCCCTATCCATGTGGTATTTTGAATGTTTACTGAATTTTGTACAATAGATATGACACACGAAATCCTAACACTAAGACTTCTATTTATACTACTTCGACCATAACGGTCTTGCTTATAAGATTCTGCCACGTTCGGAGCATGCAGAGCATTGCTTCTCTCTAGCCTCCACGCGTCTTCGAACGCTCCAGCGCATATATATTTGAATTTCTAATATCCCGCTTACGTTTGAATTTCAAACGCCTTGGTAGTCTTCGCTTCGAACTCATTTCACAACCTTCACAGACACAATCTCATTACCACTTCGAGGCTTCTTTTAAGTATATCTTCACAACTGTCATTCGAAGCTCTAAACTTTGGCCTTTCTATTCGAAGAACAATCTCTTCCGTTCCGAAACATAACAAAACGTCAATCCGTTTCATTTCGAACTGTATGTATCAAAATCTTCAGCCAACAAAATGCCCCTTTAAAATATGTATTTCGAACCTTTTGAGAAATACTTATTTTAAACGTATTCACAAGATTTTGATGTGACTTCGAGTAATCATGATATTTACTGTGTATGACTTCAACTATGTCAATCAAGACGCCTCTTGGATTTCTTAACCGTCTTGAACCAGTAATCACAGCATGGTGCGGTTACAAAACAATGATTATTATTAATCACGCTTATTACCAATATCAGCTTTTACGCCACCCCCTTCTCAATCCAACCCACGACTCCCATGTATCCTAGTCTCACTTAGTGGATGTTTAAACTTCCACACTATAAAAACTAATCAACTTAGTCTTTTATTCTTTTTTCCCACATTCTGAAACTTTTTCTTCCTCTACTCTCACTGAAACCCTAAAACTTCCAACAATCTTCAACAATGTCTTCAACAACATCATCCCAACTGAAGAAAACTTCCAAGAAGAAGAACAAGAACACAGGAACAATCATGGAGAGTAAGGTAAGCACTTACCAAGGTCAATCTGTGCTTATCTCTCAATCGATCTCCAAGGAAAAGGAAATGTTGTACGCCTCTCAGGTATTGATTCCAACTAACGCTGCTGGAAAGAGGTTTGCTTTAATGGGTCCTCTTACAGTTTTTGAAATCTTGAAAGATACTAGGAAAATCTTCCCTGTCTGTTACAATTTCAAACCCCTGTTTAATAAAATGGATATCCCTAAGATAGGAACTTGAAAATATAGGGCGAGTCTTCTGATTCGAAAGCCATAGAAACTCCAACCGTTTCCCCAAAAGATCCCTTTGTGTTAGATTATGTGAAGAGTAACTTTAAACCATTTCGATCCTGCCCTACCTCTGACATAGCTTACCAAAACTGGCTCACCAAAGTAGAAGCCAAGAAATCCCATCAATGGGAGGAATTAGGAATCTATAACCTGATTAAGTTGTCGAAACCAAGTTTCACCTATAGTCATCCACTGTTATTTGCCTCACTATACTTCTGGGATAATGTCATACCCCAATTTTTGACCTAATATACCACCTCACATTTGCATCATTTCATAACTAACAGTTCAGACAGCAATAATCGGGTGTAGCATTCACAGGTCAAAATTAGGGTTTCATCAGATTTTCATCTGATTCAAGAGCTAACCAATTAGGGTTTGAGATTTTCTCACTCCATTTGATCTATCTTGATCAAATCTTTAACCTTAAATCCTCAGATATCAAATTTTCTCACAGATCAATCGAGGATCGACCAATTAGGGTTTTGGTCGAGCATAGGCATTCTCTGATTTTTTGAGCAGTGAATGACTTTTTTGGATAGAGATTGGTCATCATATCTTAGATATAACCTCTTGACCTAATTTGGATTCAAATCATCACAGGTTCACTGCACTTCATCACCAATTTCGTAAACGTCGATGAAATTTCATCCGTAAAAGTCAAACTTTGACTTTTGGTCAAATTTTTCAAAACAAAACTTTTTCCATCATCAAAATACTTCAAATGATCCATCATGATCATCAAAAATCAAAGAATTTGGAAAAGTCAACAAAAAGTCAAAATTTCTATAACTTAGAAAATTTCTAAGTGTTGAAATTTCACATTTTTTCCAAACTTCAAGCCATTTTTTCACCTAGTTCCAATTGGAATTTGAAAAAACTCAAAACATGAAAGTTGTAGATCATGGAAAAATATTTCCAAAATGTCCAAGAACTTCAAAATCCATGGAGGCTAGCTATGTTTTTGAAATTGAAACCAAAGGCTCCATGAAACTTAATTTTCAAAGTTCACAACTTCAAATTATGGGTCATTTTGCATTTTCTTGTTCTAGAAGCTTTCCACCTTGCCAAAATGACTCATCAAACTGATAAACATCAGTAAAAAGTGATGATTGAAGATTGGATCAAGTTTGAACAATTTTGCACATGGTAAAAAAGGGAAGTTTCCTTTTAAGGCAAAATGCCTTTCTTGCCCTTTAAGGCAACTTCAAATTGCAAAATGCCATGTCCTTCCTTGCCTAACATTTCAGACCTCTTGCCTATAAATAGCTATCATTTCAAGAGAAATCCACACCAAAATCAATACACAAATCCATGCTTTTCTTCTTTTCTTGAAAATCAAGCAATTAGTGCAAAGTTGAGAAACATAGCATTTTTGAAAATTTGATGGAAACATGATGAAAATTGGTGTCCAACATGTTCCATAATCATTAACAAACTTATTCAAATCTTAAAATCAATCCAAGAACAAGTGAAAACCAGTTTGCACTTTTCATTTTTTTCAAGTTTCCAAACTGCCATAACATGCGAATTCAAAGCTTGGCTTGATCAAACTGTGTTTTAATCACTCAAACTTCATCACTATACATCATATAAGTGATCCAGATCATAAACAACAAACTGTTAATTGCTTTAACTTCGATTTCGAGTTTCCTTTTGAGCTGACTACAGGTTGACTTGAGTGGAGAAATTGGAGCAAGTTCAAAGCAAGCAAGCTATCCTCACAGCATCCATACATGCCGATGAAGCTTAAATGATCAAGAAATAGCAACTGGAAACACGTTTGCATCGAATTCGATCTCAACTTTTCCAGGTTAGAACACGAAACTGGTTCTCTTGATTCCTTGCACCATTTGAAAAAAACTCATGGCCGATCTTTTTCTGCACCTCTAACGATCCTTAACCCTCAAAAAAATCAAAGAATCATGAACCACACATCATTTAATTTGAATTCTTCGTTTTAGGGTTCATCACGATTTCCAGAAAGCAAAACATGATAGGCTAAATATAAATAAAATTAACAAGCATATTCATGTTCGTGGTGCAAAACCGATCAAAATTGATTTTTACTTCACTTAATTTGGTTGAGAAACAAAGATTTTGGATTGATTTTGGGAAACTGAAGATCAAACGAACAAACCCAGGCTGCGCGCGTTCTTCATCTGTTCTTCATTTTTCAAATATTTAAAATTTCCAATCTTATGTTAACGCGTGTCTTTGTCCACTAAACAACTCAAACGCGTTTGGCTCAGTGGTTCATGGCTTGCCTTTAAGGCTTTGTGACACGCGCATCACTTCATGGTCATGGGTTCAAACCCAAAGAAGACCATTCTTTTTACAAAGCTTGCAATTTTTCATGTTTTCTTCAAAAACTTTCCAATCTCATATCAACACGTGTTTTGATCCACTAAACATCCCAAACGCGTTGGCCCAGTGGTTGCTTGCTTGCTCTTAGTACTTTCTGCCACGTGCCTCACCTCATGGTCATGGGTTCAATCCCTCTCAAGACCATTTCTTTTTCAAACTCTTCAATATTTTCATATTTTTTCTTCAAACTTCAACAATTTTTTTTAACCAATCAAAACTTCTCATTTTGAGATGATTTTTTGCACACTTGTCATTTAATATATATATTTTATGATTATGTCAAAAAAATCCAAAAAAACTTTCATCTGATTAAATTTCAATCGAGCCGAAAACGATGTTCCGAACACTTTTCAAAATACCTTTTAAAGGTGAATTTTTCAAGTTTTCGACTTCCGATTCTTTTCAAAACTTCTCATAAATGAACCTCACATTTCAAAACATTTCAAAAACATTTTCAAATCATTTTTCAAAACATTTCATCAAAACTTGCATCTTTTTACCATGATCAATCCGATTTAAAACGATAAAATCGAATTGCTTTCTCGAATTTCGATCGATCATGGGCCTCCCTTATGGTGTAAGTCCCAACCCTTTATGTACATACTTAGCTTTATTTGTACATATTCAAAACATCTTTGTCAATATTCAAACATAAACAAATCTCTTTCATTTGTTTTCATTCGTTTGTCTATGCGCTGAAACCATTGGTTCTAAAGGAAGGTTTCTCCCGAGCAAGATTTTTTAAACCAATGGGCCTCCATCACGGTGTAAGTCCCATAACATTCTTTTATGTACATAATATTTCTTTGTACATATCAAACTTTTATCCGTACATAACACGTATACTTTTTCAAAATCTTTTATCCGTATATAATACGTATATTTTCTTTTGAAAATACTTTTTACGTATAAACTTTGATCAATCATTTCGTTTCATCTGACATTTTACACTAAATACCATTGGTATTGAAAGGAGCATTATTCCCCGTGAAACTTTCAAATCAATGGGCCTCTCTTACATGTAAGTCCCAACCCCCTATGTACATCCATCTTTCTTTGTACATAAAAACTCGTCGTGTACATATTCATTTCCTTGTACACGCTCAACTTGTGAATAATCAAGTTACGCTGTTTAAACGTTCACGACACTTGTTTATATTTCATGAAATAAACATCATGCATTGTTTATATTTCCTTCATAAACTCTCGTGAATACATATCACACACACACACTGTTTATACAAACTGCCTAATAATAACATAACAATTAGACTAATCAATAGGTTCCCACAAGATAGCCTCCGCTTGGCTTCATACAAGACAACTCATCCCCATCATGAGTTTAGCCTCCACTTGGGCTTCATACAAGATATTTTTATCTCCAAAGAGTTCAGCCTTCTCTTGGCTTTGTACAAAGAAACTCTCCCAGTAGTTAGCCTCCGCTTAGGCTTCAGATAAGACAACACTCTGCTGAGTCACCTCCTCTTGGGCTTCGCTCAAAAGAACTCCTCATTGAGTTTAGCCTTCGGCATCATACAATGAAAGAGACAGAAATCTCTTAACAGCCTCCTCTTGGGCTTCCAATACAAAGAATCACCGCTTAAGATAGAACCCCGAAGGATGGTTTCTGAAATCACTTTCAAATTCTATGAGTAAAATTTCTGAAATTACTCTTACTCAAGAAAGGATGATTTCTCTGAAATCCCTTTCAAGCCAAAGACACCATACCCTATAGCTTCCTCTTGAGCTTCATACAAGGACCCTCGATGACCCTCGATGACCCTAATGCCTCCTTGGCTAACAATACAAGGACCCATGGGCTTCTTAAAAGCATCCCTTTAATCCAATCAATTTCTCCTCGAGATTTAGACATCTATCATCTCTATGGAAGAAGTATCTCATCTATCACATCACATACAGTCAAAAACTTTTCAAACTTTTTAAACTCTTTTCAAACAAAAAACATCTATTAACAGTAAGTGGTAACGCTTGTACACTCAAGCAAAACACCCAATACTTACAGTTAAAAGATTTAATCATCTTTTTCAAACATCTTTCTTAAACATGTAAGTGGTAACGCTTGTACACTCAAGCAAAACACCTAATACTTACGATGAAAGATTTTAATCAATCAAACTTTTCAAAAATGTATGTGATGAAATAGATTAGATACATTTTTCATTAAGATGACATTTGTCTCTCTTACTAACATCCCGCTGCTTTCCACTAGCATAAGTGGGAACTACGATTGCTCCGACTTTCTCAACATCCTTTGAGAATACGAGGAACAAGGTCTCATCCTTGCCGAGCAAATTTCTATCTCCCTCAGACCAAACAAACCATAGAACCCTGTAGATCCGAGCTACAAATGCTCTGATTCCCACTAGGGGATATGTATGCAGAAGATCCATAGATCTTTGCGAGCACAATAATAACAAAACCTAGAATCCCACATAATCTACTGTTTCTTAAAATCCAAAGGAGAAACTTTCCCAATCATAGAAATAGCAATTAAAAAACACACAACATATCAAACATATTCATATATAAAGTCAGATAACTACATATATTTAGGGTGCTCCATCTATTCCCTTTATATACCAATCCCCTTACTCGAATCTCCCAATGCGTTATGTCTAGTTTGCGCTAGTCGTTACGCATACCAATATCAATTGAGGGTATTTCACTTTCCCTTTTCATAATCATTAAATCATCTTTCTTGTGTTGAAAATAATAAAGCTTGATGCTCGGCATCTTTATAAACAAATCAAAAGATTTAAATCGTTGCGCATCGTAAGATCCGAACTCACGTCAGATCTCATGGCGCCACCTTTAACGCGAACAGAAAAATGGCGACTCTGGGAGAACTGAAACTTTGATTTTTCAAAAAGAAAACGCTACTCGTCCGAGAGCACCAAGCTTTTTTGTTTTCAAAAAGAAAAGAAAGGGATAAGCTTTTCATGTTTTGCATATATCTTTTTTTATTGTGTGTTTCATGATTTCACTTGATGGAAAGAAATCCTAACCCGGATTTAAGAAACATTTTAAGATCTAGGTGGAGGTATTAATACGTGAGCGCTCAATGCTTTCGGGTTAATATTTCCGCAGTGGAGGTTGTCTTGAGGGTATTGTGTTTAGCAAGTAATTGCGAAGACGATTTTCGAGGAACTTAAGAAGTCGAGTGGATCAGAACACATAAACCATCCCGCCATTAGGATGTAGTGCGTAGATTATTCGGTGTAAGCCTAGAGTAATTGTCATGCGATACTACGATCAAAGCGAGTTTCTCTTGAAAATATTATTGGACCATCGAGTATTCAACAAATCCAATAATGTTTTGAAGGGAGGTTGAGCTCAGATATCGCAGAACCCGATTCACGTATGAATAAGCCCTTAGAACTTAACCACGCTGATTCTTATCGCTGGCTTCATGCTCGTGACTTCAACGCTGCCGTGTGTATAACTACTAACCATGTTTTCTCGCATTCATGCATTCATTCATAAAAACAAAAAAAACTTCATTTTCTCTCCATTTCCAAAGAATTTAGAGATGTTTTCTTTGTAAAATATTTTAGGTTAGAGTGATGGACGCCGAGGAAGATTCACCAAAAGATACGCTTTAGGATTCCCGACGAGGAAAGTTGAAAGAGTTAGCATCCTTGGTAGAAGATCCCTGATTTCGTAAAACGCTATGGAACTCTTTTAACTCTTTTGAACGCTAACGCTGATGAAGGACTTCTCAAAACCTTCGCTCAATTCCACGATCCGCCTATCATTGCTTCACTTTCCCCGATTATCGCTGATGCCTACTTTGGAAGAGTATGCGATATCCTAGGAATCTCGATCGACAAAGTGCCTTTCAATGGTTTGGAAGCCATTCCTAAGTCACAAGTCATTGCAACAATGACTCATTTAAAGAAACCCGAGATAGACAAAACCTAACTACCAGAGGAAAACTCTTAGACTAACCTCAAAGTTCCTAATGGAGAAGGCTCTTAAATTCTCAAGGGTAGTATGGTAGCCTTTGAAGCTATTTTAGCTTTACTCCTCTATGGATTGGTGTTGTTTCAACGTCCCAAATTTCGCTGATATCAACGCCATAAGGATCTTTCTGATTGGAAATCCTGCTCCCACTTTGCTTGGTGACACGACGCCTCTATTCATCATAGGAATCGCAAGGAGACGGAACTATCGTGTGTTGTGTACTGCTTTTCAAATGGATTGTCTCACACCGCCTAAATCTCCTATCTTCCGCGAAACAAAGACGAGTGGCATTGGTCCGTAAGACTCATGTCTCTTACAAATGACGATATCCATTGGTATACCTTGGCAAACAATGAGATGGAAATCATTGAGAGTCAGGAGAATTTGCCAACGCACTCTCATTGGTACGAAAGGAGGAATCAACTACAACCCATTCCTAGCAAAACGTCACTCGGATACGCAAATTCGTAAACCTCCTTTTACAAGAGAAAGCTACTTCTATCATGAAGGAGAGGATTCCTAAGGATCAAGGCTAGGATGATCAAAGCTTGGCATCACATCCGAAAGAAAGGAAAAGGTAAGGCAAAGAATTGTGTAGCCATGGAAACCTACACTTGGATAAAGAAAAGAGCGAAGGAATTTCAATGCCTTACGCTTATGAGGATCCCATGTACCGCCCAAATCGACAAATTTTCCCGCTGAAGCCGTGGGAGAATACCAAGAAGCCTTGACCAAGATAAGGTTTGAGAAGGAAGCTTTGAAAGCAAATTCCTTAAGACTAACCTTGAGAATGAGAAGCTCAAGAAGCAAGTCAAAGATCATGAAAAGACGCCTACTTCCGTGATGAATGGCTCATGGAGAAAGATGAGAAGATTCGCCGAAGGATAACGCCATCCGTAAATACGCCAAGGAAAGGAAAAGAAAGCTCGAGGAAATGACAACCAAGAAGCCCGCTCCCAACGAGTGGAAGAGAGTCATTAGCAAGCTAAAAGTCGAGAAAGCCAAACTAAAAGCTCACTATGGAAGGAAATCGTCAAGTCGCATCAAGCCTTTGGATCGCCATCCGATGAAGATGTTTAATTAGTTTAATTTAGTTTGTATTTTATCATTTATTGTATCATTTGTGTGAGCAATGCTCCAACAAAAACAATTGTTGTAATCTTCCTTCATTAATCAATAAAATTGTGTTTTCCATCCAAATATTTGCCGTAAATATCTCTTTTAGCGTAAATTTTTGGAAATTTCTTTTCTTTACTATCATATTCATGCATCATGCTTTGCATTTAAGTCTACCATCTAGAGTCTAATCATTCACGCTTTTGAACCGTCACTTTTCCAGATAGAAAATTGTCAAGTCGTCGCTGCCTTAGAGTTTCTCGATCTGGTCCGCACCAACTCGAACGCACGATACCAGAGCAAAAGAAGAAAAGTAATGGAGAATTTTGAGCAAGAAAACGTTGAACTCGAGTACAGTAACTACGCTACAAGAAGAAGTGGAAAGACTCACATCTTTGGTCAACTCGCGCCACAACAAGAAAGTCAACAAGCAGATCGAGCAATATAACCAAATAGCAACTTCAGAGGATACTACTACTCCGCAACCGTCGAGCAAGAGTTCACCTTTCAAAGATGCCGAGGGCTATCCATGGGGAATGCCTTTAACTTCGGCATTGGAGTTCGCCAACCGACTTCTCAAACAACCTCGCTTGAAATACCTACTTTGCAGAAAACGCTACTTCACCGTGGAATAACTTTTCCACAAGTAACAATGTCGGCTCTCAACCGATCATGTTGAATTCACCAGTAGTACACTACCGCACGAAGAAGTTCATCACACTCCAGAAATAGCACGAACGCCGTGGTTCAATGGAAAATCTCCAGAACAACTTCTCAAATGCGCTTGAGATAAAACGATTCAAGGAAAGAATTGTTTGGGAAAAGCGCCAGGATCTCGCTAGTCCTCGTAAAATACTCAAATTCAAAATCCGGATTTTGAAAAGTACAAAGGGAATTCTTGTCCTCGAGTCATCTTACAATGTATGCTAGAAAATGTCTACGACAATGAGGATCATCACCGCTAATTCATTACTTCTGTGATAGTCTCACCGTGCCGCATCAAGTGGTACATGGGTTTAGACAAAGACGAATATCCAATCATTCAACGACTTAGGTAAAGCCTTTGTCCAAAGAATACAAATTCAACTTGATATGGCTCGAGGGATCAACTCCGCCCATGTCTCAAAAGGAAAGAGAGACATTCAAGGAATATGCGCAACGATGGAGGGAAATTGCTGCCCAAGTCAATCCGCCCTTGGAAGAGAAAGAGATGACTAAGGTATTCCTCAACACTCTTGGTTCATTCTATTATGAGCGAATGATCGCTAGCGCTCCCGGAGACTTCAATGAAATGGTAAGCATGGAATGCGACTAGAAGAAGGGGTTCGGACAGGACGCCTAACCAAGGAAGTAGGATCTTCTAGTAATACCAAGAAAGTTGGAACCAGTTTCCCAAGGAAAAAAGAACATGACGTAGGAATGGTATCCCGAGGGAAACCTCGCAAGAATGTCATTCAACAACGATGTAGCCGCCATAGCACCCTCAACACAACTCCGTGAATTGCTCCGCATTTCAACAAAATCAACAAACTCAACAGCCTCGCCAATGTGCTCGCAGCTTATAACCCAAACGCCGAGGGTCACCTCGCCCGACCCAATTCCCATGACGCATACGTAACTTTACTACGATAGAAAGGAATCTAATACGCATAAGGTTACCACCCGTCCCCGAAAACTACCATGGTGGTACAAAGTCGACATGTCTTGCCCTTTTCACCAAGGGCACCAGCCATGACCTTGAGCATTGCATAGCATCAAGGCGTAAGTACGTAGATTAGTGAAGGCTAATCTTCTTTCCTTCGTAAACACAAGTCCGAATGTGCAAGCCAATCCACTTCCCACCATAGTGGACACTCTGAATCTAATGCTAAGGAATAGACATGTACCTTGTCACGTATGTAAACTTAGTCAAAGGAAACTTAGTGCATCTTCATGAAGCATACAAGCACTACGAGCACCTTCACTAAGCATGATTATGCTATATCTGCTCCAAGAATATCCATGGATGTCCCACCATAAGAGCGATATTCAAAGATTTGTTAGACATTGGTGATTTGCAAATCTACGTAAACCGAGATGACCATGACGTAAATACAATAGGGCATTTTCCGCATGAGCTTTTAGTCTCGTATATCAACTCGAAAATCCCAAGTAAACGTTAGATCCCTTGTTTCAACGCACCGATCGATCAATTCAAAGACATGTCCCCGCAAAGAACATGAAAATCCACCCCTCAAGTTTGGGATACCTTGGGAGAACCAAGTGGCAAATACGACTACATGGTGAAATACTCGCGCCGTAAAGCTCAAAATCCGGATTGAAGATATCCAACCCACGGATGGGGTGATGACTTTGACTACCCTAGTCAATCGTAAGAGGAATACTGCCTTCTCAAACTAATCATGATCGAGGTCCCAAATGAAGATCTCTGTTCAACACGCCTGTGGATTTCACCAAGCCGCATCCCGTTACCACTACATCAACATGATCATCAAGATCAAGAGTATGATTCAGATACGATGCGGAAAGTGTCACGACAACGAGTCTCTTCATTCAAGACTGGAAGGTACATCCCCAAGATTCAACACAAAGATCAACAGAAGTACAAAGGCTATCTCTCATACTTCCCGATCCGTTAATCAAGAAGATCGCTTTAGCAGACCAAAGGCAAAGGCCATCGCCCGTAGTCTTCAAAGCCTCGCCACCAAAGAATCAAAGTTTACTCAAGGGTTAAACCAAGCGGAAAATTACCTAAGTCGACTTCCAAGGAGTTCGCACTATTGGAAACCCGCTGAAGTTAGGACTAATGTTCATAGCTCTAAGTAGTTTATCTTTGCTTTTTGTTTTGAACTCTCGCTTCGCCCAAAGCGAAGAGATGTTTTATAGGGTTTAGCTTTTAAATAATTTCTCTTTGTCTTGCCCAAGACAAATGAGTTTGTATTTTAGGGCCCTGTTCATATTGTGAAACATAAATAAAATGCGTTGTTTTGTTTCCACACTTTGTGTTTATTTTCATTTTTACCCTTTTTTGGAAATGATAATCCTAAAAAACACAGTAAAAAAAAATCTTCAAAAAAATCATAATGAAAAATTAATCTGCAACACTTTCAAAAAAAAAATTATGATAAAAACTTTCTTTAATCAAAAATAAAATCAAAACATGCAGATTAAACAAATGGACAAATCCATTGAAAGCAGTAACTCTACGCTCTCTCTCAACTTTGAAATCCCCTGCGAAGTCGCTGAAGAAGAAGTTGAAGAAGAGATCCCAGATGAAATTACTCGACTGCTTAAGCACGAGGAAAGGATCATCCAGCCTCACAAAGAACCCCTAGAAGCAATTAACTTGGGTTCTGAGAAAGATATAAAAGAAGTCAATATTGGAGCTTCACTCAACAGTAGTGTCAAAAGCAAACTGATAAGTCTTCTCAAAGAATACGTTGATGTGTTTGCTTGGTCCTACCAGGACATGCCGGTTTGATACCAAAGATAGTAGAGCATCACTTGCCGTTAAAACCGTAATGTCCGCCGCTACAAAACCGAGGAGAGTGCATCCGAGATGGTCGAGAAAATCGTAAAAGAAGTTCAAAAGCAATGATCGGTTTCCTTATCACTCGAGTATCCTCAATGGCTAGCCAACATAGTACCGATCCAAGAAAGATGGAAAGGTCGAATGTGTGTTGACTACCGAGATCCGAACAAAGCTAGTCCAAAGACGATTTCCCACTTCCGCATATTGACATGCTAGTGGATAGTACCGCTAAATTCAACGCCTTTTCCTTCATGGATGGTTTCTCCGGTTATAATCGATCGAATGGCCTCAAGACATGGAGAAGACATCTTTCATCACGCCATGGGCACTTTTTGCTACAAGGTAATGCCATTTGATTAAAGAATGCAAAGAACTTACAGAGGGCAATGACTACTCTCTTTCATGATATGATGCACAAAGAGATCAAGTCTACGTGGATGATATGATAGCAAAGTCCCTACGTAAGAAGAGCATATAGACTATCTCTTAAAGTCGTTTCAACGACTAAGGAAATTTTCCACCGAATCCTAACAAATGTACCTTTGGGGTAAGGTCCGAAAACTCCTAGGTTTCATTGTCACCAAAAGGAATTGAAGTTGACCGACAAAGTCAAGGCTATTCAAGAAATGCCTACACCACATACGGAAAAGCAAGTAAGAGGATTTCTTGGACGATTAAACTATATCTCCGATTTATCTCTCGATGATCACACTGTGGCCGATATTCAAGCTTCTCCAAAGATCAAAAGGTTGTGTGGATGTAAGATTGCCAAAAGCATTTGACAAGATCAAGGAATACCGCCGAACCACCAATACCGATCCCTCCAAAAGGAAGACCATTAATCTTATACTTACCGTATTAGAAGAATCCATGGGTCGATGGACAACAAGACGAAACTGTAAGAAGGAGCATGCCATCTACTACCGAGTAAGAAGTTCACAGATCGTGAAACTCGCTACTCCATGCTCGAGAAAACATGCGCTTTGGTATGGACTTCAAAACGCCTTCGCCAAGACATGATCAATCACACGACTTGGTTAATCTCCAAATGGATCCGATCAAGCACGATTTGAAAAGCCTTCCTTAACCGGAGAATCGCCGATGGAAAATGCTACTATCTCAATATGACATCCAATACCGCTACCGTAGCGCTAAAGGAAGCATTCTCACGATCACTTGGCTTATCACCGCCAACGAATACCAATCTCTCAAGTTTGATTTCCGACGAGGATGTTATGTACTTGAAGATGAAAGATTGTGACGAACCACTACACGGAGAAGGACCGATCCGTAATCCGATGGGGCCTAGTCTTCGATGGAGTCAGAATGTTTTGGCAATGGAATTGGGCGCATCATTACTCCCGAGGGTTCTCATATCCTGCTTTCCGCTAGGTTGCTATTTGATCGCACCAACAACATAGCGTAATATGAAGCATGCATCATGGGTATTGAAGAAGCCATCGACTTAAGGATCAAGATCCTTGATATATGGAGACTCAAATTGTGATCAATCAAATCAAAGACAAGTATGAAACTCATCATCTTGGTCTAATTCCTTACAGTAGATTATGCAAGACGATTGTTGACTTTCTTCAACAAAGTTGAACCGCATCATATCCCTCGAGATCAAAATCGGATGGCGACGCTTGGCTACTCTATCTTCCATGTTCAAAGTCAACGATTGGAATGATATGCCTAGAATTCGCATCGACGCCTTGAAAGACTCGCATATGTGTTCGCAATGTAGGCTTTGACGATAAACCGTGGTTTCACGACATCAAACGCTTCCTTCAAACACGAGAGTACCCACTGGGCATCGTACAAGGATAAGAAAACTCTAAGGAGGCTTTCTAGGAATTTCTTCCCGAACGAGGATGTGCTATACAAAAGAAACTTCGACATGGTTCTCGCCGATGCGCTGATGCACAAGAAGCGCACACGATCATCCATGAAGTGCATGAAGGGTCCTTTGGAACCCATTCGAATGGGCATGCAATGTCCAGAAAGATCTTAAGAGCAGGATACTATTGGATAACGATGGAATCTGATTGCTGCAAACACGTTAAAAGATGTCACAAGTGCCAGATCTACGCAGATAAGATCCATGTGCCTCCGACTCTACTCAACGTTCTCTCCTCTCCGTGGCCGTTCTCCATGTGGGGCATTGACATGATTGGAATGATTGAACCAAAAGCGCCCAACGGACATCGCTCATTCGGTGGCTATTGATTACTTCACCAAATGGGTCAAGCAAGATTCACGCCAACGCTACAAGACAAGTGGTTGTGAGGTTCATTAAGAACAACCTCATTTGCCGATATGGAATTCCAAGTAAGATCATTACTGACAATGGATCCAACTTGAACAACAAAATGATGAAAGAACTGTGTGAGGAATTCAATATCGAGCATCATAACTCGTCTCCTTACCGGCCAAAGATGAACGGGCGTTGAAGTCGCTAACAAGAACATCAAAAGATTGTCCAAAATGGTCATCACTTACAAAGACCGGCATGAAATGTCGCCATTTGCTCGCATGGGTATCGATCAAGACGCACTTCAACAGGGCAACCCTTTTTCTAGTATACGGCATGGAAGCAAGGTTCTCGTAGAAGTTGAGATTCCATCAATGAGAGTTCTCATGGAAACAAAGCTATCCGAGGCGAATGGTGTCAAAGCGATACGACCAACTGAACTTAATTGAAGAAAAGCGCCGACCGCCTCGTGTCACGACAACTCTATCAAAGAAGAATGAAGAAAGCTGACAAAAGGTCCGACTCGTGAATTCCGAGAAGGCGACTCGTGCTTAAAAAGATTCTCGCTTTTCAAATGATTCTAGGGCAAATGGACTCCTAACTACGAAGGCCCATACATCGTCAAAAGAAGCTTTTCCGGTGCTATGACTCACAACCATGGACGGCGATGAACTCCCGATCCCGTGAATGCCGATGCAACAAGAAATACTTTGTCTAAAAAACAAAAGAACAGCTCGGTAAGTCGAAACCCGAAAAGGGCGGCTTAGGCAAAATGAGCGCCTCGGTGGATTGAAACCCAAAAGGCGATCCGTAAAAATTAGAGACAATAAATGAATTATCCCGATAGATCGAAAACCCGAAGGGCGATCTAGGCAAAAACAAGGATACAAAAAAATGACAAAGTAACTGCAGTCAGTCTGTATTTTGTCCACATGAAGAATTTTCCATCAACGGATCTTCAATCAACTCTTCTAAAGCCACAAGCGCAGTGGGAATTCAAAGTTGTTAGGGATAGTAGTGGTTATTTGCTTTCAATATAGCCTTTTCCTAATAAATTATCATTTCCAACTCTTGTTAAATAGTTCATGGAATCACGCCTTTGGCTGATTACCATTCTATTCAATAAATTTGAGCCTTGTGCCTTTTGTTTGCAATTCTTGTTTATTCCGCTTTGCAAAATAACGCTTTTATTGTGAAAATCACTTTTGAAACTAAAATGTTTTAAATGAATTTTTACTTCAAAATTTTGAAACAAAAGCAAAATTCTCCTTTGAAACTATGAACACGGAAATAACTTCAACTGCTTTCTCACACAAGAATTTTCTCCTCAACGGAAATCTTCAAAGGACGGTATTCTCCTCCAAAAAGAATCCCCAATCAAGTTGCCAATGAAATGCTTTTCTCTGAAAATGTAAAACATGCAACTCAAAATCTTCATCTGAACGCTACACCAGGTTGTAATCTTCACTAAGTATTTGTTCGAACTGTGACATGGTCCTCTTCCCCAAATATCTCTTTAGATGTCTTTGTCAAAGTAGTGTTAGCATACATATAACATTCATGACATTCATACATAATAGCATCATTCATTGCAATTTTTGCATTCCTCGAAATGTTTGCTTTTAAATCACACTTACTCATGTAAGTACAAGTTTATCCCCAGTAGAGTCTCGCCAAATAGAAAAGATACATTTCTTTTTTATCCCCGGCAGAGTATCCACAAACAGAGAAATGCATTTTCTTCTCTTCACCACATTCCCCAACTGAGATCATTCCTCATTTGGAACAATGTCTTGATTGACTGTTTCTTTTCAGTTCATTCCTGAATAGAACCTTGTCTCTAATCAATAAAGCAATAAGCAATAGTCTCATTGTCTGAGCCGCTTATTTTCATTCCTAAACTTGTCATAAAAATTTGTTCTTCTCAACAAGGTCAAATCATGACCGTACGAGAAATTCCTCAGCAGTTTGTCTTTCTGTCAAAAGGAAAACCTGTGTTTTCTGATCAAAAATGCCCGCATCTCCTCAAAAGAGAGATCCTCGGCAAAATTGTATCCAAGAAAATAGAAGCTCATTTTCGAGTTCTGTTTCTTTCACTGTCTGTTATTCACAAAGCTGAATGCACAGCAAATTGTCTTAAAGGATTTACCTTGTTATAGTTATCACTTTGCTGATAATTGGTAATATCTTTAAAAGCTCATTCCAAAGGCTTGTTTCACTATCGCCGTTATTCACAAAGTGAATATTCAAGAAATTTTCTCAAAAAGTTACCTTGTTATAGTTATCACTACCGATAATTGGTAACATCTTCAACATTCATTACCATAAACTATCACAAGGTCGATAATTGGTAATATCATTTTCACTTACCTTAAACATTGTCACAAGGTCGATGAGGTAATCTCTCCGCTTCCAAAGCGAAACAAACATTCACAAATTTTTCCCCTACCATGCCATTTTCTGTGATGTCATCTAGGTGAAACTTTTTTACAATCATTTTGCATCATCCGCATCTTTTGGTATCTTAGGTCCAAAATTTGCGTATTCTGATATTTAAGTATCTTTGCACCTATCAAAACGAAGATATTCATCTTCATCTCTCAGGTTAAAGAAACTTAAATAGGGGCATCTTTCATACCCCAATTTTTGACCTAATATACCACCTCACATTTGCATCATTTCATAACTAACAGTTCAGACAGCAATAATCGGGTGTAGCATTCACAGGTCAAAATTAGGGTTTCATCAGATTTTCATCTGATTCAAGAGCTAACCAATTAGGGTTTGAGATTTTCTCACTCCATTTGATCTATCTTGATCAAATCTTTAACCTTAAATCCTCAGATATCAAATTTTCTCACAGATCAATCGAGGATCGACCAATTAGGTTTTGAGCATAGAGCATTCTCTCGATTTTTGAGCAAAGGAATGACTTTTTGGATAGAGATTGGTCATCATATCTTAGATATAACCTCTTGACCTAATTTCTGGATTCAAATCATCACAGAAGTTCACAGACTTCATCAGTCAATTTCAGAAACGTCTGATGAAATTTCATCTGCACAGAAAAGTCAAACTTTGACTTTTGGTCAAATTTTTCAAAACAAAACTTTTTCCATCATCAAAATACTTCAAATGATCCATCATGATCATAAAAATCAAAGAATTTGAAAAGTCAACAAAAAGTCAAAATTTCTATAACTTAGAAAATTTCTAAGTGTTGAAATTTCACATTTTTCCAAACTTCAAGCCATTTTTTCACCTAGTTCCAATTGGAATTTGAAAAAACTCAAAACATGAAAGTTGTAGATCATGGAATATTTTGTCCAAGAACTTCAAGCTATGGAAATTCCAAATGAAACTTAATTTTCAAAGTTCACAACTTCAAATTATGGGTCATTTTGCATTTTCTTGTTCTAGAAGCTTTCCACCTTGCCAAATGACTCATCAAACTGATAAACATCAGAAAAGTGATGATTGAAGATTGATCAAGTTTGAACAATTTTGCACATGGTAAAAAGGAAGTTTCCTTTAAGGCAAAATGCCTTTCTTGCCCTTTAAGGCAACTTCAAATTGCAAAATGCCATGTCCTTCCTTGCCTAACATTTCAGACCTCTTGCCTATAAATAGCTATCATTTCAAGAGAAATCCACACCAAAATCAATACACAAATCCATGCTTTTCTTCTTTTCTTGAAAATCAAGCAATTAGTGCAAAGTTGAGAAACATAGCATTTTTGAAAATTTGATGGAAACATGATGAAAATTGGTGTCCAACATGTTCCATAATCATTAACAAACTTATTCAAATCTTAAAATCAATCCAAGAACAAGTGAAAACCAGTTTGCACTTTTCATTTTTTTCAAGTTTCCAAACTGCCATAACATGCGAATTCAAAGCTTGGCTTGATCAAACTGTGTTTTAATCACTCAAACTTCATCACTATACATCATATAAGTGATCCAGATCATAAACAACAAACTGTAATTGCTTTAACTTCGATTTCGAGTTTCCTTTTGAGCTGACTACAGGTTGACTTGAGTGGAGAAATTGGAGCAAGTTCAAAGCAAGCAAGCTATCCTCACAGCATCCATACATGCCGATGAAGCTTAAATGATCAAGAAATAGCAACTGGAAACACGTTTGCATCGAATTCGATCTCAACTTTTCCAGGTTAGAACACGAAACTGGTTCTCTTGATTCCTTGCACCATTTGAAAAAAACTCATGGCCGATCTTTTTCTGCACCTCTAACGATCCTTAACCCTCAAAAAAATCAAAGAATCATGAACCACACATCATTTAATTTGAATTCTTCGTTTTAGGGTTCATCACGATTTCCAGAAAGCAAAACATGATAGGCTAAATATAAATAAAATTAACAAGCATATTCATGTTCGTGGTGCAAAACCGATCAAAATTGATTTTTACTTCACTTAATTTGGTTGAGAAACAAAGATTTTGGATTGATTTTGGGAAACTGAAGATCAAACGAACAAACCCAGGCTGCGCGCGTTCTTCATCTGTTCTTCATTTTTCAAATATTTAAAATTTCCAATCTTATGTTAACGCGTGTCTTTGTCCACTAAACAACTCAAACGCGTTTGGCTCAGTGGTTCATGGCTTGCCTTTAAGGCTTTGTGACACGCGCATCACTTCATGGTCATGGGTTCAAAACCCAGCAAGACCATTCTTTTTACAAAGCTTGCAATTTTTCATGTTTTCTTCAAAAACTTTCCAATCTCATATCAACACGTGTTTTGATCCACTAAACATCCCAAACGCGTTGGCCCAGTGGTTGCTTGCTTGCTCTTAGTACTTTCTGCCACGTGCCTCACCTCATGGTCATGGGTTCAATCCCTCTCAAGACCATTTCTTTTTCAAACTCTTCAATATTTTCATATTTTTTCTTCAAACTTCAACAATTTTTTTTAACCAATCAAAACTTCTCATTTTGAGATGATTTTTTGCACACTTGTCATTTAATATATATATTTTATGATTATGTCAAAAAAATCCAAAAAAACTTTCATCTGATTAAATTTCAATCGAGCCGAAAACGATGTTCCGAACACTTTTCAAAATACCTTTTAAAGGTGAATTTTTCAAGTTTTCGACTTCCGATTCTTTTCAAAACTTCTCATAAATGAACCTCACATTTCAAAACATTTCAAAAACATTTTCAAATCATTTTTCAAAACATTTCATCAAAACTTGCATCTTTTTACCATGATCAATCCGATTTAAAACGATAAAAACTGAATTCGTTTCTTCTCGAATTTCTCGATCGATCATGGGCCTCCCTTATGGTGTAAGTCCCAACCCTTTATGTACATACTTAGCTTTATTTGTACATATTCAAAACATCTTTGTCAATATTCAAACATAAACAAATCTCTTTCATTTGTTTTCATTCGTTTGTTCATACAACAAACCATTGGTTCTAAAGGAAGGTTTTCCGAGCAAGATTTCTTTTAAACCAATGGGCCTCCATCACGTGTAAGTCCCATAACATTCTTTTATGTACATAATATTTTTTGTACATATCAAACTTTTTATCCAGACATAACATGTATATTTTTCAAAATCTTTATCCGCATATACGTATACTCTTTCTTTTGAAAATACTTTTACGATAAACTTTGATCAATCATTTCGCTTCATCTGTACATTTTACACTAAATACCATTGGTATTGAAAGGAGCATTATTCCCTGTGAAACTGCTTTCAAATCAATGGGCCTCTCTTACAGTGTAAGTCCCAACCCTCCTATGTACATCCATCTTTCTTTGTACATAAAAACTCGTCCGTGTACATATTCATTTCCTTGTACACAGTTCAACTTGTGAATAATCAAGTTACGCTTTTAAACGTTCGTTCACGACACTTGTTTATATTTCATGAAATAAACATCATGCATTGTTTATATTTCCTTCATAAACTCCCCGTGAATACATATCACACACACACACTGCTTATACAAACCGCCTAATAATAACATAACAATTAGACTAATCAATAGGTTCCCACAAGATAGCCTCTCGCTTGGCTTCATACAAGACAACTCATCCCCATCATGAGTTTAGCCTCCACTGGGCTTCATACAAGATATTTTATCTCCACAGAGTTCAGCTTTCTCTTTGTACAAAGAAACTCTCCCACGAGTTAGCCTCGCTAGGCTTCAGATAAGACAACACCCCGCTGAGTCGCCTCTTGGGCTTCGCTCAAAAGAACTCCTCATTGAGTTTAGCCTTCTTGGGCATCGTACAATGAAAGAGACAGAAATCTCTTAACACCTCCTTGGGCTTCCAATACAAAGAATCACCCGCTAAGATAGAACCCCGAAAGGATGGTTCTCGGTGAAATCACTTTCAAATTCCCCATAGAGTAAAATTTCCTGAAATTACTCTTTCAAGAAAGGATGATTTCTCGTGAAACTTTCAAGCCAAAGACACCATACCCTATAGCCTCTCGAGCTTCATACAAGGACCCTCGATGACCCTCGATGACCCTCGAATGCCTCCTCTGGGCTAACAATACAAGGACCCATGGGCTTCTTAAAAGCATCCCTTTAATCCAATCAATTTCTCCCCGAGATTTAGACATCTATCATCTCTATGGAAGAAGTATCTCATCTATCACATCACATACAACAAAAACTTTTCAAACTTTTTAAACTCTTTTCAAACAAAAACATCTATTAAAAGAAGTGGTAACGCTTGTACACTCAAGCAAAACACCCAATACTTACGCTAAAAGATTTAATCATCTTTTCAAACATCTTTCTTAAACATGTAAGTGGTAACGCTTGTACACTCAAGCAAAACACCTAATACTTACGATGAAAGATTTTAATCAATCAAACTTTTCAAAAATGTATGTGATGACATAGATTAGACATTTTTCATTAAGATGACATTTGTCTGCCTCTTACTAACATTCCGTTGCTTTCCACTAGCATAAGTGGGAACTACGATTGCTCGACTTTCTCAACATCCTTTGAGAATACGAGAAACAAGGTCTCATCCTTGCCGAGCAAATTTCTATCTCCCTCGCACCAAACAAACCATAGAACCCCAGATCCGAGCTACAAATGCTCCGATTCCCACTAGGATATGTATGCGTAAGATCCATAGATCTTTATGAGCACAATAATAACAAAACCTAGAATCCCACATAATCTACTATTTCTTAAAATCCAAAGGAGAAACTTTCCCAATCATAGAAATAGCAATTAAAAACACACAACATATCAAACATATTCATATATAAAGTCGTAGATAACTACATATATTTAGGGTGCTCCATCTATTCCTTTATATACCAATCCCCTTACTCGAATCTCCCAATGCGTTATGTCTAGTTTGCGCTAGTCATACGCATACCAATATCAATCGAGGGTATTTCACTTTCCCTTTTCATAATCATTAAATCATCTTTCTTGTGTTGAAAATAATAAAGCTTGATGCTCGGCATCTTTATAAACAAATCAAAAGATTTAAATCGTTGCGTAAGATCCGAACTCACGTTCGCATCCTCATGGCGCGTCACCTTTTAACGCGAACAGATAACATCTACAACACCTTTCATCTTCCTGGCGGAATGATAACGCCCATGTTTTTCGATATAGCAGCCATCATTGGTCTTTCACCAGTAGGAGAAACTTACATACCTGATAATGAAGAACACTCCAGTATTATTGACTTCGGTGTCAAATTAGCTAGCTTTTCCAAATTCATTAGCCATTACCACACTGAAGGATATAGCGTCTCAGATGTGGAACACATTGCCTTTCTCACTCTGTGGTTATCAAGATATGTATTCTAGGTCCTGTAGCAAGTAGGTTTATCCTTAGCTAGGACTTACATGAGAATAGGAGAGTATGTTTGAGTGAGTCACATTGTCGACCTTACGAAAGCTTAAGATCACCGCTTCGAGTTTGAAATCCCATACTCCCAAAAACATCCTTCTAGCGGCCCTTTCTGGTTGCTCCAATTATGGCTCAATGCCATGTTCGAATCTTCGTTATCAACTGCTGACACCATTGTCGAACAAGATCCAGAGATAGCGGATAGAATTATTGAAGGTACAAGGCTGCGAAAACTCACTCCGAGTGATGACAAAGATGACTTCAAAGTTCTTTTTCAAAGATATCATGATTTTCTCCAAGAGACACAAATTTGAAGAGACCATGGCACCTTCGCTCAAGGACTCATGGACCATCGTGGTTCACCATGTCTCTTTCGTGTTAAAAGTAAAGAAATTCAAGATATTTGGAAAGCCTTTTGCTCCCTAGATTAATTTCCTCACGAATCACTCCTTCCAAGAATCAAATCTTCCTCTTTGCCTATCAACCTAACTTTGTCTCCGCACAATTTGGCTAATCCCGAACTCTGCTCCAAACCCGAGTGCCATCACTTGGTCGAACCTTTAAAGCAAGAGAAGCCAAACCGCAACAAGAACAAGATCAAGACTTCGCTTTTAACTACTACCTTTGAACCAACGACTTTTCAATGAAAGGATTTGAATGGTGGACTAAGTTCTACCAATCTTATATGTTCGACACACTCACCATTCAATGTAAACTAACGATGCTCGATGTGCGTACACTCCAAGAAAGGTATGTTCACTCACGCCACGTAGATTAGGGATTTTCGTAATTATTTCAAACCACTTATGATCCTACGCTTGGAAACCACTGTATCGAGCATCCGAAACCTTGAAGGAAAAATTTAAAGAAAAGTTTCTAAGTTCAAACTTCCTTCGTGGTTGTCACCGAGGATAGGTATAGGTTGGCACTCAAATGCATCCACCTAAATTTCCTAGACCGCCTACCCGAACCGGCTCGCTTGGTTTCCTCCATACCTGGTGGTCGACTTGCAAAGAGATGTTCAAATACAAATCTCAAAAGAAACTAAAGCCATCTCGAGACTGTGACATGGGCTCGTCATTGGCTCCATAATTTCCCAGGACATCTTCGCTATGACCTTTCTGTCATGTCGATTATATCTAATCAAGGCGCAGGTGCGAATGCTTGGGAAAATCCCAAATGTTTCTTACTTTCTTTATTTTTAACATTTTACTTTAATTGTTTCGATTTTCAGCCATGAGGATAAAGCCCGTTGCTTCGAAGTCTAAAGAAGGAAGTACCTCCCAACAATCTGTCGAAACTAATGATGATGTGCCTCTAGCCATACCAACAACAACTACTGGAACAACAACAACACCAGCAATAACAAATGTTCCAACTCCAAAGGTAATCAATTAACCCTGATGTTTCGAATAAATTGAAATTTGTGATTTAGATCTAACTCATGTCTAAACCTTTTCAGACTAACAGACTTCCACCAACCACTCCGAAGAAAAGGAAACCACGCACCACTGGAAAGAATCCCAAGGTTGATGGAAATTCTCCAACTGCTTCGAAGAAGAAGCAGAAAAAAGAAGTTTCTAAAGGCATTGAGCCTACTAGCATTTCTGGACTCGATTCCAGAGATGTTGCTCCCGCAACAAAATCCAAAATTCCACCTTCGACCTCCAACGTAATGTTGGAACATATAGATAGTAACCTTTCCTCTGATAATCCACAGGTAAATTGAATTCGAATGTTTAACAAAAATAGTTATTCATTACCTTGGTGCATATTCTTAATTTTCTTTGTCTCTGTAGGACACTTCGAACCCAAATCCCACTACTTCGACTCCTCCATCAAAGACTGCTGCTCCAATCAACTCTTCTCCTCATGGGGACTCCAGTAATCTTGTGCAAAACAAAGGATCCTCCAACATGGCGATTCCGACTGGAGCTTCAGAGCAACAAGATGACCAAGGCACTTCCCCTCCTCTAAAAGAAACAAACGAAGCAACACCTGATAAATCTGCAGAAATTCTACCAGAGATTTCCCTTCCAAGGTCTCCTCTCGAAACCCTTCAAGAGAGCCCAAAGGTTGTTCATGCTGAAGAGGAAAAGGCTAATCCTTCCCAAGAGAGTGAAGAATCTGCAGAAGAAGGATCTGGGGAAGACGAAGCCCAGAGCGGTTCGAGCGATGGAACAGAGTCTGATGCTAACAACAGTGAAACTAATTCGATCGAAGTGGTGGATCTGGTTGATGAAGGAGAAGACAACGAGCAGGACAAGAGTGAAGGTGATGGTGACCAGACTAATGAGCCTATGGAGGTTGACATGGATGTGACTCCCTTGCTTATGGAAATTCCCCACTCTCAAATGATTGTAGAAGAGTTAGCTCTCCTAAGGCGTAATGACCCAATTGGGTATATGAAAGCTAAATTAGCTCAAAGGGATACTCCTCTTGCTATGGCTGGTACTAATTCGACTAACGATCTATTGCCCTCAGATGATAGAGTTGTACTCCTTAACAAAGTTAGGAGAACAATCCTTGATGTGGACCTGTTCGAAGTGTCCTATGAAGCTCGAGCTCAGTCTATTGAAAAGCAAATTCAAGAGCTCCAACAAAAGGTTAAGGAGGCTCAACAACAACAATTGGCATATGAAACCAATACTGCTGACAATCAGTTCAAAGAACTTCTCAACAAAGGGCTTGCCGAAATGGAAGCAGCAGAGCAACTTAAAGGAGAAGTAGCTACCCTGGAAGGAGCAAGGCGCTTCACTCAACAAAGGCTTGAGTCCTTTCGAAGTACTTTTGAAAGATTGAGGAACAATGCATATTTTTAAATCTTGGTTTGTTTAACTAATCTTGAATTCGGGTTGAATTCTGGTCTGTAATATCCAAACAACGCCATTTTGGCAATATATATTACCATTTTGGCATTCCTTTATAATGTTTCGATTACGTTGTTATTATTCGAATCTCCTGCAGGCGTGGCTTATATTTCTTTAAATATTTCCCATTCACCTTTAAGATTCGCTTATCATCAGCCAACTCTTCGATTTCATATGCATTGTTTGAAAATATCTTAACTATTCGAAAAGGTCCTTCCCAATGAGGTGACCACTTACCTAATGTTTTATTTTTCTTGTCCATGGGCAATATGACTTTCCAGACTAAGTCATTAATAGTGAATGTTTTACCCTTCACCCTTTTATTATATGCCCTAGCTACTCTTTCCGTTTGCCTCATTAGGATTTCCAATGCATGCAATCTAACTTCGTCTAACTCAACTAACTCATTCATCATCATCTCCCAATATAATGCAGATGGGATCTCGTTTTGTCTTTGAATTCAAACTAATTGTAGATGAATTTCTACTGGTAGAACTGCATCATGACCAAATGTTAGTTGGAAAGGCGTGGTGTTAGTAGCTTCTTTAGAGATGTTCTAGCCCATAGTATCTCGGTCTAAAGTCTTGTGCCGTTCCTTGGCTTTTACCAACATGTTTCTTAATTAACCCTATTATCACTTTATTGGTCGCTCGACCGACCATTTGCTTAAGCATAATATGGTGTTGATGTCAGTAATCTAAACCCCATCTCTTGAGCAAATTCTTGCATCTTCCTACCAAGAAACACGTAACCTTGGTCTATGGTTATGCTCTCTGGCAATCCGAACCTATAGATAACTGTCAGATGAACTCAATAATAGCCTCTTGATCAACAGCTATTAATGGTATTGCTTCGATCCACTTGGTAAAATAATCTATTCCCACCAAGATATATTTCTGTCCTTTAGACGAAGCAGGATTGATTTCTCCTATTAAATCTAATGCCCATCCTCTAAAGGGCCATGGTTTAATGATCGAATGTAACTCACTTGTAGGAGCATGTTGAATCCCTACATGTTTCTGGCATTCTTCGCAGCCTTTAGCAAAATCTATACAATCTTTGAGCATGCTGGGCCAATACATACCATATCGAAATAACAACCATTTCATTTTATGGCTTTCTTGATGTGCCCCATGTCATACCCCAAAATTTTCCCTCCATCTACTCAAGAGATTTCATACATCTATGCTCAAGGATTCCTCAAGAGTTGATCAGACAAACTCTCTCTTAGACAATCAACCCAAACTAGGGTTTGGTATCTCTCAAGTCAAGATGAACTTCCAACATCTCCAATGGCCTTCATGCCTCCTCATATGCTTCAAAGATTCTCCATGTCAAGTTTCAAGCTTCACAAGTCAAGTTTCCTCGCATAATTGCTCGATGGTCGAAAATCAATCAGATTGACAAAAGTCAACGTGGTCAACATACAACAAACTTCATAATTTTGGTCAACATCCTCATTTTGAAGTTACATTCATCATTTGATCAAGGGTTGATCATGATTCATCAAGAAAACTCAAGATTTGCTCAAAAGTCAAACTTTCTAAATTAGTGGTTTCTAGGTGAAAAGTCAACTAACTTTGACTGATCATAACTTTCTCATAATTTCTCAAAATTTTCCACCACCTTTGTTTTGAAGGAAATTCAATTCTCTACAACTTCATGTCTCACAAGAATGTCCAAAAATGCTTCATTTGAGAGGTATAGCTCAAAACATTAGTGTCATTTTCAAAGTCAACAAAAGTCAACTTTTGTTTTGAAGATATAGCATGGTAACTCCAATTGAGATGAGACCAAAAGACTGGTTAGAGGACTCTTAGAGCTTTCCAAAAGTCCAAGAACACTCAAAATGTGGAAAATTGAGCAAGATACACTATTCAAGTTGGGCAATTTTGGACAATTGCACAAAAGGACATTTTGGTCAAAATGCAAAATTTTCCAAATGGGCCTATAATCTTTGATCCAAACTTGTTCATGACAATATTATTGACCCATAAATGTTGGCATTGGTAATTTTCTATTTTTGTGATTTATATTTGAATTTTATAACATTTAATTCAAAAATAAATTATGTAAAATATGAAAATTAAGTTTTTTTCCAAAAGAGTTGGATTTATATCTCTCTTAATGTCCAAGAAAGCCCAATACACTTGCCAATTTCGTGCATGATCACACATTGATGGGAAAATCAAATTTTCTTCAAAATTTGATTTTATTTGGAAAGAATTCAATGCACATTCAATCTCCAATCTTTTTTCCTTGTTTTTTCTCTTCCAAAACCCTCTATAAATACCAAGCAATGCAGCCAGCAATGAGGACGAAACCCTAACCCTAAAAACCACCCAAACTCTTGCAAAATTTTTCAAGAAACTTGGAAAATCGAATTTCAAGCTCCAGCCGTTTTCAGCCCTCAAAAACCATTCCATTGTCTTCAGGAGGTAGGTTTGAGTAAGTATACACTCTTGTCACTGATCAAAGCAAGCCGGATCGATGCATACATGATCATACATGTTCAAACTTTTCTGATTTTTGCATTTTACTATCCTGCGTATTTCCTTTGATTCTGACGTTTTCATTGTGTTTATAAGACTCTATAGGGTGGATCTGGGCAATCGTTCATGAGTTTGAACGTCGGAATCATCTAATGCCATTGTTAGGGTTAGAAAAACTGTTGAGTTTCGAACCGGCTCGTGCAAGCGTTTTTAGCTGAAACTAATACCACCATCGTGTTCGCCATGGCCGATTTAGGGGGGTAGGGTCCTTCGTTTTTGTTTATTGTTCGTATTTTGCAGGATCCCAGAATCTCCTTGTCGGAGAAGACGACCGGAGCTAGGGCTCCGGCGTCATGGACTGTTTGACTCAGGCGAGAGCATGTGTGGCGTTTCTGTGCAACGTGATTCGTCCATTCATAAGTTGACTGGGTCCACACGGCTGACTGGGTTTGAATCTGAATCCAGGACACGCGTATGTTTATAAACGTTTTGATTTCAAATTCCAAACACAAAGTGCACTGTGGCGTAGTGGTAAAGGCGTTGGTTTGCAAAGATACTCCTCCAGGTCCTCAGTTCGAACCATGCCAGGACCAGATTTGTTTTCCTTTTACAAACTTTCATATTTCCTAACTATTTTCTAATTTTCCATTTTATTTAATATTTTGCATTATTTTAATTTCTTTTCACAATTTTATTCTGCATTAAAAAATCATCAAAAAATTAATTTTCTTTTTACATCACTTTTCTAAAAATCTTTATTTAATTTAATAAATTAAAAAACATATTTTTGCATGCATATTTATTTTTATTTGTAATTTTGCATTTAAATCATTGTTAATTAGTTTTTAATTATTAAATTGCATCTAAAAAATCCCAAAAAATTATGGTAGTATATTTATGTTATTTCCAGCATATATTAATTTTCTCATATTAAAAATTGCATTTTTCCTAACATTTTCTCTTATTTCGATTTCATTATATTTTCCGATTTCTCGTTTGCTTCACAGGTTAATCCGATTCAGACGATTCTTCCATTTTTATCTTATTTTTCAATAATGTAATTGTATACGGGATGTAATAGTTTAATTTAGGATCTTTATTTTCCGCATTTTAAATTATGTATCTGCCCCAAAGCCTTGTAATAGCGTAGGACATTTACCTTTCCGCACTTTACATTCCGCATTTTACTTTCCGCACCCTATCAATTGTTAGTAACTAGGTGTGTATGGCAAGACTAAAATTGAACATAGCTCACTCTAATTTCAAGATAACATATTCTGAATTCAACACACTTCTTTCACACACGCACCCCTTAGGGTAATTCTCTCTCGATGCCTTTCGATTCAAAATGGTCATGTCCCTCGAACGTAGAGGTACTCTAGCACCGTTGCCTTCCAAACAAATCATCATAGTCCCTTCGATACAAAGATCATAAGACCCACGATGTCGCCTCCGAATACATGATCTTGTCCCTCGATTGTCGCCTACAAAAAATGATGATAGTCCCTTCGAATGTGCTAGGATACTTCCTACAAGTTGCCTTCGATGACCATCCGATGTCCCTTCGAATGTCCCGCTTACATCCTACGAATAGAGCTACCTACTAACTAATGGTACGGCTAGCTATTCTAAAGGAACGTAGAAGTACAACAAACGACCAATTCGAGTGGGTAAATAAGTCTTTAGTTGCTTGCTCTAAACCAAATGCTTTTCACACCACACACTCTTTTTCAAAGTTCAAATTTTTCAAAACAAAACATTTCCGAACACTTTGTATACACTCCTACATGAGTCATTACAAAGTCAAAGCGAAATGCTTTTTTCAAAACATTTTGTCAAACACACGTAAAGCAATTTTAAAAAGTGATCTAGAGTAACTAAGAGCCCAGATAACTACGGATGAAAAGGGTGCTATTTCCTTTTCATAACCATTCTCCGAACTCGTAATCTAACGAAGGTCTTTTTCTGTTACTTTTACCTTCCCTTAATTGGATAAAAATAAAAGTCGATGGCGACTCTTGCTATCTGCACATTTGTATACAAAAATCCTACAAAGTCAGTTCACCGTATCACACCCCACATGCCCCATTGTGGACTTCTGACAATGATAAGTATGCCTCACTTTCTCCCAGGCATTTCAGTAATATGCCTTCCTGGGTCTTTTTGAACAATTCATTTCCCATGAGGACATATGATAATGCTCTATATTTTATTTTCCTATCAACATTCAATATTGGGTTTTTTAAATAACTCATAAGTGGACTTCGCCAATCTGCATCTGATAAGGTGTCTATGGCTAGTACTTCGAATCCCTGTTTATCAGCACAACCTAATTTCATATTCTCTAAATCTGATGGTATGAGTCTAGTAGCCATAACCCTTCCTCTTAATTCAACCAAATCCTTAAAGTTCTTGGTAGAAACTTTATATCCTAAAGCCAACTGTGCTAGGTCATTTGCTTCTTGATTTTCTATTCTTGGTATATGTTGAATATCCATGTATTCGAATTTTCTGAGTAGCCTGTTAACTATGACGAAGTATGTCATCAGATTTTCCTTTATGCATTTGTATTCCTTTGTTATTTGCTTGACCACTAATTCGAATCACCTTTAATTTCGACTCTAGTTGCCCCAATTCCAACAAAGCTCAAGTCCAACAATAAGTGCTTCAGACCACCGTTGTTCGAGCAACGAGGACCATCTAACTTATACTTGAATTTTGTTGGAATTCTTCAGGAGAAATTATGAGAACTCCAACACCACTACCATCCTTATGGGTCTAACCATCAAAGTATAATTTTCAAGGTTGCATTTCAACGTAACCCATGATGCTTTTCGACCGCTGAATGGTCCACAATGAAATCGAATTACTTGACCTTTCACACTCTTAAAGGCATGAAAGTCGAAGAATATTCTGTTATAAAGCCCATTTACCAACTCGCTATGCATTATTGGTTTCAAAGCATGTGTTTGATAACATCGAAATGAGATGAAACATAAACATCAACAGGCTTTATATAATACTTAAGTTTCATACAAGAAAAGTACAAACAGAGACATAGCTTTTCTATATTGCTATATCTAGTTTCTGCATCATTCAATACCCTACTTAAATAGTATATGGCTCTTTCGATGCCATTGCTATCTTCTTGTGCCAACATACTACCTATGCTAACTCAGAGGCGAATGTACCTCATGGGCTTTCCCCATGAAGGTGGAGATAAGATAGGAGGCTGAGAGAGATATCTTTCTATCTTGTCAAATGCCTCCTGATGTGCTTCGTCCCACTCGAAGGCTTGGCTTTGATTTAAACGAAGTAACGGAGAGAAAGCCTGGGTTCTTCCACTTAGATTCGAAATGAATCTTCTTAGAAAGTTAATCTTCCCTAGCAAAGATTGCAGCCCTTTGATGTAGGTGTTTTCGTCTCCATAATGGCTTTGGTCTTATTTTGGTTGATTTCGATTCCTTTCTTATGAACCACAAAGCCAAGGAAATCTCCAGCCTGGACAAAAAATGCACACTTAAGGGGGTTCATTTTTAAGCCATGTTTTCTCATTCTTTCGAATGATTGGCTCAAATGATGCAAATGGGTTTCTGCAGATATGGATTTGATGACTATATCATCAATATACACCTGCATAGAGGTTTCAATGAAATCATGAAAAATTGAATTCATTGCCCTTTGATAAGTTGCTCCAGCATTTTTTAAACCAAAAGGCATCACTACCCATTCGTAGGTGCCTAAGGCTCCTGGGCAACGAAATGTTGTCTTGGCAACATCTTCTTCAGCAATAAAAATATGATTATATCCAGAGTATCCATATAACATACTTAAGTATTTGAATCCTGCAGCAGAGTCTATTAACATTTCTGCCACAGGCATGGAGTACTCATCTTTAGGGGTAGCAGTATTTAAGTCCCTAAAATCTATGCAAATTCTCAGAGAGCCATTTTTCTTAATAGCAGGTACTATATTTGCTAACCATTCGACATACCTTGTGGTTCTGATGAATCTGCAGCGCAGTAACCTTTCGATTTCAGCTTTGATCTTTGTGAGAACTGCCGGCGCGAATCTTCTAGGAGTTTGTTTTATGGGCTTCTTGCCATCCTTAATTGGAAGTCTGTGCTCCACTAACTCTCTCTTCAAACCAGGCATTTCATCATAATCCCATGCGAAGCAATCTTTGTTTCTCTTGAGAACTTCGATCACTTCCTGCTTGAGGCTTGGATTGAGTCTTGCGCTTATGTAAGTGATCCTTTTCGTGTTTTCATCCCCCAAATTCACCTCTTCGAGCGGATCCTGCACCAACATCTTGGCACCTGAGTCTGTGGGGTCCTTCTCTAAGCCTAAGGATTCTTTATCATAGATAGCATCTAGCCTTTGATCTATTTCGTGTTCTTCAAAGGGTGAGTCTTTCGAGCCATCCCCATCTATTTCGTTCACTTCTGCAGCCATATTATCTATTTCAGCCTCTAAGGCCGCTTTCCATTCGTTCTCAGCCATATAGGCCGAAATCCTTTCGAAGAAGGAGGACTCAATCATGAGCAAGGTTGTCGAACTCCCACCGCCGGCCGCCTTGCGTAGTGCCTTCGACTTCTTCGTCTCCTTTAATTATCTTCCTATCCCAATACATGCCATCATGGCGAAGGGTCATATAATAGTGTGCTCTCGGTTTCGTTGATTTCGTCACTTGGGGTGCAAGGAGCTATTTTGGCTAGGTATTTATCATAATTTCTCTTATTGACTAAGTTAACTGCTGTCATAAAATAACTCTGATCCGCTTCGATGTTCTCCACAATACCATCCTCTCTCCATAAAACTAGCATCTGATGCATCGACGAAGGAACTGCTCCTACGCCATGGATCCATTCTCTTTCCAACAACAAGTTGTAGTTGGCTTTGGCTTTGATCACCATGAACATGGTGGGCCTGCAGCTTGATCCTACCGTCAAATATACTTGAACTACCCCCAAAGTCTGGCCTACTTTTCCTTCATAGTTGGATAGTACCATGTTGTGTGGTTTGATGTCACCATCTTGTATTCCTAACTTCTGCAGCATGAAGTGGGGCATTAAATTGACTGCAGCGCCTCCGTCCACTAAGACCTTGTTTACGCCTTGTGTACCAACTTTTGCTCGAATGAACAATGGCTTCAAATGATTTTTCATAGCTGGCTCTGGGTGTTCGAAGAAAGCATTCTGCTCTTCGACAGCTCCGTTATCCATTACGTAGTAGCACACTGTCATACCCCAAAATTTGCCCTCCATCTTCTTAAAAGATTTCATACATCTATGCTCAAGGACTCCTCAAGAGTTGATCAGACAAACTCTCTCCTAGACAATCAACCCAAACTAGGGTTTGGTATTTCTCAAGTCAAGATGGGTTTCCAACATCTCCAATGGCCTTCATGCCTCCTCATATGCTTCAAAGATTCTCCATGCCAAGTTTCAAGCTTCACAAGTCAAGTTTCTACAATTGCTCGATGGTCGAAAATCAGATTGACAAAAAGTCAACTGGTCAACATACAACAAAACTTCGATTTTTGGTCAACATCCTCATTTTGAAGTTACATTCATCATTTGATCAAGGGTTGATCATGATTCATCAAGAAAACTCAAGATTTGCCCAAAAGTCAAACTTTCTAAATTAGGTTTCTAGATGAAAAGTCAACTGAACTTTGACCGATCATAACTTTCTCATACTTTCTCGTAAATTTTTCCACCACCTCTCATTTTGAAGGAAATTCAATTTCTACAACTTCATGTCTCACAAGAATGTCCAAAAATGCTTCATTTGAGAGGTATAGCTCAAAACATTACTGTGTCATTTTCAAAGTCAACAAAAGTCAACTTTTGTTTTGAAGATATTTTGAGCATGGTAACTCCAATTGAGATGAGACCAAAGACATTGGTTATAGGACTCTTAGAGCTTTCCAAAAGTCCAAGAACACTCAAAATGTGGAAAATTGAGCAAGTTACACCATCCACAAGTTGGGCAATTTTGAAGAATGCACAAAGAGAGATACTTCAAAAATCAAATCTTTTGCAAATGGGCCTACTTTTTCTTCATCCTAACTTGTTCCTCAAGCAATTAGGAGTGTCCAAGCCCAAAGCCACGAATTTTTGATTTATTTTTCTATTTAATTTGGAATTTATTCATTTAAATACAAATTAAATTCAAAAATAAAGTATAAAATCAAAATTAATTGAAAGATTGATTTTATTCTTTCCTTGATGTCCAATTAACTCACAAATGCTAGCCAAATCGAATTGAAGCAAAAAGGCAAGATTGATTGAAATTGATCAAATTTGAAAATTTGATTTTCATGAAAAAATCAAATTTGATTATCATTGATTATTGATCAAATCTTTCCAAATTCAATCTTAAATCCTTCCAGTATATATACACAATGCATGTCAATCAAAAGAGAACGAAAAAATTGGCTCAGAAACCCTAATCCAAACTCAAAAATCGTTCTCAAGCAATGGCAATCCTTGTTCCAGCTGTTTCAATTGGTTTTGAGGATCCAAACACGCCTTGACACCCTGTGAGTGATTCCAGATACTTACATTGCCAAAACTATCCGTAATCAAGGAACTGAAGTTTGGTTTGTTCTCAAAAATTCAAAATCGTATTTTAATTTCATGCATTTTAACATGTTTTGTGGTTTGTTTTGTGTTTAGATGGAAGTTTGCAAGCTTTTGCATAATTTGATTATGTTTCATGGTCGAATCGAAACTTGCCATGGCTAGGGTTTCATGGACCGAATTGGGATCCCACTTAAATAGGATAAATTGGCCAAAACAAATACTACCATTGTGTTTAGAATGATGAACCTAATCGAACCATGCCTTTGGATTGAATTTATATTGCCTGTGCTGGATTTTGGAATTTGCAGGGATCATAGCGTCGCTCTGAGGCCGACGCAAAATGCCCAGAATTCAAATAAGAACGATGAAGTTCTTGGCGCGGAGACGAAGCAATACGAGGGCGACGCGCGGTGAAAATCCACTAATCTTTTCAAACACGGATGTACACATGGCGTAGTGGTCAGCGCAGTGAATCTCAAGGTTTGAAGCCCAGGACGTGGGTTCGAACCATGCCAGGACCAACTTTGGTTTTTCTTTTTCAAACTCAATATTTTCCATATTTTTTCATATTTTTCAATATTTTGCTTTATTTTAATTTCTTTTCTATATTTTTATTCTGCATTAAAAAAGCATCAAAAAATATTTTTCTTCTTACAGTAGTTTTATAAAATCTTTATTTAATTTATAAAATTAAAAAATACCTTTTTGCATGCATATTTATTTTTATTTTGATTTTAGCATTTAAATCATCATAAATTAGTTTTTAATTATTAAAATGCATCTAAAAATTCCAAAAAAATTATCTTAGTATATTTATCTTATTTCCAGCATGCATTAATTTTCATATTAAAATTTGCATTTTTCTAACATTTTCTCTTATTTCAATTTCATCATATTTCTCGGTTTTCTTATTCTTTCACAGGTTCATCCGATTCAGACGTTTCTTCCGTTTTTATTCCATTTTTTTTCAATAATGTAATTGCTCATGGGTTGTAATAGTTTAATCTAGGGTTTTATTTTCCGCAAGTTTAAATTATGTATCCGCCCCAAAGCCATGTAATAGCGTAGGTTTACTTTCCGCAATTTATTTTCCGCACCCTATAAACTGCTAGTAACTAGGCGTGTATGGCAAGATAATAATTGGACATAGCTCACACTAATTTTCAAGATAACATATTCTGAATTCAACACACTTCTTTCACACACGCACCCTTAGGTAATTCTCTCGATGCCTTTCAATTCAAATGGTCATGTCCCCTAACGAGGTATTCTAGCACCGCTGCTTTCAAAATAAATCATCATAGTCCTTCGATACAAAGATCATAAGACCCACGATGTCGCCTCCCGAATACATGATCTTGACCTCGATTGTCGCCTACGAAAAATGATGATAGTCCTTCGAATATGCTAGGATACCTCCTAAGTTGCTTTCGATGACCATCCGATGTCCCTTCGAATGTCCCGTTTACATCCAACGAATGGAGCTACCTACTAACTAATGGTATGGCTAGCGCTATTCTAAAGGAATGAAGTACAACAAAACGACCAATTCGAGTGGGTAAATAAGTCTTTAGTTGTTGCTCTATGCTTTTCACACCACACACTTTTTTCAAAGTTCAAAATTTTTTCAAAACAAAACATTTCCTAACACTTTGTATACACTCCTACATGAGTCATTACAAAGTCAAAGCGAAATGCCTTTTTCAAAACATCTTTGTCAAACACATGAAAGCAATTTTAAAAAGTGATCTAGAGCAACTAAGAGCCCGTAGAATAAACTACGGATGGAAAGGGGTGCTAATACCTTCCTTTTCATAACCATTCTCCGAACTCGTAATCTAACGAAGGTCTTTTTCTTACTTTTACCTTCCCTTAATTGATAAAATAAAAGTCGGTGGCGACTCTTGCTATCCGCACATTTGGATACAAAATCTTACAAAGTCGGCTTCACCGTATCACGTAATCAAGCGACTCCTGGGACACACTCTAAAGAGAGAATTGCCTTAGGATTTCTAGATAACTTTACCGCTTGTTTGAATTGCTTGCTTTATCTTTAAGGGTTTGGGTATTATATTGTTGGGGATCCTACACCGATCCGGTTTCCTTTTAGGTAAGTAGCATTAGATCATCGCGACCGCTAGACGATAACTACGCGGTCAACATGATGGCTACGTTAGCGTGACACTTTGTTGCCCCGATACTCTTCATTCCCAAGTTGAAGAAAGTATTTGGCTTCGCGTGGTGTCATCAAGCGCTAACTAAACTTTTAGAACCTTAATTGACCCATCTTGGCCATTAGAAGGTAGTGAGAGCCGGCTTTGGTGTAGACCGAGGTTGGTTGATACTGATGCTACGCCATCGAGATCGACTTTGGGACATTTTCGATCGACCACTTGGCCGTCATTGAAATAAGCGCCACGAGAAAGATCTGTGATATGAGATTCCTAGAACCCTACATTATTATAGGACAGATGAACCAACTCAAACTTTTGGTGGGTAATCACCATACCTCATGCAAGCCTTAAACCTAGGCTCATCATGTGTGAATTGTTTGGTGTGCTAAACATGACATCATGACATCATTCGCATTGCATATCATTTCTAACTATTTCAAGGACCTAGGATTTATCTTTGCTGCTTTGTAGGATTATGGCTTCTAGAAAGACTATCCGAATCAACATCATGGGTATCCTTCTCAACTCAAAGAATTGGTTTTAAATTCCCACCATGCTCGGGCCATCAAAAGACATGGTTATCTACTTGATTTGGTTATCTCGTTTTGAAGAAGATATGATGCATGTCCTATTCCAGCTTCTTTGATCCGAAACACCATTGCTTTACATTTCCAGATTATCGCTGGTTCCTACCTTGAAGAGTTCTCTAAGCTACTGGGGTACCTATTCTGACCAAATGCCATTCACCGGTTGGAAAAGGTTCCTAAGTTCAAGACATCGCATCGCCTTTACATCTTAAGCGCCGACATTGAAGCCAATTGGGAAACTAGAAGTGGAGTTAAGGGTTTACTTTCCAAGTTCCTAATCAAGAAAGCCCGAGAATTCCTCAAAGTTATGAGTTTCATGCATTTGAAAACATTGTGGCCTTGCTAATTTATGGTTTGTTCTATTCCCTAATCGGATCAATTCATAGATGTCAATGCCATCAAGTTGTTCCTCACCCGCAATCCAAAGGCCCACTTTACTGGAGACATCCTACATTCTTCCACACTGCATTACTAAGAGACAAGGAACTCTCATGTGTCAGGTCCCGCTACTTTCAAGGTGGTTTATTTCGCACCTTCCTCCATCAGCTTTGAAGAATGAACAAAGGTTGAGATGGTCTCAAAGGTTGATGTCACTCTCTCCGACATCCGTTGGAATCTTTCTCTCAAAAGGACTTCACCTTCATCGAGGCTGTGGAGAATTCTCTAATGTACCACTACTTGGTATAAGGGAGGTATTACTTACAACCCTTCCTTAGCTCTACGCTTGGTTTTGCTCAAGAGATGGTCCACATGATATGCTTCTCCAAGATGTTGTGTTCGACTACAATCACGATCTCCATAATTACCGAAGGTTTATACACGCTGGGCATGGTAAAGAAGATCGATACCAAGACTTTGGGGCACCCAACTCCATTCCTTGGGAACCTTACCTCAAATGGGTGCGAGCTCGAGCTCAAACCTCATGATGCCATTCACTGCTTTTACCAAGAATTATGGAACCCTGCTATAGGTGACGACTTATGTCGTTTCTCCATCCCGACATGCCACCGATTTTGAAGACTGAAGAGATCCCGGATTCAACTAAAAGAAGAAAGGGATACCTTTGAAGTCTGCTATGCAAGTGAGAAGAAAGTTCTAGAGTTGACCAAGCTACTTCACGAGGAGCGAAACATCAACGCTACATCGGCACCAAGAGGAAGCACCATGGGAGACTTAGAGCTTTAGGATGTTTATGTTTTCTTTATTGCTTTGAACTATCTCTTGTACTTAAAAAGAAAAAGAATAATGAGAAGTACTAATAAATGTTTGTTCATTGCTTGTTTAACAAATTTAAATCTTTAGGTCCTTGAAAACATTGCATTGCATTCGATAAACATTGCATAGCATATCATAACATTGCATCACGTGTACATTGAGATTGGTTTTCTCATTTGCTCGCTATTTATTTTAGCGTAAATGGCTCTCGAACATCACAAAGATCTCCAAGCTCGAATGCCTGGCCAATAGATGTTCACCAACTTGGTCCAAGGCCAAGAAGATTTGAAGAAGCTCATCAACAAGAAGAAGAAGGTTGTTGGTCTCCTCAACATGGGTAGACGCTTCAAAGGAGGTCCTAAAGTGGTCACCTGATTGAGCTCTTTCAAGGAAGTGTCCATACCGAGGGGAGTACCAAGGGTGATGAAGGTGAGCAGCATGAGCCAAAGAAAGGAGGAGAGAATCATTCGATTATGGCCAAGACTGAGGAAGATGACAAGTACAAGCAACTTCAAGACCGTCTAATGTCGTGGAAAACTCAAGATGTCCGGCTGAACTTTGATGATCCGAGTCTTGTTCCCGTGTTGTGATTCCTCCCAAATTCAAAGTTCCTACTTTTGCCAAGTATGATGGGATGTCTTGCCCTGTCGCATTTGAAGTCCTATGTCCGTAAGATCAATCCCACACCGATGATGAAAGTCAGGATGCACTATTTTCAAGAGAGTTTGTCCGAACCCGCTTGAATGGTACTATCACCAGAGAATGACCGTATCCGCACTTGGAGTGATTTGGCGATGCTTTCTGCATAAGATGAGTACAATGTCGAATTGACACCCACTGCATGCAACTACAAAACATGTCAATGGGTCGTGACGAGAAGTTCAAAGAGTATGCTCAAATGGAGAGATCTAGCAGCGAGTTCAACCACCCTTGTCCAATAGGGAGTTGGTTGATATGTTTATGGGAACACCGACAGTCTCTTCAATCATCCGATTGAAATTCTTCATCCGGATTCACCGAGCTAATATTGAAGCAGCATATGAAGTCGGTATCAAGAGTGGGAAGATTCATGTAGAGACATCTTCAAATGAAGAGACCTTTGGTGCTAAGAAAGAAGCTAATGCCGTATGGTCGAAAAGTCGAGCCAAGACCGACGTGCTCAACTGTGGGGGCGCCAGATCTCCAATCCTACATCAAGACAACCTCACGAGACAACGCGCAGAACTGTAACGCGCCACGAAGACAGCTATTTAAGATCAACATGCCATTGTCGCAAGCCTTGCAACACATGTTGAAGCAGAGCGACACTTGAGGGATCCTCCTCAATGTCAACACCCTCCGGTACAATCCTAATGCTAAGTGTGCTTACCATTCCAATAGCCCAGGCATTAATCGATAATTGTTGGGCTCAAGAACAAGATTCAAGATATGATTCAAGCTAAGATTGAGTTTGACCTCCCATTGAGACCGAATGTGATCAACGCGCCTATGCCTAACCATGACAAGGGTTCCAATGTGGAGACGATACTTATGTTTTCAACATAGATGACTGACCATTCCTCCGATGATCTAAGAAGAATTTGTTGCAAGCCGTGTCAACCGTGATGCCCAGAGGATTGTCACAGCCCATCCGCTACCGATGGTTGTGCTTGGTTGAGAAGACGTTCAAGGCATGATGGATAACCGTGAGATACTATTTCAAACCACCGTGCGTAAGTGTGAAGAAATGTCTAAGTCAAGATTGACAATGCGAACGAAACTGCACTATATGTGTGGGACACTTGGGGCAACCAAGTGGAAAGTATGATTACATGGTGAAGTACACCTCCCCGAAAGCTACAAGATTCCTATTGAAGATGTTAAAGCGACCGGATGGGGTGAAGATTTCAAGACTATGCCGATGTTAACACGATAAGGATTTCCTCTCACGATCCTCGTGCCTAGAGTGGCACCTCTCATCATCACTTCTCCAAGACCAGCCCATATTCCTCCCGACAAGGCTATCCTTGAACTATGGAGTCGATGTTTACTATCATGGCGCCAAGCAAGACCCTCCGACCATTGAAGATCTTACTATTAAAGCTTCCATTCCCGACATCGACAACATCACCGATCCAGAAGGTGACCAATCCGAAGGGTATTCTCTCCGCAGATCTCTCCTCCAAAAGACATCATGACTCCACCGCATTCCGCCTACTCAATCAATATCCCCGCTAGAGGAAAGAACCAAGGACTCATCCCGCCAACCGTATGCCAAAGGAAGTTATCAAGACACCTCCAAACAAGAAATGGAGGAAATTCAAGATCATCAAGAAGAGTGATTATAATGTTGTGGAATGCTAGATGACCCAAGATCTCCATGCTTGCTCGCTTGTTTCGAGGCTCATGCTAATGCCTTGGTAAAGTTTCAAGAATGCTCATGTGCCGCAAGACACTACCACCGACCGCTCAAGTTTGTATTGCTAGTCTGCCAACAACGGCCTAGGCTCGATGTCGATTTAACTCCTTCCGAAAGAAACATAACAAAGCCTTGCACATCTCTCGTTGAATGCAAGGGTACTACGTTGTCTCATGTTTTGCTGACACCTGCTCGCCTCAATATCCTTCAAGATCGCTTGATCGACTTGATGTCGAAGGGTTGGTTCGAGACCCAAAGGACATTATCGTGAGAGCTTTGATGGTTCTAAGCGCAAAGTTGGAGAGCTCACTTATTAAGGTCGGTTCCCGCACTTTTGACTCTACTTTTGTCATGGACATCCGTCCGCTTTTGCTTACTTGACGCCCTCGATACATGGGCGGCGTTACCTCTACCTTACATCGAAACCAAATACCCGTGAAAGGGAAGGTTGTCACAGATGGTGAAGAAGAGTATATGGTCACCATCTACAATATCCCGCTTATCTCGAGATGGAGGGTGAATTCTTGAAACTCCCCGCTGCTTTTGAAACGATACCCGTAGTCATGCCCGCTGACTCCCGCCCTCCCGGTCACGCAAGTTCCGCCTAGGATGGCCTCATTGAAAGATGCTCGTCAAGCTGTGAACAAGGAGGTAGTGCTATTCGGGGACAGCCTCGATCTTCCTTTCAACCGACAAGACCGGTTTAGGCTTCACCATCAAGGGTCAAGATGATACGCCGCGAACGTGCCGCCAACTTCCTTCCGCATCACGTAGTGGAATCCATGCTATAGAAGACGACGACAACGACTTCGACATCGCAAGTGGATCTTCCCAACCTGTGTCACGGGCTCAAGAATTGAAGATCAAGACGCTATACCAATCTCCTTTAGCCGTGAGTAATTGCTTTTGTTTTATTTTGCTTTTCGATTTCTTTATGTTTCGAACAATAAACTTTGAAAGCTCGTGCCTTGCCCGGCGCCATGGCTCGCTTATGTAGGGTTATCTATCGTCATGATTTTCATTCAATAAATTCGTTGGACTTTTGCATTCAATTGTGTTTTCTTTCTTTACTTTATTACCCCTTCAAAAGCTATGTGTTCTTACACACACCCACGTGATACACCGCAGAATCACTCCGAATCTCAATAACAAATATGCTAGTGCTAAATATGACTCGATAATCCGATCTACCAAGTCAAGATGAAAGTGAGGAAGATTGTGAAGTGCTGGAGAACTTGCCGATCACAAGAAGAAGAGCGAGTTATACACCACACGAAGAGCAAGTCGAGGTTGTAATTTGGGTACCGACGAAGACAAGAAAGAGATCAAGATAGGAGCGGTCTTGAGAATGTTGTTAGAGAAAGATTGGTTCGATGCTACGAGACTATGTTGAGGTTTTTGCTTGGTCGCACGAAGACATGCCCGGTTTAGACATTGATATCGTGGTACACCGATTGCCGATAAAAGAAGGTTTTCTCCCAAAGGAAATGTAGGTCTGTCAGATGCCCCGAGATGTCGAGAAAATCAAAGCCGGGTTATGAAGCGCTCAACTGGTTTCTTAGTCACACCTCTTATCCCAAGGTTGAAATGTGGTACCCGTGCTCAAGAAGGATGGTAAGGTAAGAATGTGTGGATTACAGATCGAACAAAGCGAGTCCGAAAGACGATTTCCCACTTCCTCATATTGATGTTCGTTGACAACACCGCCAACACAAGGTTTTCCTTCATGGATGGTTTCTCCTACATAATCGATCAAAATGGCCTCAAGACATGGAGAAGACCACTTTGTTACACAAGGGGCACTCGCTACAAGGTTATGCTGCTCGATCAAGAACGCAGTGCCACTTATCGCATATGGTGACATTATTTCATGACATGATTCATCACGAGATAGAGGTCTCACGACGACATGATAGCTCGGTCACAGATCAAGAAGAACATCTCGATCATTTGCGTAAACTGCTTGATAGGTGAAGAAGCATGATCGAGACTTAATCCCAACAAGTGCACTTTGGAGTCGATCCGAAAACTCCTAGGGTTTGTAGTTAGAAGAGGTAGTTGATCCCGCCAAGGTTAAAGCTATTCGAGAGATGCCGCCCCGCACCGAGAAGGAAGTCGAGGTTTCGGGCCGATTGAACTACATTGCCGTATCATTGCACATCTAATCGCTACTTGTGAGCCAATCTTCGTTACTTAAGAAAGATCAAGTAGTGGAATGGAACGACGATTGCCGATCGCTTTGACAAAATCAAGGAGTACCTGTAATCCTCCTATCCCGATGCCACCAAGGAAGACCTCTTATCATGTACTGATGTTGTTAGAGAACTCAATGGGTGTGTGTTGGGGCAACATGACGAGTCTCCGAAAAGAGCATGCAATATACTACCTTAGCAAAAGTTTACCGATCGTGAAACAAGATACTCACAAATGAGAAAACTTGCAACGCTTTTCATGTCACGACTAAGACAAAGATATGTTGACCACACTACCTTGTTGATTTCAAGATGGATCCGATAAAATACATATTTGAGAAACCAGCTCTCCCGAAGAATAGCAAGATGGCAAATGATCTTGACCGAGTATGACATCCAGACACTTCTCGTAAAGCGATTAAAGGAAGTGTGGTAGCCGATCACTGCCTCATCGTCGAGATGACTATCGCCTATGCGCTCAATTTGCATGAAGATGTTTTACTAGTTACGATTGCAAGAACCGTGCCTGACGAAGGACCCGAACAAGGATCCCGATGGACTATGGTTTTGATGGAGCCTCAAACGCACTTGGCAATGGCATTGGCGCCATCATTACATCCCCACAAAGTGACATACGCCTTTCACCGCCAGATTATGTTTCATTGCACTAACAACATGGCCGAATATGAAGCATGCATCATGGGTCTTAAAGTCGCTATTGACCTAAGAATTAAGTTCTTACAAGTATATGGAGACTCACTTTAGTGGTCACGATAAAGGCGAGCGGATACTAAGCATCCGAATCTCATTCCGATCGAGAGCATGTTCGAGTTTGATCCCCTACTCAAGAGATTACTTTCAATCATATTCCACGAGAAGAGAATCACATGCACGATTAGCTACTATGTCGCCTATGTTCAAGGTCGATGGGACAACGAGGCTCCCAAATCATCATTGAGAAGTTCGACGAACCAAAGATATTGTTGTGAGCTTGACGCAAGAGAAACCTTGGTACTATGACGTGAAGAGGTATCTGAGACTCGTGAATATCCGCAGGGCATCCGTTAATGATAAGATGTTCATGAGAAGATTCGCATCCAAATTCTTTCTCAAAGAACGACATCTTATACAAGCGCAACCACGACTTGTGCTTTTCTACCGTAGACCGTAAAAAGAATGCATATCATGGAAGAATTACACGGCTAATTTGGTACCCACTCCAAAGGACACACTATGGCTAAGAAGATTTTGAGAACAGTTATTATTGGTCTACCATGGAAGTCGATTGTCACCGCTTATACTCGATCTTGTCACAAGTGCCGATTTATGCCGACAAAGTACATGTACCTCCCGCACTCGAATGTTTTAACTTCTCCTTGGCCTTTGCAATGTGGGCATTGACATGATCGGAGAAATCAAGCCCACGCCCAATGGACATCGCTTCATCCTTGTGGCAATAGATTATTTCACCAAGTGGGTAGAAGCGCCTCGATGCATCTGTTACCAAGAATGTTGTGGCTCGATTCATCAAACATAATCTTATCCGCTTGTATGGCACTCCCGAAAGGATTATCACATAACGGTTCCAATCTCAACAACAAGATGATCACCGAACTCGCACGCAGCTCAAGATCAAGCATCACAATTCATCTCCTTATCGGCCTAAGATGAATGGCGCATGGAAGCCGCCAACAAGAACATTAAGAAGATTATACGTAAGATGACCGTGACTTACAAGGATTAGCATGAGATGTTGCCATTTGCTCTCCATGGTTATCGTGACGACGAACGTCAAGGGCAACCCCTTCTCTCAGATATGGTATGGAAGCCGCCTTACCCATCGAGGTTCGATACCTCAACCGTAGTCCTCCAGAGGCGAGTTAGATTTAAGACGATTGGGTCCGCACTTTGACCGATTAACTTGATCGATGAGAAACGACTCGCATCCATCCGCCACGGATGATTTATCGTAAACGAATGATCGAGCATTTAACAAGAAGGTCGCACCGAGTCTACCAAGTCGGTGATCTAGTAGTCAAGCGCATCATTCTTCCACAAGGTGATCCTGTGGGCAAATGGACTCCCACTTATGAGGGACCGTTTGTAGTCAAGACAAGATTTTCGCTGAGCTATGATACTTAGCACCATGGATGGTGAAGACTTCCCACCCCCGTGAACGCAGACATAGTCAAAAAATACTACGATAAAGAGACCCGCTAGGTCGATCTAACCTAGGCAAAAATAAGGGATCCCGTAACCAAAAGGTTCGGGCAAAAATTAAGGATATATACAAAACATGTACACCCCAAGTCGAAAACCCGAAAAGGCGGTTGGGCAAAAGGGTATCCCGAGACGAAAACCGAAGGGCGGTCTAGGCAAAAGTTAGGATTTAAGCGCATTTACTATGTCTCTTCCAAATCACCTATTTCCAGACTACTATCAGCATTCAAGATTCAAATGGCGAAGATCAATTCACTCACTTTCTACCGACAGCAAGGAGATGAGATAGTCAAAATATATGAGTACTAGCATAGTTGGAACCTAACGAGATTGTTTCCGCATAGCTTTTTACCTTTCTTGTGTACAAACTACTTGGCCATACGCCACCTTTCAAAAAAAATACAGCTTCTTTCTCTTTACAATTTCTGTTGTTGTTATTTGCAATAAGTCCAACGTTTGCTTTGAATGACTATACGCATTTGACAATAAGAATCTAATCACGAACATACGAAAAGTGAACATACAAAAGTACTTACTAGTGTTCCGGAATCGGATGACGACGAAAGTCAACAAATAGTTCCCATAGAGCATAAAGGTGTCACCACAACGCACCTTCCCAACGGAGTATATGTTAATCCAAGCGGTGATTCCACTCAACCGAGCAACGTTACATCGCCTCAAGCAAGAACATTTCATCCCAAATGATATTTCTCAATCCTCCCCTTCTCCCAAAGCCGTATCGACTCAAACTTGGTCGATAGTGCATCTGAGGAAACATACACCTTTATTCCCCGCCAGAGAATACAACGGACTGACTCTTCTAGCCCGGTCTCCAAAGAACTATCAAATGCTCCAATGAGATCTACACTCGTAATCCCCAAAGAGCGCTCTTAAATTTCCTCAGCAGGATCTACATACAAGGTCCCCAACAGATCGCCTCCCAGATTCTCCTCAGCAGGGTCTATATATGAGATCTCCAACAACGAGCTTCTCAATCTCTACCTTCCTCAACAATGTCTAGGCCCAAGACTTGGTCGGATAGTGCATCGGAGGAATCCAGGATATCTTTCTTCTCCTTCAAAGGCGGGGTTCTCACCTACACAATTCCCCAAGCAGGAGTCGAAATCTTCAAACAGAATATCCGCATCTTCTTCAAGATGGATATGTTTTGAAATATCACAACATTCATCATTCATACATTTCTCATAAAAATCATACTTCATGCATATGTCATTCATATACACTATCATGCATCATACTTTGCATAAGACTAACAAATATTCTATCAAAGATTTTCTTGTTTTCTCCAAAACAGTACTTCCGACGCAAACAGTCCAGATTAAGCCCCGAGCCGACGGAAAACTATCCGAAGACCGCCCACGACAGTCCAGATTAAGCCCAGCCGACGGAAAACTATCTCGAAGACCGCCTCCGACGATGGTCCAGATTAAGCCCCGAACCGACGGAAAACTATCCGAAAGACCACCTCTGGCTATCCTCCGATAACAGGCAATGGATCAACACCCGATGCACAACAGGGAAGCTATCCACATCCTGGCCAACTACAATCTCTCTCAGAGTAATCGACACGAAGATTTATTCTGACCTCCTCCTATTATCAACAAGAACTACGTAGTCTCAGCGACGACTCGCTGGTCTCGGATGGCATCTTAAGCCCATCTCCGACTACTTGTCAACATTTCTTCACTTTCAGAATGCTGCATATATGGTTAAAAATCAAAACAAACCAATAACCTCATTCAAAGTGAACACGAAGTCTAACGTACGACTCCCTTCGGATGGCATCTTAAGCCCATCTCCTCTCCATTCCAGGAACATCTACAGAGCCTAGCGTACGGCTCATTCCCCAACAAAGGACCTTCCAGATGGCATCTTAAGCCCATCTCTCCGCCTCTCCCATCGACAACCTTGAGTCTAGCGCACGACTTGCCCCAAATAAGTCTCCAACTTCTCCAAATGGCATCAGAAGCCCATTCCCGCATCATCCACCAACCATGAGTGCAAATTGTGTAACTGTTCAATCATCTTCTACCTCCAGGTCACGAAAGACAAGCATGTCAATCTAACCTTCCAGTACAAGAAGATTGAACAGGGGCAGCTGTCATACCCCAAAATTTGCCCTCCATCTTCTTAAAAGATTTCATACATCTATGCTCAAGGACTCCTCAAGAGTTGATCAGACAAACTCTCTCCTAGACAATCAACCCAAACTAGGGTTTGGTATTTCTCAAGTCAAGATGGGTTTCCAACATCTCCAATGGCCTTCATGCCTCCTCATATGCTTCAAAGATTCTCCATGCCAAGTTTCAAGCTTCACAAGTCAAGTTTCCTCAGACAATTGCTCAGATGGTTGAAAATCGAGTGTATTGGACAAAAAGTCAACTGTGGTCAACATATAGTCAAAACTTCTGATTTTTTGGTCAACATCCTCATTTTGAAGTTACATTCATCATTTGATCAAGGGTTGATCATGATTCATCAAGAAAACTCAAGATTTGCCCAAAAGTCAAACTTTCTAAATTAGGGTTTCTAGATGAAAAGTCAACTGAACTTTGACTGATCATAACTTTCTCATTCTCGTAAATTTTCCACCACCTCTCATTTTGAAGGAAATTCAATTTCTACAACTTCATGTCTCACAAGAATGTCCAAAAATGCTTCATTTGAGAGGTATAGCTCAAAACATTAGTCATTTTCAAAGTCAACAAAAGTCAACTTTTGTTTTGAAGATATTTTGAGCATGGTAACTCCAATTGAGATGAGACCAAAGACATTGGTTAGAGGACTCTTAGAGCTTTCCAAAAGTCCAAGAACACTCAAAATGTGGAAAATTGAGCAAGTTACACCATCCACAAGTTGGGCAATTTTGGAAGAATGCACAAAGAGAGATACTTCAAAAAATCAAATCTTTTGCAAATGGGCCTACTTTTTCTTCATCCTAACTTGTTCCTCAAGCAATTAGGAGTGTCCAAGCCCAAAGCCACGAATTTTTGATTTATTTTTCTATTTAATTTGGAATTTATTCATTTAAATACAAATTAAATTCAAAAATAAAGTATAAAATCAAAATTAATTGAAAGATTGATTTTTATTCTTTCCTTGATGTCCAATTAACTCACAAATGCTAGCCAAATCAGAATTGAAGCAAAAAAGGCAAGATTGGATTGAAATTGATCAAATTTGAAAATTTGATTTTCATGAAAAAATCAAATTTGATTATCATTGATTATTGATCAAATCTTTCCAAATTCAATCTCAAATCCTTCCAGTATATATACACAATGCATGTCAATCAAAAGAGAACGAAAAAATTGGCTCAGAAACCCTAATCCAAACTCAAAAAAATCGTGTTCTTGAAGCAATTGGCAATCCTTGTTCCAGCTCGTTTCAATTGGTTTTGAGGATCCAAACACGTTCCTTGACACCCCAGGAGTGATTCCAGATACTTACATTGCCAAAAACTATCCAGAATCAAGGAATCCGAGTTTGGTTTGTTCTCAAAAAATTCAAAATCGTATTTTAATTCTCATGCATTTTTAACATGTTTTGTGGTTTGTTTTGTGTTTAGATGGAAGTTTGCAAGCTTTCTGCATAATTTGATTGCGTTTTCATGGCCGGAATCGAAACTTGCCATGGCTAGGGTTTCATGGACCGAATTGGGATCCCACGAAATAGGATAAATTGGCCAAAACAAATACTACCATTGTGTTTAGAATGATGAACCTAATCGAACCATGCCTTTGGATTGAATTTATATTGCCTGTGCTGGATTTTGGAATTTGCAGGGATCATAGCGTCGCTCTGAGGCCGACGCAAAATGCCCAGAATTCAAATAAGAACGATGAAGTTCTTGGCGCGGAGACGAAGCAATACGAGGGCGACGCGTGTGAAAATCCACTCAATCTGTTTTCAAACACGGATGTACACATGGCGTAGTGGTCAGCGCAGTGAATCTCAAGGTTTGAAGCCCAGGACGTGGGTTCGAACCATGCCAGGACCAACTTTGGTTTTTCTTTTTCAAACTCAATATTTTCCATATTTTTTCATATTTTTCAATATTTTGCTTTATTTTAATTTCTTTTCTATATTTTTATTCTGCATTAAAAAAGCATCAAAAAATATTTTTCTTCTTACAGTAGTTTTATAAAATCTTTATTTAATTTATAAAATTAAAAAATACCTTTTTGCATGCATATTTATTTTTATTTTGATTTTAGCATTTAAATCATCATAAATTAGTTTTTAATTATTAAAATGCATCTAAAAATTCCAAAAAAATTATCTTAGTATATTTATCTTATTTCCAGCATGCATTAATTTTCTCATATTAAAATTTGCATTTTTCTAACATTTTCTCTTATTTCAATTTCATCATATTTCTCGGTTTTCTTATTCTTTCACAGGTTCATCCGATTCAGACGTTTCTTCCGTTTTTATTCCATTTTTTTTCAATAATGTAATTGCTCATGGGTTGTAATAGTTTAATCTAGGGTTTTATTTTCCGCAAGTTTAAATTATGTATCTGCCCCAAAGCCATGTAATAGCGTAGGTTTACTTTCCGCAATTTATTTTCCGCACCCTATAAACTGCTAGTAACTAGGCGTGTATGGCAAGATAATAATTGGACATAGCTCACACTAATTTTCAAGATAACATATTCTGAATTCAACACACTTCTTTCACACACGCACCCCTTAGGGTAATTCTCTCTCGATGCCTTTCGAATTCAAATGGTCATGTCCCTCGAACGTAGAGGTATTCTAGCACCGTTGCTTTCAAAATAAATCATCATAGTCCCTTCGATACAAAGATCATAAGACCCACGATGTCGCCTCCGAATACATGATCTTGACCCTCGATTGTCGCCTACGAAAAATGATGATAGTCCCTTCGAATATGCTAGGATACCTCCTACAAGTTGCTTTCGATGACCATCCGATGTCCCTTCGAATGTCCCGTTTACATCCAACGAATGGAGCTACCTACTAACTAATGGTATGGCTAGCGCTATTCTAAAGGAATGTAGAAGTACAACAAAACGACCAATTCTGAGTGGGTAAATAAGTCTTTTAGTTGCTTGCTCTATGCTTTTCACACCACACACTTTTTTTTTCAAAGTTCAAAATTCTTTTCAAAACAAAAACATTTCCGAACACTTTGTATACACTCCTACATGAGTCATTACAAAGTCAAAGCGAAATGCCTTTTTCAAAACATCTTTGTCAAACACACAGAAAGCAATTTTAAAAAGTGATCTAGAGCAACTAAGAGCCCGTAGAATAAACTACGGATGGAAAGGGGTGCTAATACCTTCCCTTTTCATAACCATTCTCCGAACTCGTAATCTAACGTCTTTTTTCTACTTTTACCTTCCCTTAATTGGATAAAAATAAAAGTCGGTGGCGACTCTTGCTATCCGCACATTTGGATACAAAAATCTTACAAAGTCAGTTCACCGTATCACACACACTGGTCTATGCTTCATCAGATCTATTGTATCATCCTCCTCATGCTCTCCGATTTCAGTTTCCTGTCCAAACTCACAAGGTAGTACAGATACCACGTTGCAATTGATGTTGAGTGAAGACTCCCCCTCTGATTTGAAGTTGTCTGTTAGCATATCCTCGTCTTCTTCTGGACTTGGTGTGTACTCCTTCGATTCATCTTGTTGTGTTTCAGAGAAGAGTCTCCTACTAACTGGGGGTTTGCCCTCAGGTTGATTATTTGGTGTTGGTTTGTTGGTGCTTGATTCTTCTTTGTTTTTGATCGAAGTTGCTCCTTTATCTGCCATAGCTTCTCTTTCAGCCTTTCGAATTCTCTGTTGCCTTCGCCATTGTGACCTTGACATAGGGTTTCTTCCTTTGTAGTTTTCTAACCTCACTTCTTCCCTCTTTGCCGTATTGAACTGCCTTCTATATGTCATGGCGTGGCGTGCATTTCGTTCATTGCTTCTCCATTTATCCTTCCCCTTGTCAGTCCTGACTTACAGCCACTTGTCTGTTGGTACTTCAGCAGGGACTTTGAATGTCACCCTTCGAGCGCCTTTGGGATAAGGGTATCAGCTTCGTTGAGTGTAATTGCTCAAACGCTTGGCCCATCCGACCGCTTTGTGGTTCCAAAGATAAAAGGAATTGTTTCAAGGCTCCGGCCACATTTTGATCATACACTGCAGAACACCTTGGGCATATTAGACATTTGGTTGCCCCTTTGTGACAACGAACTAAAAACTCCAATAAACTTTCTCCAGCTTTAGGGTAACATCTGAATAATTGGTTATCCTGGCGCCAGTTGATGCCAGTTCGTGCCCTTTGTTTCTTCTCGAAGTCTGCAGCAATTCTCTAATTACAGATGATGCTGCATCTGGGACATAGTATCATTTCAGCATTTCCTTTGTGGCACAGCATGAGGTAGTCTTTAAGACTGGCATCCCTAGCATAACTATCCTCCATCTTGTACTTCTCTTTTTCTAAATATCTTTCCATATCCTCCATTTTAGAACGAGGTCTCTCCATATCCACCATGTTAACATCCACGTCTTCCCCCTTTATGTCATCATCTCCCCATCCTGTAGGTTTGACATCTTCGATTGGGATTTTTGAACTTTCTGGAGCGAGTATTTCACCGGTAGTCGAACTTTCCACTGGCTCCCTAAGGTATCCTTTTTTTCTCGAGGAAGAACTGCTGTAACTGGACTTTCTCCAATTTTAGCCTCAGCCTTCAAGAGTCGTGTCAATTCTTGGTTTCGATTCCCCGGCCTTCAGAGTCTGGATTTCTTCAAGCGACCAAAGGTGCTACTTCAATCGAAGCCTGCTTCTTATGGACGCCCGGAACCTCCTTTTGACTTCGACTAACACACGCTTTTATTCTCGTTTTCCTCTCCTGATGGAGTGTCATCTTGATCTATTTCCACCATATTGATTTCTCCAATCTATGCAGGCTCGGAGTAATTGGTGTCTGCAACATCCAAAGGGTCTTCATCTACTTTCATTTTTGGTTTGTCAGCCAATTTCAATCTGCCATCCTTAATTGCATTTTGAATCAGATCCCTGAAAAGAAAACACTGTGAGGTTTTGTGGCCTAGGAAACTATGATACTTACAAAATCCTCTTTTCTTTCTTTGATCTAAAGGAGGTATTTTGACATTCGATGGCACAATTAGTTGGCCATCTTTGACAAGCAAATCAAAAATCTCTTTTCTTTGTTACCTTCTTTGGGAATTTGTCACTTTTCTCATTTTCAACAATTTCTTTCCCTTTTGTGGGAACTAATAGTTTACAAGAGTAAGGCGGAGCCTACTTTAATTCAACGAGATCAATTTCGACCTCTTCGAATTCAGGATAGTCTTCAACTTCCTCAGTTTCGACATAGGAAATTCTTTCTTTCTTGTTACTTTTAAAAGCCCTGGCCTTTTCGGCCTTTAGCCTTTCGACTTGTCGAACCCTATCCGCTAATTGAGCCATGTCCCTCAAGTATTGTGTGTCTAATTTCTTTCGAATAGAATAGTCCAGGCCACCAGCGGCCATTTCGACTAACTCATGTTCAGGAACTACTGTGAAGCATCTAGATTTCAAGAGTCTGAACCTATTCAGGTAATCATCTATTGGTTCAATAAATTTCCTCTTAACACTGGCTAGTTCCTTCAGACTTATTTTAGATTGTCCCATGTAGAACTGTTCATGGAATAATCTCTCTAAGAGGGTCCAAGTATCTATGGATCCAGGAGGCAATGTGGTGAACCATGTAAAAGCATTCTTAGTCAGGGAACTTGGGAAATATTTAATCCTAAGGTTCTCATTATTTGCTATGTCTCCTGCTTCGGTCAGATACCTGGCTATGTGTTCGACTGTTGATTCATTGGTATCTCCAGCAAACTTCGTAAACTTAGGGATCTTATATCCCCTTGGTAAATCAGTGTGCATTACATAATCTGCTATAGGAGAGGCATAATTTGACCTTCTAATTCCTGTATTAAGACCGTTTTGGGCCATAATCCTTTCTATCATGGTGGTTAAATTATTTTCTGCCAAGATATTGTCGTTTCGAATTCTATGAACGACTGCATCAGCATCTTGATTTTGGCCCACCATGACAACTCCTCTAGGTTGTTCTTCTCGAAACGCTGGGACTTCTCACCTTTCGACCCTTGCCCCTGGTTCCATAACTCCCCTTTGTGGTTCCTCTCGAATCACTGGGGCATCTAACCTTTCGATCCTTGCCGCTGGTTCTATAAATCCCCTTTGTGGTTCTTCTCGAATCACTGGGGCATCTAACCTTTGTGCCGTTGCCCCCAAATTAACCCCCTCTCTGACTGGTCTATAGGGTGGGTCATCAACAATTTGTTCTATGATAGGTACGTTTGCTCGAACCAATGCCTGGTTCTGTCTACGCCTTTCTGGCGGAGCGAAGAAATCTGTTATTCGACTCATATTATCCGCGTTTTCTCTGTTTGTCACAGTTACATTTTGTACTATTGGGGCAAAGATCTCTTGCATAGTTTGTGCTAACACTCCTATCATATTATGGTTACTATCATCCATCAATTGCCTAAAAGCCATCTAATTTTCTGTGGTTAGGATAGGCAATGTACTATAACCTACTGACCCTTGGTTATTTGTCATGAATTAATTAGCCCCAGATCCAGACCCTAATTGTGGTGACGTATTCGATGTCGAAGTGTGCAAACCTGCCATAAAAGATGTTGGCATCCCATAAGAGGGATTTCTAGGTCTACTGCCATCGAAACTAGGTGGTCTAGTTGGTGGTGGGTGTTCGCGTTAAAAGGTGACGCGCTAGAAGATTTGAATGTGAATTCAGATTCTCTGGCTCGAAACGATTTACTCTTTTGATTTGTTTATAAAGATGCCGCGAGCATCAAGCTTTATTATTTTCAACACAAGAAAGATGATTTAATGATTATGAAAAAGGGGAAAGCTGTTAATACCCTCAATTGATATTGATATGCGTAACGACTAGCGCAAACTAGAAGCAACGCATTGGGGAGATTCTGAGTAAGGGGGATTGTTATATAAAGGGAATAGATGGAGCACCCTAAATATATATAGTTATCTATAGATTTATATATGAATATGTTTGTGTGTTTTAATTGCTATTTCTATGATTGGGAAAGTTTCTCCTTTGGGATTTTAAGAAGGATAGATTATGTGGGATCCTAGTGTTTATTATTATTGTGCTCGCAATGATCTGTGGGTCTTCTGCATACATATCCCCTAGTGGGAATCAGAGCATTTGTAGCTCGGATCTAAAGGGATCTATGGTTTGTTTGGTCTGAGGGAGAAAGAAATTTGCTCGGCAAGGATGAGACCTTGTGCCTACGTATTCTCAAAAGGATGTTGAGAAAGTCAGAGCAATCGTAGTTCCCACTTATGCTAGTGGAAAGCAACGGGATGTTAGTAAGAGACAGACAAATGTCATCTTAATGAAAAATGTATCTAATCGATTTCATCACATACATTTTTGAAAAGTTTGACTGTTTAAATCTTTCGTCGTAAGTTATAGGTGTTTTGCTTGAGTGTACAAGCGTTACCACTTACATGTTTAAGAAAGATGTTCTTAAAAAAGATGATTGAATCTTTTAACTGTAAGCATTGGGTGTTTTGCTTGAGTGTACAACCGTTACCACTTACAATTAAGAGATGTTTTTCTTTGAAAATAGTTTGAAAAAGTTTTGACTGTATGTGATGTGATAGATGAGATACTTCTTCCATAGAGATGATAAATGTCTAAATCTCTAGGAGAAATTGATTGGATTAGGGGATGCTTTTAAGAAGCCCATGGGTCCTTGTATTGTTAGCCCAAGAGGAGGCATTCCGAGGGTCATCGAGGGTCCTTGTATGAAGCTCAAGAGGAAGCTATAGGGTATGGCTGGCTTTGTCTTAAAAGGGATTTCACCGGGAAACCATCCTTTTGGAATAAGAGCAATTTCACCAGGAAATTATACTCTCAAGGTTCTATCTTAACGCGGGTGATTCTTTGTATTGGAAGCCCAATAGGAGGCTGTTAAGAGATTTTATGGTCTCTTTCATTGTATGATGCCCAAGAGAAGGCTAAACTCTGTGAGAAGTTCTTTTGAACGAAGCCCAAGAGGAGGTTGACTCAACAAGGGAGTGTGTCTCATATGAAGCCTAAGCGGAGGCTAAACTCAGATGAATGAGTTTTCTTATATGAAGCCTAAGAGGAGGCTGAACTCTGTGGGGAGAGTTATCTTGTATAAAGCCCAAGCGGAGGCTAACTGTGGGGAACCTAATGGTTAGACTAATTGTTATGTTATAATTAGACAGTTATATAAACAAGTGTGTGTGTGTGTGTGTGTGATATGTATTCACAGGAGTTTATGAAGGAAATATAAACAATGCATGATGTTTATTTACAAGAGTTTATGATTTGAAATATAAACAAGTGTTTGTGAAACGAACGTTTAAAACGAGCGCAACTTGATTATGTACAAGTTTGAATTGTGTACAAGGAAGCAAATATGTACACGAACAAGTATTTATGTACAGACAAAGATGGATGTACATAGGAGGGTTGGGACTTACACCATAAGGGTGGCCCATTGGTTTAAAAGCAGTTTCACAGGGAATAATGCTCCTTTCAATACCAATGGTATTCAGTGTATATACAAATGAAACGAAAAACAAACGATCGAATTTTATCTGTGAAAAGTATCTGTATTATGTACAGACAAAGATTTGTATGTATATGAAAAGAATTTGATATGTACAAGGAAAATATGTATGTACATAAAAGAATGTTTGATTTTTGTATACACAAGTAAAGTGAAAACAAACGATCGAAGTTTGTCTGTACTTGAGTATAAAAAGTATCTGTGTTATGTACAGATAAAAATTTGTATGTATCTGAAGAGAGTTTGATATGTACAAGGAAATAATTATGTACATAAAAGAATGTTATGGGACTTACACCGTGAGGGAGGCCCATGATCGATTAAGAAATTCGAGAGAAAACGAATTCGGTTTTATCGTTTAAATCGGATCGATCATGGTAAAAAGATGTAAGTTTGATGAAAAGTTTTGAAGAATGGTTTTGAAAGTGTTTTGAAATGTGAGGTTCATTTATGAGAAGTTTTGAAAAGAATCGGAAGTCGAAAGTTTGAAAAATTCACCTTTTAAAGGTGGTTTGAAAAGTGTCAAAAGCGTCGTTTTCGGCTCGATTAAAATATGATCAGATGAAAGTTTTTTCTGAAAATTTTTGCACTATCATAAAATAGATGCATTTATTGAAAAGTGTACAAAAAATCACCTCAAAATGAGGAGTTTTGATTGGTTAAAAAAAATGTTGAAGTTTGTAAGAAAAATGAGAAAAATATGAAGAGTTTTGAAAAAAGGTCCATAGGAGGTTTGAACCCATGACCATTGGGGTGGCTACATGGCAGAGAAGACTACGAGCAAGCTGGAAACCGCTGGGACAAGAGCGCTTTTATGTTTTTGAATCAAAACACGTGTTGATAAAATATTGGAAATTTTAAATTTGAAAAACTCAAGAACACGCGCGAAGTGTTCTTCAACTTCATTGATTCTCAGATTTTCTAATTTGCTTGTTTCTTGATGAAATTGGAAGTTATAAACATGAAAGTTGCTCGATTTTTCACAAGGAACATGATGGTGGATGTTAATTGCATTTATTTTTGGTCTAGCATGATTGAATTTCTGGAGATCATGAAGAACCCTAGAACTGTAATTTCTAATTGAAATGATGTGTAGTTGATGGTTTTTCAAATTGTTTGAGGGTTAAGGATCGTGATAGGTGCAGAAAACAAATGGCCAAGAGTTTTTTCATTTAAATGCAAGGAATCATGAGATTGAAGTTTGAGTTCTCACCTGTTCAAGCTGAGATCGAAGATGGTGTTGGAGTGTTTCCAGAACTGGTTTTGTGATTGTTTGAGCTTCAACGGATGTTAGGGAAGGTGTATGATCACCCTGCTTGCCTTGAATCACCCTGGAACTCTCCAGCCAAGTCCACCTGCACAGTCTGAAAATGGAAGCTCGATTTCTATGTAAAAGTTGTTACAGATTGTTGTAATGGATCTGCATCATCCCTATGATGTTTGTAGATGATGTTTGAATGATTAGAACATCAATTGCTCGAGCCAAACCAAAAATTCGAATGCTTAGGCAGTTTTGCAAGTTTATGTGACATGAAGTGCAATTCTGAATTTTAGCTTGTTCTATGTTGCTTTTAAGTTCTAGACAAGTTTCAAATAGATATTAGAACACATTAGACACCAATTTGATCAAAGATTTTCCTTAATTTTCAAAAATGCAAGTTTTGGCAAATTAAACTATGTTACTTGATTTTGAAGAAAGAAGAGAGAAAGCATAACTTTGCATTGCTTTGGTGTGGATTCAAATGGCCAACATGACCTCTATTTATAGGTCAAAAGTTCTGAACAATTAGGCACAAGTACATGGCATTGTAATTTGAAGTTGCCTTAAAGGGCAAGAAAGACTTTTGTAAAGGAAAAAGGAAGCTTCCTCTTTTAACCATGTGTAATTTTTTCAACTTGATCCAATCCTTCAATTATTACCTCTAGCTGATATTTATCAGCTCTAATCTTTAATTTTGGCAAGGTGGCATTGCTTCTAGATGAAGAAATCAAAAATGACCTATAATTTGAAGTTTTGAACTTTGAAAATCATGTTCATGGAGCCTTATGTTTCAATTTCAAATGTATAGCTAGACTCCATGGATTTGAGAGTTATTGGACATTTTGGAAAGCTTGTTTCAAGAGCTACAACTTTCATGTTTTGAGTTTTTTCCAAATCAAAGTGGAACTATGTGAAAAAATGCCATGAAGTTTGGAAAAAATACAAAATTTTAACACTTAGAAATTTTTCTGTGTTGGAACTTTTGACTTTTTGTTGACTTTTCCAAATTTTTTTGATTTTTTATGATCATGATGGATCATTTGAAGTATTTTGATCATGGAAAAAGTTTGTTTTGAAAAATTTGACCAAAAGTCAAAGTTTGACTTTTCTGTGCAGATGAATTTTCATCAGATGTTTCTATAATTGACTGATGAAGTCTGTGAACTTTTGTGATGTTTTGAATCCAGAAATTAGGTCAAGATGTTGTATCTAAGATATAATGACCAATCTCTACCCAAAAAAGTTATTCAATGTTCAAAAAGTCAGAGAATACTCATGCTCGACCAAAACCCTAATTGGTCGATCCTCGATTGATCAGTGAGAAAAGATGGATATCTGATGATCAGAGGTTGATGATTTGATCAAGATAGATCAAATGAGGTGAGTAAAACTCAAACCCTAATTGGTTGCATCTTGAATCAGATGAAAATCTGATGAAACCCTAATTTTGACCTGTGAATGCTATACCCGATTAATGTTGTCTGAACTGTTAGTGATGCAATGATGCAAATGTAAGGTGGTATATTAGGTCAAAAATTGGGGTATGACAGATGCCCCTATTTAAGTTTCTTTAACCTGAAAGATGAAGATGAATATCTTTGTTTTGATAGGTGTAAATAGACTTAAATATCAGAATACGCAAATTTTGGACCTAAGATACCAAAAATGCGAATGATGCAAAATGATTGTAAAAAGTTTCACCCAAATGATATCAAAGAAATGACATGGTGGGAAAATTTTTGTGAGGATGACTCGATCTGCTCAAGAAAAGAGGATCCTGTTTGTTGGGAAACACACAATATGTCTCGCTGGGGAAAAAGAGATTCACAAAACATGTGAATATCTGTTTCATTTTGGGAAACAAAGAGATTACCTTCTGTCAGCCTTGTGACAATGTTTAAGGTGAGTGAAAATGATATTACCAAGTATCAGCCTTGTGATAGTTTATGGTAATGAAGTATAAAGATATTACCAATTATCAGCAATGTGATAATTATAACAAGGTAAATCTTTTAAGAAATTTTGTTTGAGTATTCAGCTTTGATGAATATCAGACAAATGATGGAAACGGATCTCAAATGAATTTTGAAGATATTACCAATTATCAGCAAAGTGATAACTATAACAAGGTAAATCTTTGAGATATATTACTGGGTATTCAGCCTTGTGAATAACAGACAATGATGGAAACAGAACTCAAATGAGTTTCTACTTTCTTGAATAAAATCTTGCCGAGGATCTCTCTTTTGAGAAGACGCGGGCATTTTGATCGGAAGACACAGGTTTTCTTTAAAATAGAAAGACAACTGCTGGTGAGTTTCTCATACAGTCGTGATTTGACTTTGTTTGAGAAGAACAAACTCTCATGCCAAGTTTAGGAATGAAAAGAAATAAGCGGCTCAAATGATGAGGCTATTGCTTATTGCTTTGTTGATTATAGACAGGGTTCTATCCAGGAATGAACTGGAAAGAAAGGGTCAATCAAAACTTTGTTCCTGATGAGGAATGATCTCAGCTGGGGAACAGGAGAGAGAAAAGATGTATTTCTCTACTTTGGGATAATCTACTGGGGATAGAATTGTACTTACATGAGTAAGTGTGATTTAAACCAGTGATATGGAAGCAAACATTTTTGAGGAATGCAAAAATGCATGAATGATGCTATTATGTATGAATGTCATGAATGTTATATGCATGCTAACAATACTTGACAAAGACATTAAAGAGATATTTGGGAAAAGGACCACGTCGCAGTTCGAACAAATACTTAGCAATATCCGCAGCAATGGTGTAGACGTTGCTGATGAAGGATCTGAGTTGCATGCTTTAAACTTTCGGAGAAAGGCGTTTCATTGGCAACTTTGCTGGGAATTCTTTTTGGATAAGAATACCGTCCTTTGATGATTCCTGCTGAGGAGAAAATGACTTCCGTAGCAGTTGTTCTATCCCTTGGAGATTGAGACACTCGTGGAGGAACTGTTGAAGTTCTTTCTGTGTTCATAGTTCAAAGGAAAATTTTGCTTTTTGTTTCAAAATATTGAAGTAAAAATTCATTTAAAACCTTTTAGTTTCAAAAAGTGATTTTCACAATAAAAAGCGTTATTTTGCAAAACAGAATAAAGTAAGGATTGCAAACAAAAGGCACAAGGCACAAATTTATTGATAGAATGGTAATCAGCCAAAGGCGTGATTCCATGAGCTATTTACAAGAGTTGGAAATGATAATTTATTGGAAAAAGGCTACATTGAAAGTAAATAACCACTATTATCCCTAACAACTTTGAATTCCCACTGTGCTTGTTGCTTCAGAGGAGTTGATTGAAGATCCATTGATAGAAATTTCTTCAGATTGACGAAGTACAGACTGATTGCAATTACTTTGTCATTTTTGTATCCTTATTTTTGCCTAGATCGTCTTTTCAGGTTTTCAATCTATCAGGATATTTTCTGTTTATTGTCTCTAATTTTTGCCTGGATCGCCTTTTCAGGTTTTCAATCCACCGAGACGCTCATTTTTGCCTAAGCCGCCCTTTTCGGGTTTTCGACTTACCGAGCTGTTCTTTTGTTTTATTTAGACAAAGTATTTCTTGACTGCATCAGCATCCACAGGATGCAGGAGTTCATTACCGTCCATGGTTGTGAGAGTCATAGCACCGCCAGAAAAGCTTCTTTTAACGATGTATGGGTCTTCGTAGTTAGGAGTCCATTTGCCCCTAGAATCTGGTTGAAAAGACAGAATCTTTTTAAGCACGAGGTCGCCTTCTCGGAATTCACGAGGTCGGACCTTTTTGTCGAAAGCTTTTTTCATTCATTTTTCTTTGATATAGTTGTCCATGAAACAGAGCAGTCAGACGCTTTTCTTCGATCAAGTTCAGCTGGTCGTATCTGCTTTGACACCATTCAGCCTCAGATAGCTTGGTTTCCATGAGAACTCTCATTGACGGAATCTCAACTTCTACGGGGAGCACTGCTTCCATGCCGTATACTAAAGAAAAGGGAGTTGCCCCTGTTGAAGTGCGTACTGAGGTACGATACCCATGCAGAGCAAATGGCAGCATTTCGTGCCAGTCTTTGTAAGTGATGACCATCTTCTGGACGATCTTTTTGATGTTCTTGTTGGCAGCTTCAACGGCGCCGTTCATCTTTGGTCGGTAAGGAGACGAGTTATGATGCTCGATCTTGAATTCCTCACACAGTTCTTTCATCATTTTGTTATTCAAGTTCGATCCATTGTCTGTAATGATCTTGCTTGGAACTCCATAACGGCAAATGAGGTTGTTCTTGATGAACCTCACAACCACTTGTCTTGTAACGTTGGCGTAAGATGCTGCTTCGACCCATTTGGTGAAGTAATCAATAGCTACTGGAATGAAGCGATGTCCGTTGGACGCTTTTGGTTCAATCATCCCAATCATATCAATGCCCCACATGGAGAAAGGCCACGGAGAAGAGAGAACGTTGAGTAAAGTTGGTGGCACATGGATCTTATCTGCGTAGATCTGGCACTTGTGACATCTTTTGACGTGTTTACATCAATCAGATTCCATCGTTATCCAATAGTACCCTGCTCTCAAAATTTTTCTGGACATTGCATGCCCATTTGAATGGGTTCCAAAGGACCCTTCATGCATTTCATGGATGATCGTGTCTGCTTCTTGTCTGTCGACGCATCTGAGCAGAACCATGTCGAAGTTTCTTTTGTACAGCACATCTTCATTCAGGAAGAAGTTTCTAGAAAGCCTCCTTAGGGTTTTCTTATCCTTGTACGATGCCCTGAGTGGGTACTCTCGTGTTTGAAGGAAACGTTTGATATCGTGGAACCACGGTTTATCATCAAAGACTGCTTCAGTTGCAAATACATATGCAGGTCTTTCAAGGCGTCTGATGCGGATTTTAGGCATATCGTTCCAATAGTTGACTTTGAACATGGAAGATAAAGTAGCCAAGGCGTCTTCCATTCGATTCTGATCTCGAGGGATATGATGCAGTTCAACTTTGTTGAAGAAAGTCAACAATCGTCTTGCATAATCTCTGTAAGGAATCAAACCAAGATGATGAGTTTCATACTTGTCTTTGATTTGGTTGATCACATGGGCTAAGTCTCCATATATGTCAAGGATCTTGATCCTCAAGTCGATGGCTTCTTCGATACCCATGATGCAAGCTTTGTATTCTGCGATGTTGTTGGTGCAATCAAATAGCAACCTGGCGGAAAACGGGATATGAGAACCCTCGGGAGTGATGATGACTGCCCCAATTCCATTTCCAAAAACGTTAACTGTTTCATCAAAAATCAGGCCCCATCTGGATTCTAGATCTGGTCCTTCTCCAGGTAGCGGTTCGTCACAATCTTTCATCTTTAAGTACATAACATCCTCGTCTGGGAAGTCGAACTTGAGAGATTGGTATTCGTTGAGCGGATGATAAGCCAAGTGATCAGCGAGAATGCTTCCTTTGACCGCTTTTTGAGCGCGGTACTGGATGTCATATTCAGATAGCAGCATCTGCCATCGAGCAATTCTTCCCGTTAAGGCAGGCTTTTCAAAGACGTACTTGATTGGATCCATTTTGGAGATTAACCAAGTCGTGTGATTGATCATGTCTTGGAGACGTTTGAAGCCCATACCAAAGCACAATGTTTTCTCGAGCATGGAGTAACGAGTTTCACCCGTGAACTTTTACTCGTAGTAGATAGCATGCTCCTTCACGGTTTCATCTTGTTGTCCAAGCACGCACCTATGGACTCTTCTAGTATGGTAAGGTACATGATTAACGGTCTTCCTTCCTTTGGAGGGATCAAGATTGGTGGTTCGGCGGTATTCCTTGATCTTGTCAAACGCTTTTAATCTCGGTCCACACAACCTTTTGATCTTTGCGGAGAAGTTTGAATATCGGCCCGCAGGTAGCAGTCATTTGAGAGATGAATCTGGAGATGTAATTCAATCGTCCAAGAAATCCTCTTACTTGCTTTTCCGTATGTGGAGTAGGCATTTCTTGAATAGCCTTGACTTTGTCAGGGTCAACTTCGATACCTCTTTGACTGACGATGAAACCTAGGAGTTTTCCAGATCTTACCCCAAAGGTGCATTTGTTAGGATTCAGGCGGAGCTAAAATTTCCTTAGTCGTTGAAACAACTTTAAAAGATAGTCTATATGCTCATCTTCAGTGTCAGACTTTGCTATCATGTCGTCTATGTAGACTTCGATCTCTTTGTGCATCATGTCATGAAAGAGAGTAGTCATTGCCCTTTGGTAAGTTGCGCCTGCATACTTTAATCCAAACGGCATTACTTTGTAGCAAAAAGTGCCCCATGGCGTGATGAAGGATGTCTTCTCCATGTCTTCGGGGAGCCATTCTGATCTGATTATAACCAGAGAAACCGTCCATGAAGGAAAAGACGTTGAATTTTGCAGTGCTATCCACTAGCATGTCAATATGCGGAAGCGGGAAATCGTCTTTCGGACTTGCCTTGTTCAGATCCCGGTAGTCAACACACATTCTAACCTTCCCGTCTTTCTTGGAGACAGGTACTATGTTGGCTAGCCATTGAGGATATTCGGAAGTGACGAGGAAACCTGCGTCGAGCTGTTTCTGAACTTCCTTTTTGATTTTATCAGCCATATCAGGGTGAACTCTTCTCAGCTTTTGCTTAACTGGTGAACACTCCGGCTTTAATGGCAAATGATGCTTCACGATGCTGGTATCCAAACCCGGCATGTCCCTGGTAGGACCAAGCGAACACATCAACATATTCTTTGAGAAGATCTATCAGTTTGCTCTTGACGTTGCTGTCGAGTGAAACCCCGATATTTACTTCTTTTTTGTCTTCTTCAGAACCCAAGTTGATTGTTTCTAGAGGTTCTTTGTGAGGTTGAATGATCCTTTCCTCGTGCTTTAGCAGTCTAGAAATTTCATCTGGGATCTCTTCTTCAACTTCTTCCTCGGCGACTTCACAGGGGATTTCAGAGTTGGGAGAGAGTATAGAGTTATTGCTTTCAATGGATCTGTCCATCTGTTTAATCTGCATATTCGATTTATGTTTGATTAATTAACTCTTTATCATTTTTTTGAAAAAAGTTAATGTGAAAGTGTATGCAGATTATTATTATTATTATTTATTTATTTTTTTGAAGATTTTTTTGTTTTATTGTGTTTTTTAGGATTATCATTTCAGGGAAAGGGTAAAATGAAAAATAAACACAAAGTATGGAATCAAAACAACGCATTTTATTTATGATTCACCATATGAAACAGGGCCCTAAAATACAAACTCATTCGTCTTGGGCAAGACAAAGAGAAATTATTTAAAAGCTAAACCCTATAAAACATCTCTACACTTTGGGCAAAGTGAGAGTTCAAAACAAAAGCAAAGATAAACTACTTAGAACTAGGAGCGTTAGTCCGAACTTCAACGGGTTTCCAGTAGTGACAAACTCCTTGGAAGTCGAGGTACTCTGGTAATTTTCCCTTTGGTTTAACCCTTGAGTAGACCTTGGTCGTTGTTTGAGCAGGTTTTGAAGACTCTGGACGATGGACTTTGCCTCTCGTGCTGCTAACGCAGTCTTCTTCCGCTTGATGAACAGATCGAGAAGTATGGGATAAAGCATATGTGCTTCCTGTTGATCTTTGTGTTGAATTCTGAGGATGTACCCTCCAATCTTCAGAGTGAAGAGACTCGTTATCGGCGACACTTTCCACTTCGTATCCTGAATCGTACTCCTGATCTTCAGTGATCATGTTGATGTAGTGATAATCCAGATCTGGTTTAGTGAATTCCATAGGCGTGTTAAAGCAGGGATCTTCATTCGGAATCTCGATTGGCTGATTAGACTGAGAAGACGAGACGAGTATACCTCCTCTGATTGACTAGGATACTCAAAAGAATCACCCCATCCTGTGGGTTGGATATCTTTGATTCTGATTCTCGAGCTTTCTGGCGCAATATATTTCACCATGTAGTCAAATTTACCACTGGGTTCTCCCAAGGTATCCCAAACTTCAGAAGGGACAGGTGGATTTTCATGTTGCTGTAGGGACATGTCTTTGAATTGATCAGTCGGTGCGTACAATTCCTCTTGAGACACATATTCAGGGCTGTTTAAATAAGTGCTCCACTCTTCAGATTCAGAGGGATCCTCTTCATCATCTTCAATGGTGACAACGCTAACTTCTTGGAGAACAGGGTTTAAGAAACCCCCACTGTTGAAGACTTCTTTAATTGGTCGAAGTGCTTCATCTTTTTGCTTGTCTTTGGAGAATACGGGTGTGAACCCGAGTCCGGCTTTCGTCTCGTTCTTGACAGGTTTGATTACATGTCCCCATCCTTCAGCATTGCCATCTTTCACTATCTGTGCCGCTTCTTTATATGAAGAGATAGATGATCTGTTTTTGCTGGTAGATTCATCTTCTAACGGATGTTCGAGGAGATGTGTTCCTTCAATGTCATTAGCTGTGATGAAAGAGAAACTGGACAAATGGCTTACAAGCAAAGCTTGTTCACCACTGATGGTCACCAACTTTCCATTTACTGTGAATTTTAATTTCTGATGGAGAGTAGAAGTTACTGCTCCTGCCTCGTGGATCCAAGGTCTTCCTAGTAGACAACTGTAAGCAGCTGGTACGTCCATGACTTGGAAAGTAATTTGGAAAGTGTGCGGACCAATGGTCATCGGGAGATCAACCTCCCCAATAACTGACTTCCGTGATCCGTCAAAGGCTCTTACTACTATGTCATTGAACTTCATTGGTGTGCCTTTGTAAGCCAAACGAGCGAGTTTTCGGCATTACGTTTAAAGATGAACCGGTATCTACCAATACATTGGACAGGGAATCTGATTGGCAAATCATCGAGATGTGCAAGGCCAAATTGTGATCTTTCCCTTCTTCTAGAAGTTCCTCGTCACTGAAACTTAGATTATTACAAGCTATTATGTTGGCGACAATACCTCCAAACTGGTCTGTAGTCACATCGTGATCTACATAGGCTTGATCTAGTACCTTCATTAAAGCTTCTCGGTGAGCTTCGGAGTTCAATAGTAGAGACAGTATTGAAATCTTGGAGGGAGTCTGCATCAGTTGATCTACGACTCGGTATTCGCTTTTCTTGATTAATTTTAGTATTTCATCAAAATCTGCGTTGACGTTGGCTCTATCAGGAGGACCAACATTTGTGCTTGGGTTAACAACGGGAATCGTTGCAGGATTCACGGAAGGTATGTTAACTAGACTTTGTCTGACAACAGGAACTGCAGGCGGTCTTGGTGGCAATGGAGTGTGTACTCGTCCACTTCGTGTCACTCGTCCTATTTCTGTTATATTGACATTAGTTGGAAGAGTAGGCATGGGTTTCTCCTTCCCATCCTCTATCAGGGTTGCATTGTATTGGTAAGGAATTGCTTTGGTAGAACTGTATGGAACAGGACCGGGTAAGCAAATCACCAAAGGAGATTCTGGGGTGCTGGAACTATTGCATTCAATCTCCACATGTTTGGGTATGTTGAAACAAGGGATGGTAACGTTTACTTCGGGATTTTCCGAGTTGATATCTGAGACTAAAAGCTCATGCGGAAAATGTCCTACTGTATTTACGTCATGGTCATCTGCTTTCAGATCCGAGGTCGCCGATGTCTAACAATCGCTGAATATCTGCTCTTATGGTGGGACATCCTTGAAGATCCTTGGAGCAGATATGGCAAGCTGCGTAATCGTGCTTAGTGAAGGTGCTCATTGTCTTGTATGCTTCATGGAGATGCACCAAGTTTCCTCGATCGTTTACATCCGTGACAAGATATCTGGTATTTCAAGATCAAACTCACCGAATGTCCACTGGATGGGAAGCGGATTTGCACGTTCGAACTTGTATTTCGAAGGAAAGAAGATTAGATCTCACTAATCTCTTACGCCTTTAATGCTATGCAATGCTCAAGGTCATGGCTGGTGCCCTTGGTGAAAAGGGCAAGATCGTGCTTTGTACCACCACGGCAATTTTTCGGGAACCGAGGTGGTGACCTTATGCAGACGATTCTTTTCTATTAGTGCAGGTAAAGTTCGTACGTCATTGGAATTGGGTCAATTGCGTGACTCGAGGCGCATTTGATTGTTGAGCCGAGCCTGGACGAGGCCGTTGAGTTTGTTGATTTTGTTGAAATTGCGGAGCAATTCGTGTTTAGACTTGTGTTGGCGGGCGCTATGGCGCTACATCGTTGTTGAATGACATTCTTACGTGGTTTCCTCGGGATACCATTCCTATGTCATGTTCCTTTTTCTTTGGAAAACTGGTCCCCACCTTCCTAGTTCCACTAGAAGATCCTGCTTCCTTGGTTAGGCGTCCGATTCGAACTCCTCTTCTAATCGCATTCCCATGCTCACCATTTTGATGAAATCTCCGGGAGCGCTAGCGATCATTCGCTCGTAGTAGAATGAGCCAAGAGTGTTTAAGAATACCTTAGTCATCTCTTTTCTTCCAAGGGTGGGTTTACTTGGGCAATTTCCTCCATCGTTAGCATATTCTTTGAATGTCTCTCTTTCCTTTTGAGACATGGAGCGGAGTTGATCCTATCGGAGCCATATCCAAGTTGAACTTATATTGTTGTAAAGGCTTCACCTAAGTCATTGAATGTTTGGATACTTGTCTAATCCCATGTACCACTTCGCGGCACCGGTGAGACTATCTTGGAAGTAGTGGATTAACAATCGGTGATCGCGTTGTATGTGGACATTTTCCGCATACATCGTGAGATGACTTTGTGGACGGAGTTTCCTTTGTACTTTTCAAAATCGTGGACTTTGAATTTTGCGGGTATCCTTACGCGAGGAACTAAGCAAAGATCCTGGGCGTTTTTCCCAAACAATTCTTTTCCACGAATTGTTTTTATCTCAAGCTGCATTTTGAGGAGTTGTTCCTGGAGATTCTCCATCGAGCCACGGGAATTCGTGTTATTGCACGGAGTATGGTGAACTTCTTCGTCTATGGTAGTGTGCACCATGAGTGAGTTTGTCATGATCGGTTGAGAAACCGCATTGTTACTGGAATAGTTACTCCACGCGGAGTAAATGTAGAGTTTTGCCGCAAAGTAGGTATTTCAAGCGTGGTTGTTTGCACTTGAGAAGTCGGTTGGCGAAATCCGATGCCAAAGTTGAAAGGCATGCCCATGGATAGCCTCCGCATCTTGAAAGGTGAACTCGATCGCGATGAAACGGAGTAGTAGTGTCTTCGAGATCGCTTGGTTTTGACCGCCGATGTCGCTTGTTGACTTTGCGCCAGGCCAATGAGTTGACCAAAGATGTGAGTCTCTCCAATTCTTCTTGTAGTGTTGTTAATGTACTACGAAGTTCAACATTCTCTTGTTCAAATCCTTCCATTACTTTTCTTCTTTTTGATCTTGTATCGTACGTTCGAGTTGGTTGTGGACGCGGTCGAGAAACTCTAAGACGCGACAGCTTGGCGATCTTTTCCTATCTGTTCAAATTGTTCACAGATCAGACTCTAGACAATAGACTTAAATGCAAAGTATGATGCATGATTATGATTGTAAAGAAAAATTTCCAAAGAATTTATGCTAAAAAGAGATATTTCTGGCAAATATTTGGATGGAAAACACGAATTTATTGATTATTGAAAGAAGATTACAACAATTTTGTTTTTTGGAGCATTGCTCACACAAATGATAAAATAAATGATAAAATTACAAACTAAATTGAACTAATTAAATGTCTTCGTCGGATTAAGATCCAAAGGCTTGATGCAGCTTCAACTTCAGGATTTCCTTTCCATAGTGAGCTTTCAGTTCAGCTTTCTCGGATTTTAGCTTGCTAATGACTTTCTTCCACTTGTCGGGAAACAGGATCGCTGGTTGTCATTTCTTCAAGCTTTCTCTTCCTTTCCTTGACGTATCTCTGGATTGCGTTATCCTTCTGACGAATCTTTTCATCTTTCTCCATGAGCCATTCATCCTGGAAATAAAGCGTCTTTTCATGATCTTTGACTTGCTTCTTGAGCTTCTCATTCTCAAGATTAGTCTTAAGAAACTTGTTTTCCAAAGCCTCTTTTTCAAACCTTATCTTGGCCAAAGCTTCTTGGTATTCTCCCATAGTTTCGACGGGAAAAATTGTTAATTTGGAAGCGGTTGAGAACATGGGTTCTTCATAAGCGTAAGGCATTCGAAATTCCTTTGCTCTTTTCTTTACCCAAGAAGTGTAGGTTTCCATGGCTACACAATTCTTTGCCTTACCCTTTTCTTTCTTTCGGATGTGATGCCAAGCTCTGATCATCCTAGCCTTCAATCCTTGGGAATCTTCTCCTTCGTGATAGAAATAACTCTCTACTGTAAAACCAAGAGGTTTACTAGAGTTTGCGTATCCGAGTTGACGTCTTGCCAGGAATGGGTTGTAGTTAATTCCTCCTTTCGTACCGATGAGAGGTACGTTGGCAAATTCTCCACAGCTCTCAATGATTTCCATCTCATTGTCTGCCAAGGTATACCAATGGATATCGTCGTTTGTAAGAGACATGAGTCTTCTTGACCAATGCCACTCGTCTTTGTTTTTGCGGAAGATAGGAGATTTGGGCAAATGTGAGACAATCCATTTGAAAAACGGAGGTACACAACACACGATAGTTCCGTCTCCTTGACGATTTCTATGATGAATAGAGACGTACGTGTCACCAAGCAGAGTGGGAACGGGATTTCCAATCAGAAAGAACCTTATGGCGTTGATATCAACGAAATTTGGGACGTTGGGAAACAACACCAATCCATAGAGGAGTAAAGCTAAAATAGCTTCAAAGGCTACCATACTACCAGCTGCAGAGAATTTGAGAGCCTTCTCCATTAGGAACTTTGAAGTTAGTCCTAAGAGTTTTCCTCTGGTAGTTAGGTTTTTGTCTATCTCAGATTTCTTTAAGTGAGTCATCGTTGCAATGACTGGTGATTTAGGAATGGCTTCCAAACCATTGAAAGGCACTTTGTCCGATACTGAGATGCCTAGGATATGCGCGTACTCTTCCAAAGTAGGCATCAACTGATAATCAGGGAAAGTGAAACAGCGATAGACTGGATCGTAAAACTGAACGAAAGTTTTGAGAAGTCCTTCATCAACGTTAGTGTTCAGAAGAGTTAAAAGAGTTCCATGGCGTTTTCTGAAATCTGAGGGATCCTCTACCATGGATGCTAACTCTTTTAACTTTCCTACATCAGGAATTCTAAAACTGTATCTCTTGGTGAATCTTCCTATGACGTCCATCACTCTAACCTAAAATATTTTACAAAGAAAAAAATCTCTAAATTCTTTGGAAATGGGAAGAGAAATGAAGTTTTTTTTTTTGAATGAATGAATGCATGAATGCGGCAAACATGGTTAGTAGTTATACATACAGTCAAGCGTTCGAAGTCACGAGCATGAGGCCAATGATAAGAATCAACGTGGTTAAGTTCTAAGGGCTTATTCATCTGTGAAACGGGTTCTACTGATAATACAGGCTCAACACTCCTCTTTGAAATATTATCGGATTTGTTGAATACTCGATGGTCCAATAATATTTTTCAAGAGAAACTCGCGTGATCGTAGTCTCGCATGACAATTACTCTAGGCTTACGCCCGAATAATCTCTACACTACATCCTAAATGGCCAGGATGGGTTATGTGTTCTATACCAACTCATGAAGTTCCTTGAAAGCAAAATGTCTTCGCAAATACTTGCTAAACACAAATACCCCAAGACAACCTCCACCGAGAGAGATATTAACTCGTAAGTATTGAGACTTCTCACGTATTAATACCTCCACCTAGATCTTAAAATGTTTCTTAAATCCGGTTAGGATTTCCTTCCATCGATGAAATCGCGAAACACACAATAAAGAAAAATGTATATGCATATATGAAAGCTTATCCCTTTCTTTTTTTTGAAAACAAAAAGCTTGGTGCTCTTGAGAGTCACACTTTTTTTTGAAAATCAAAGTTTCAACGTACTCCCAGAGTCGCCATTTTTTCTGTCGTTAAAAGGTGACGCTAGAGGATTTGAATATGAATTGATTCTCGGCTCAAACGATTTACTCTTTTGATTTGTTTCTAAAGATGCCACGAGCATCAAGCTTTATTATTTTCAACACAAGAAAGATGATTTAATGATTATGGGAAAGTCATTAATACCCTCAATTGATATTGATATGCGAACGACTAGCGCAAACTAGACGCAACGCATTGGGGAGATCGAGTAAGGGGATTGTTATATAAAGGGAATAGATGGAGCACCCTAAATATATATAGTTATCTATAGCTTTATATATGAATATGTTTGATATGTTTGTGTGTTTTAATTGCTATTTCTATGATTGGGAAAGTTTCTCCTTTGGGATTTTAAGAAGGATAGATTATGTGGGATCCTAGTGTTTATTATTATTGTGCTCGCAATGATCTGTGGGTCTTCTGCATACATATCCCCTAGTGGGAATCAGAGCATTTGTAGCTCGGATCTAAAGGGATCTATGGTTTGTTTGGTCTGAGGGAGAAAGAAATTTGCTCGGCAAGGATGAGACCTTGTGCCTACGTATTCTCAAAAGGATGTTGAGAAAGTCAGAGCAATCGTAGTTCCCACTTATGCTAGTGGAAAGCAACGGGATGTTAGTAAGAGATAGACAAATGTCATCTTAATGAAAAATGTATCTAATCGATTTCATCACATACATTTTTGAAAAGTTTGACTGTTTAAATCTTTCGTCGTAAGTTATAGGTGTTTTGCTTGAGTGTACAAGCGTTACCACTTACATGTTTAAGAAAGATGTTCTTAAAAAAGATGATTGAATCTTTTAACTGTAAGCATTGGGTGTTTTGCTTGAGTGTACAACCGTTACCACTTACAATTAAGAGATGTTTTTCTTTGAAAATAGTTTGAAAAAGTTTTGACTGTATGTGATGTGATAGATGAGATACTTCTTCCATAGAGATGATAAATGTCAAAATCTCTAGGAGAAATTGATTAGATTAGGGGATGCTTTTAAGAAGCCCATGGGTCCTTGTATTGTTAGCCCAAGATGAGGCATTCCGAGAGTCATCGAGGGTCATCGAGGGTCCTTGTATGAAGCTCGAGAGGAAGCTATATGGTATGGCTGGCTTTGTCTTAAAAGGGATTTCACCGGGAAACCATCCTTTTGGAATAAGAGCAATTTCACCGGGAAATTATACTCTCAGGGTTCTATCTTAATGCGGGTGATTCTTTGTATTGGAAGCCCAATAGGAGGCTGTTAAGAGATTTTATGGTCTCTTTCACTGTATGATGCCCAAGAGAAGGCTAAACTCTGTGAGGATTTCTTTTGAACGAAGCCCAAGAGGAGGCTGACTCAACAGGGGAGTGTGTCTTATATGAAGCCTAAGCGGAGGCTAAACTCAGATGAATGAGTTTTCTTATATGAAGCCTAAGAGGAGGCTGAACTCTGTGGGGAGAGTTATCTTGAATAAAGCCCAAGCGGAGGCTAACTGTGGGGAACCTAATGGTTAGACTAATTGTTATGTTATAATTAGACAGTTATATAAACAAGTGTGTGTGTGTGTGATATGTATTCACAGGAGTTTATGAAGGAAATATAAACAATGCATGATGTTTATTTACAAGAGTTTATGATTTGAAATATAAACAAGTGTTTGTGAAACAAACGTTTAAAACGAGCGCAACTTGATTATTTACAAGTTTGAATTGTGTACAAGGAAGCAAATATGTACACGAACAAGTATTTATGTACAGACAAAGATGGATGTACATAGGAGGGTTGGGACTTACACCATAAGGGTGGCCCATTGGTTTAAAAGCAGTTTCACAGGGAATAATGCTCCTTTCAATACCAATGGTATTCAGTGTATATACAAATGAAACGGAAAACAAACGATCGAAGTTTATCTGTGAAAAGTATCTCAGATATGTACAAAGATTTGTATGTATATGAAAAGAATTTGATATGTACAAGGAAAATATGTATGTACATAAAAGAATGTTTGATTTGTGTATACACAAATAAAGTGAAAACAAACGATCGAAGTTTGTCTGTACTTGAGTATAAAAAGTATCTGTGTTATGTACAGATAAAAATTTGTATGTATCTGAAGAGAGTTTGATATGTACAAGGAAATAATTATGTACATAAAAGAATGTTATGGGACTTACACCGTGAGGGAGGCCCATGATCGATTAAGAAATTCGAGAGAAAACGAATTCGGTTTTATCGTTTAAATCGGATCGATCATGGTAAAAAGATGTAAGTTTGATGAAAAGTTTTGAAGAATGGTTTTGAAAGTGTTTTGAAATGTGAGGTTCATTTATGAGAAGTTTTGAAAAGAATCGGAAGTCGAAAGTTTGAAAAATTCACCTTTTAAAGGTGGTTTGAAAAGTGTCAAAAGCGTCGTTTTCGGCTCGATTAAAATATGATCAGATGAAAGTTTTTTCTGAAAATTTTTGCACTATCATAAAATAGATGCATTTATTGAAAAGTGTACAAAAAATCACCTCAAAATGAGGAGTTTTGATTGGTTAAAAAAAATGTTGAAGTTTGTAAGAAAAATGAGAAAAATATGAAGAGTTTTGAAAAAAGGTCCATAGGAGGTTTGAACCCATGACCATTGGGGTGGCTACATGGCAGAGAAGACTACGAGCAAGCTGGAAACCGCTGGGACAAGAGCGCTTTTATGTTTTTGAATCAAAACACGTGTTGATAAAATATTGGAAATTTTAAATTTGAAAAACTCAAGAACACGCGCGAAGTGTTCTTCAACTTCATTGATTCTCAGATTTTCTAATTTGCTTGTTTCTTGATGAAATTGGAAGTTATAAACATGAAAGTTGCTCGATTTTTCACAAGGAACATGATGGTGGATGTTAATTGCATTTATTTTTGGTCTAGCATGATTGAATTTCTGGAGATCATGAAGAACCCTAGAACTGTAATTTCTAATTGAAATGATGTGTAGTTGATGGTTTTTCAAATTGTTTGAGGGTTAAGGATCGTGATAGGTGCAGAAAACAAATGGCCAAGAGTTTTTTCATTTAAATGCAAGGAATCATGAGATTGAAGTTTGAGTTCTCACCTGTTCAAGCTGAGATCGAAGATGGTGTTGGAGTGTTTCCAGAACTGGTTTTGTGATTGTTTGAGCTTCAACGGATGTTAGGGAAGGTGTATGATCACCCTGCTTGCCTTGAATCACCTCGAACTCTCCCAAGTCCACCTGCACAGTCTGAAAATGGAAGCTCGATTTCTATGTAAAAGTTGTTACAGATTGTTGTAATGGATCTGCATCATCCCTATGATGTTTGTAGATGATGTTTGAATGATTAGAACATCAATTGCTTGAGCCAAACCAAAAATTCGAATGCTTAGGCAGTTTTGCAAGTTTATGTGACATGAAGTGCAATTCTGAATTTTAGCTTGTTCTATGTTGCTTTTAAGTTCTAGACAAGTTTCAAATAGATATTAGAACACATTAGACACCAATTTGATCAAAGATTTTCCTTAATTTTCAAAAATGCAAGTTTTGGCAAATTAAACTATGTTACTTGATTTTGAAGAAAGAAGAGAGAAAGCATAACTTTGCATTGCTTTGGTGTGGATTCAAATGGCCAACATGACCTCTATTTATAGGTTAAAAGTTCTGAACAATTAGGCACAAGTACATGGCATTGTAATTTGAAGTTGCCTTAAAGGGCAAGAAAGACTTTTGTAAAGGAAAAAGGAAGCTTCCTCTTTTAACCATGTGTAATTTTTTCAACTTGATCCAATCCTTCAATTATTACCTCTAGCTGATATTTATCAGCTCTAATCTTTAATTTTGGCAAGGTGGCATTGCTTCTAGATGAAGAAATCAAAAATGACCTATAATTTGAAGTTTTGAACTTTGAAAATCATGTTCATGGAGCCTTATGTTTCAATTTCAAATGTATAGCTAGACTCCATGGATTTGAGAGTTATTGGACATTTTGGAAAGCTTGTTTCAAGAGCTACAACTTTCATGTTTTGAGTTTTTTCCAAATCAAAGTGGAACTATGTGAAAAAATGCCATGAAGTTTGGAAAAAATACAAAATTTTAACACTTAGAAATTTTTCTAAGTGTTGGAACTTTTGACTTTTTGTTGACTTTTCCAAATTCTTTGATTTTTTATGATAATGATGGATCATTTGAAGTATTTTGATGATGGAAAAAGTTTTGTTTTGAAAACTTTGACCAAAAGTCAAAGTTTGACTTTTCTGTGCAGATGAATTTTCATCAGATGTTTCTATAATTGACTGATGAAGTCTGTGAACTTTTGTGATGTTTTGAATCCAGAAATTAGGTCAAGATGTTGTATCTAAGATATAATGACCAATCTCTACCCAAAAAAGTCATTCAATGTTCAAAAAGTCAGAGAATACTCATGCTCGACCAAAACCCTAATTGGTCGATCCTCGATTGATCAATGAGAAAAGATGGATATCTGATGATCAGAGGTTGATGATTTGATCAAGATAGATCAAATGAGGTGAGTAAAACTCAAACCCTAATTGGTTGCCTCTTGAATCAGATGAAAATTTGATGAAACCCTAATTTTGACCTGTGAATGCTATACTCGATTAATGTTGTCTGAACTGTTAGTGATGCAATGATGCAAATGTAAGATGGTATATTAGGTCAAAAATTGGGGTATGACAGTGGGGTGGCGAAATGGGTTTGTGCCCCTGATGGTGGGACAAATCCCCCAGGACAGCCAGTGATTCCTGTATTCCCTAGGATCGAACTGTTAGTCGACATGCCACTTGTTCCATTCGTAGCCACATTACTGGTGGAGGATGCAACAGACTGTGCGCTCGAAGGGATCGTGTTAGACGTTCCCGTCGAAGCAGACATATTAGTGCCTGTTCCATGTGGGGCATTTTGTTCCCCTTGTTGATTGTTTGGATTAGACATTCTGTTGTTACGTTTTCTTCTGGGTAAGGGTTGGTTGCTATTGGTTATTCTACCACTTCTAAGGTTCATATAACAACGAACTTGACACTCAGAAAAGAACTTTTACAATGATTATATCCTAACAATCTTTATTTTGTTTTAAATTTCGTAACGACCAATGACTGTCCCACTGGGCATGCCAATTTGTTTACAGTGATTTCTGGTAAACAACCGCTAGTCCTCCAAACTATCAAATAATCTTAATGACTGTTATTTAATCTCTCTGGTAACTTGCAGGATCGACTAGATTGATCCTATGGGGTATTGGTCGTTTGGATAAATCTACTAGTAAAATTGACATTCATAGTTAAGATTTTATTTAAAGTGTTTTAGAAACATCTAACTTACTTCGATTGCCATACTAAAGGAATTTAATGACATAATTAAACAGATCAACGTAAAATTGGACTAAATGACTAAAGATTCGAATGTAAAAGAAACGTTTAAATGCAGAAAAGAATAAACGGCTTTAATGTAAAGACTTTAATGTAAAAGCTGAATATAAATGTTTCAATGTAAAAACATGAATGTAAAAAGCTTCTGAAATGTGTAACAGGTTCGAATAGAAGAACAACGTTTAAATGCAGAAATAAGTAAATGACTTTGAATGTAAAAGTATTTGAATGACATTGACATGAAAATGGAAGATAAACTGGAAAAGATAAAGAGTTTTACTGAATTATAAATGTTTGGTGTTATCATACGTACATTGTTCGAGCATTCGTTTCCCTATCCATGTGGTATTTTGAATGTTTACTGAATTTTGTACAATAGATATGACACACGAAATCCTAACACTAAGACTTCTATTTATACTACTTCGACCATAACGGTCTTGCTTATAAGATTTTGCCACGTTCGGAGCATGCAGAGCATTGCTTCTCTCTAGCCTCCATGCGTCTTCGAACGCTCCAGCTCATATATATTTGAATTTCTAATATCCCGCTTACGTTTGAATTTCAAACGCCTTGGTAGTCTTCGCTTCGAACTCATTTCACAGCCTTCACAGACACAGTCTCGTTACCACTTCGAGGCTTCTTTTAAGTATATCTTCACAACTGTCATTTGAAGCTCTAAACTTTGGCCTTTCTATTCGAAGAACAATCTCTTCCATTCCGAAACATAACAAAACGTCAATCCGTTTCATTTCGAACTGTATGTATCAAAAACTTCAGCCAACAAAGGGCTGTATGGATTATTATGTGGTCAACACCTAAATCTAGGTTAGCTTCAGGAGTTACAGCCAAGATCATTTTACCTCTCCTTCTTGGGATCAGAGGCTATTCGTTGGTGTCATCGTCTGGCTTTCCCATGTCAACAGGGTGTGCGCCGACATTCGCTTCCAAATTTTGGACCTCAATTACCCTCTCTTTATTTTGTTTTTTAGCCATTTTACCTTCAGAAGAGTGTTTCTTCTTCCTTTTATGGCTTTTGGAATTGTGGGAGTCTTGAGGAGATTGATCATTAGGTGATGGTTGTATAAAAAATGTGCATAAGTTGAAGCAATGGCGCTGGTCGAAGTTATCTGGTTAGACAAGATGCTTACCTCAGTCCTTTCAGAACGGTGTTTCTTGTCCCTCTTGGAATTTTTGGATTTGTTGGAGGGAGCAGTCAAATTCGCTAAGCGTTTCCGACTCTGGCATACAGAAGAAACATTAGTATTTTGCAAGCCATAAAGTATTGAATATAATAAAAATGTTCGAATATACTTACAAGAGAATCAGTCTTCTTGAAAGAAGAGGAAATAGGTTCATCATCAGAGGGGGTGTGAATACGGGTGAACTGTAAGATGTCGACCAAGTAAGAAATACTGAATTAGAAAAGCATATTGACAGAGGTGTAAAGTCATACCTTTGAGGTCATAGGACCTTCTTTGTTAGTGGTGTCGATAGGTGAGGTCGACGGGCCTTCCTGGTTGGTTTTGATGGCAAGAACTTCCTTGGGAACTACCTATTGAAGAGGAATAACTAGAAGAAAAAATGGTTGAGTCAAATAAGTGTGTGAGTCAAAATGGAAAAAGTAAATTAACCTTTCCAGAAGCTGTTACCAATGGATACTACAACAAGCTCTCTCACATATTTAAGATCAATATGCAGAAAACCTGGGTAGTCGTGTAACCAATGCTTCGTCGAAACCACCCTGTCAACTTTCTTCTAGTAAGCATTTTGAGTATTTGACCTAGAGCTATACCACCAATTTGGGATAGGTGGGCGAAAATCCAAGGCTAGCGGGCTAGTCTGCAAAGGAGGAAATTTGATTTTTTCCAAAGTGAAGTGCGTAAAGATACTTGTCTTTTGTGTAACCAGGAATTTTAAGTTGTGGAATTCTTTCGGTTACCTTCTCCTTTAGTTCTTGAGCCATATAATAGATGGTTCGACGAAGGTTATCTGGTAAGTACACCACCCTAAAGTATTTATGGAAAGATTGAATCTTCTTGATGTTAGTGACCTTACATTTTGTCGTCTTTCCCTAAAAATCATCAAGAGCAACAGTCAGTTCAACCATTTTCCTGGAAGGATCATTAACAAAAGTAACAAAATATGACTGCCACCAGACCTCAAATTCCTTAGTGCAATAATATGATGGCTTAAAAGTGGTGAAGGTAAGTTTGGCTTTGTGTAGCCAAAGGTTGTCGACATCTTTTATAATAACTTCCCAAGGTCAGTCGTTCAGGATGTCGATAAGTAACTCATGAGAATTATAGAAAGATTTAGGGACAAGTTGGCAAAGTCCAAACTGTCGAGCTACCAAGTTGGATTGGTAAGACACTAGACATTGACTCATGTTGATAATCACATAAGTGAGAAATTGAGGAGTTAAAAAGCGCCTCCAGTATACCAAAGAATTCTTCTGATCTTCTTCTTGGATAGGTGGGAAGGATTTGGTGAGCCATTATGGGCCACTCTTACCATCAGAAAATGGGGCCATAGATGGTGTAAAATCTTCTCTTGTCAACATAATGTTAAACAATAGTTTGAAAACTTCATCGTTGGGGGAGGTTTTGTCGATAGGTGTCAGGGGAAGATAACATGGCCAAACAACACCATTTTGATTTTGGGAGCATGATACCTTCTTTTGTCGAAGAGGCTTAATGTCTTCAGAAAAAGTGGCATTTAGCCATAGTTGCAAAAGCCAGAAGGGACCGTGCACCAAAACACTATTTTTCTTTGGATTATTAGGGTCAAAATTTTTGATTTTGTTTGCCACATCAATCATAGAGGCATATAAAGAGGCCAAAATTAATTGGCCTAGAGCAACATTTTCACCCCTGTGCAGCGGGGTGGCAAGATAAACAAATTATTTGGCTATCTGCATCGACCTGGAGCAAAAGACGAAGCGAGATAGCCAGAGAGTTAGAAATGCAACATGTTCTTCATCAAAGATGTCGTCGGATTCTCATCGGTGATGATTAATAAAATTATTGTATGTTGGATGTTTAGTTTCGCCAACGTCGAATTTTATTGCTATAGGAGTATGTTCAGTGTGGTTGAAGACTCTGCCAGTGGGTTTTACTCCTGTTAAGGCCGCCAGGTCGAGAAGGGTGGGAGTTATCATGTCACACTTAGTGTGGAAAGTATTTGTCGATCCCTCCCAGTAGTGCAAAGTAGCCAACAGAATGCCGCTAGAGTAAGGTTGGCCAAAACAAGAAAGTTCCAACATGTTGTAAATACCCATGTTTTTCCATTGTTTGCCTTTGCTAGGCTCTAGACGTGCCATCTAAGCACCAAATTTAGGGCAGTTCAAAGGAGGAGCAGTTTTAAATTTTTTGTCAATGTACTGCAAAGAAATAGGGTTTGGGGAAGAATCAAGGGACTACTTTTGGTGCTAGTTGGAAAGAACGCGCCTTCATCATCAACATAAATTTTAGAGGGAACGTCTACAGGTAAAGGACCCAGAAAAGCTAGGGGTTCCTTCTCAAGATTAAAGGGAATCAGTACTTGAGATTTCCAAATCTTCGTCTTCTCTTTTGAAAAAGGGGGTTCTGGCACATAGGGTTTGCCATAAACATGGCGTATTTGGTAAATTTCTGCTGGAGCAGTTTGAAAGTGTTCGCTTTCCATTGGAAGGAGTTAAAGGAGCATGGAGGTGATGAACAATGGAGGTTGATTGATTTCTGGGTTTTTTCTTTGAAAAGAAGAAGAAAGTATAAATTCAAGGGAAGCAAAAAGAAAGAAAAGAGGAAAATGTTGAAGCGAGGCTATTTATAGCCAGTGTTGGACGAAAGGAAATAGTGGGAAAGTTGTTGTCATTTGCTAGGTCCAAATCGTGTCAAGCCATAGGACACGTGTAGCGAGATCGCAGCGGAAGCGTGGTGGGCCATGTCCGCCACTGAAAGCGTAATCATGACGAACATTTATTAACCCACGTCTCGAAGTAAAAAATGTGATACGTTACCATGATTACATTACATCACGGGAAAAAAGGAACAATAACCTCCACTTTTTGGAGTAGTGGGAATGACTCGGTCGAATGAGGATCCGACACTTCATAGATGCCATTATCTCATATGGTTCAAAATATGAAAATTCAAAAATGGCATCTCTGGGGACATTTTGTTACCTTGAAATTTCTTAAGGTATTCAAAAGTACATATTAAATGCAGATGTCCTTGTGAATTAAGGGTCGATCCTTAAAGATAAAGGTTCTTTAGAAGATTGAAATTTATGACCAAGAAAAAATGCTAAGACAAGGATGTCGAAGAAGAGGTACGTCGACCAGATGGATAAAGCGTAGAGTTTGGTCAATTCGACCAAATGTTGAATAAAGAAGAAAGTAGTCGAAGTTGAGCCTAGTCGATTATTAGAGGATTTTGGACTTAGAGAAATTTCGTTATTTTGCTTTTGTTAAAAGAAAGCGTCGAAGCTGGGAGCAATTTACTCTTAGAAGCCAGAAGCGGGATGATTCAAAATTCAAAGTCATGGGCAGTTATCAAAAGCTTCGTGTGTTGTTTAAGCGCCAAATAGATGGCGAAATCCTGTGAAGCGGTTTCTTCAAGTTTTAAATATCATCCGTAGATTGTTTTCAGGAAGTTATTTTGTAAACATTATAAATAAGTCATATCAATGTAAATTTTGTGTATTCACTTGTATACTCAAAATACTTACCAAAACTCTGCCCAATTCCGAGCGTCAGGAAGAAAGAGTTGCGAAAGTGTTTGATGTACGTGAATCACCACCTTTATTTCAATGTAAAACCTTTACATTTCAATCGTTATCTTTGAAACTTTTACTTGCATTCTATTTACTTTTCAGCAATCACTTTGTGTCTTCGTGTATGTTGATGTTTTTTTTGTTATAAGTTTCGAGTAAACAAAAGAGTTGGTAGACCTTTATTTTGTTTAGAACAAACCTGAATTCACAACCTTTTGTTGGTCACGAGTCACCGTAGTAGGTCAAAATCATAGTGAATACTCAGATTTGTCAAGTTATTTAGGTTTTTGTCTCTGTCGGTCACGAGTTACCTGTCGCTAGAACCTGAACTATTGTGTGGAAAGCCGTTGTACTTATTCCCGTTGTCTTAGGAAACCGTTTCTTAGGCAAGAATTTTGAAAGAATCAGTACAATTTCAAAAATCTTAGCACATGTCATAAGATCAACTGGTCAATCTTGCGAGTGACCCTTAGTTTTAGGACTTTGGGAGGACCAGCAGTTGTTTACCATTTTCCACAATAAACATGGCCAAACTGAGGTATATTTGAGTCCATATTACTGTTAGAAAAAACAAAACATGAAGAAAAAAGAGGAACAAAATATAACACAAGATATTAATGTGGAAACTCTAAAATCGGAGAAAAACCACGACCGTTGTCAAATGACAACCAGAGAATATCACTATGTGAAAATTGTTACAACACATAAACTATCCTAAAAAAACTCTAAGGCCACAATACACTCACACTCTCCGAAACAGATATTAACTGTAAGTGCCTTTGTTTAGGATTGGCTCAATTCGTGTAAAACAAATAATAACAACAATAATGTAATGTACAATAGGATAGTGAACAGCCTGAAAATCCTATTGTAATGCCTAAACATGTTGTGTTGAATTAAATCAACATCTGGAACAACATGTCACACGAGATGTCATAACATCATATCGACATCATGCTACCGAATCAAGTCTGCTTACGCCTGTTCCTAAAGTTATGCAGAATATTCAGTCAAATAGAATGCACAACAAGAAGCGAAAATTCAAGGCATATGTGGAGACCTAGAAGATTCAATCAGAAGCTAAGGATAAGGAGAAAAGCTCGATTGAAGACCTAACTTATAGCGTAAGTTTTCGCTTAATGTTATCGCAGTTGTTAAAGTGTTATGCTATCACATGAAGGCCCAAATCCATTGGGTAAAAGGGTTATAAATAGAAGCATTGTAACCTAGTTGTAAGTAAGCCATGTATTGTAAAGATGTAATCATTAGGGCTAGTTTGTTGTGAACCTCCCGGTGGGATGGTCACCATACTCCTGAAGCCCGTAGGCAAGAGGATGTATGAATTGTACTTGATTAAAGCTTTTAAGCATGATCAAGTTGTGTAATGGAAGTGTATCTTCCGAGCAGTTTATGAATCAGAAAGTAATCACAGGTGTGATTGAAGGGAGAGAGGGTTCTCATATCTAAGTAGGACTTAGGTAAAAGTGTCATTGGGTAGTGATTAAGTGAGAAGGTCATCAACGGGGTGTTGGTGTAGGTCTTTGAATTGATATCGCTAATAGTGAACTTTATCCCCGGCTTGGAAGCCTGGATGTAGGTTGGTTGAACCGAACGGGTGAACAACTCTGTGTGTTATTTACTTTCTGCATTGGTTATTTGCTTGATGTCATAGCATTCATCATGACATCAGTTTGTATAATTAACCTTAACTGTTCTGAACTTCATTAAATCAGAACCTGCTCTTATCAATGGTGTTACAGGTTCTGGTATGATAGTTCATTGTCTGTAGTAACGTAATTTAAAAGTAACCCATTCTACCTGTTTCAAAGACTTAATGTCAGATCAGATGTCTTAACATTCCATTAGACATCCTGAGTCCGTGACATACCAGGAATTTCATTAACTACTGCTCGCAACACTCTAAAACAAGTGTATAAGAGAAAATTAAAAAAGTCAAATACAAACTTAAAGTGTTTTTGATTGGTACATCTTGTATAGAAAAACTTGAATCTTATATATAGCCTTAGACTTCATCTTCATTAACTAAACTAAGCAATGTTTAACTTGAAAAAACTTTGTTTCTATATATAGTCTTGGACTCCCTCTTCCTTTACAAAAATAAACGATTGAGACTTCTTCAACATGTATATTTTCAACCAACCCCAACAATCTCCACCTTGATTGAAAACAATACATTAATTTTCATTGTCTTCACTGAGAATCATACTCCACCATAAAGAGTATAGTCACTTGAAGGTACACCGCTCCAAAAAATTCACATTATTTTCACCAACAATCATAATTTTAAAAACTATCATACTCCACCTAAAGAAGAGTATATTTCACTTGAAGGTAAACCACTTCAATAATTTTCACATGTCAAAAACCAAACTCTGATAACATTTGTTAGAAAAAAACATATAGAAAAAAGAGGAACAAAATAACAACACAGGAGATTAACGTGAAAACTCTAAAATCAGAGAAAAAATCACGACCATTGTCAAATGACAACCAGAAAATATCACTATACAAAAATTATTACAACACATAGACTGCCTCAAACACTCCAAAGCGCTAATACACTCACACTCTCAAAAATAAATATATAATTATCCCTCACAACACTAAAAAACAAAAATATAAGAGAAAATAAAAAAATTGACTGAAAAAAACTAGCATCACCCTATCACCCCGTATCGTCTTAGTTTTAAAACAAACATTAATCTTTTTTGAGATCTATAAAAATTACATCAACATTTCCCCTTTTTTTTTTAGTGATAGACAAAAATCATAACTGTGTGTGTGTGTGTGTGTGTGTGTGTGTGTGTGTGTGTGTGTGTGTGTGTGTGTGTGTGTGTGTGTGTGTGTGTGTGTGTGTGTGTGTGTGTGTGTGTGTGTGTGTGTGTGTGTGTGTGTGTGTGTGTGTGTGTGTGTGTGTGTGTGTGTGTGTGTGTGTGTGTGTGTGTGTGTGTGTGTGTGTGTGTGTGTGTGTGTGTGTGTGTGTGTGTGTGTATTGAAATTCATTAGATCATCCATCATAAAACTATCACAATTTTAATTATGACTCAAAATATCACATGTGATTAAAATTAACCATACAAATATTTTTCATAGTATATATATATATATATATATATATATATATATATATATATATATATATATATATATATATATATATATATATATATATATATATATATATGGAAACAATTTCTAAGAGTAAGTTTTTTATTTTCTTTTTTAAATTAGATTTAATCTAATGGTTAATATTTAATGAAATTTTTAACCATTAAATTAAAGTTAATTTAAAAGTAAAGATTATGGAGTAACTCAAAGTATATTTTAAAATTAAAAAATATCAATGTCATTTTAATAAACCAACTGCGATTTTTCTTTAAAAATCCGTATTTAAAAAACTGAAGGAAAAAAAAAGAAAAACTATTATATTAAAAGTTTTTATCTTTTCGCGTGTATCTACATTACATATTAGATATATTAATTCTTCAATAAATTTAAAAGATAAATTATTTTTTATATTGAAGTACCGGCATAATACTATTTATAAGGATATTCTAACTTTATGGTGGAGAAAGTATAGTAATTTTATGCAAAATAATAAATATTGAAAGATAATTAAAAATTCAAGAAAGACACAAATATTGAAAGTTAGAGAATCTATTCATAGTCTTTAACAACCTAATTTCTCCAAGCAAACAAAAAAATACTTGACATCTTACTAAATAATGAAGACTTAGTCACAAAGCATTTGTGCACTAATGTTTGTTCACTCATATAACCCCATTATGATAGCAAATTATTTTTTTTCTTAGCAACGAATACAAGTTTAAAATGAAAACTTTGTTACCAAGCATTCTTATTTCATATGCTCTCTAATTTCTCTAAATCATTATTAAAAAAGTTTCACATGTCGAATAAGTTTATAATCCTTCTTCCGTTTCAAAATAATTAATGTTTTAGTAAATTAATTTTATTAAATTAATTATTATATTTATTTTTAATATAGTAATAATTGATAATTTTTAATATTTCCATTTACTTTTTATTTTCTAACTTTTAATACATTAATAAAATTAATTTTATAAAAGTATAATATTTTATTTCTTAATCTGGGTGTAAAAATTTTAAATGATAATTATTTTAAAACAGAATAAATAAATTTTAAGGAAAAATTTTAGAAAATTTTATTTTTATTAAAAAAAAAACAAAAAAAAAAGGGAAGAAATAAAAGGTACTCAAGTAGTTGGATCCAACAACTAGTCCTACATGCTTTCATTCTTATTGGAAAAGAAAAAGCATACTATAAAATTGAAAGACAATAAAAATTGGAACATAAATTATCTCAAACTCCAAACTCAATCCAAAAAAACATCATGGATTTTGTGACTCTCTTCTTGCCTTTTTTCCTTGTGAAGCTTGTTCTGAAATTAAAATATCCCAATTTAATGATTACAAGTCGTCTCTTCCAAGCAACATTCCACTACTACCATCCCTAATCCATTTCTCTTCCACCTTTTACCACTTTTTTTCTTTCCTTTCTCACTCTCTTTTTCTTCTCACACTCACTTCTATACTCATTTGAGTCATTTCCATTCTTCTACCACACTTCTTCAATGTAAATATATATATACACATACAAATCCTAGAATTTTGAGACATGTACATACTCAAATTACCTTAAGAAATTTACCCTTTTTTGATAAACCAATTTGGAATAATGGGTATGAAGAATTTTTCATCTTTGATTCATTGGTATGAAAAAAGTTTCAATTTTGATTCATGGGTATGAATAAATTTTCAATTTTGAATCATGGGTATGAAGAAAGTTTCAATTTTGAGTTGTGGGTATTGAATATTGAACCATGACAGGGTTAACAGTGAAAACCCCACCTCAAATGCAATCATTTGGAATTTTCCTCCGTGAACCACCGCAAAAGGACGTCACCGACGGCGAAAACCACCGGAACCTATCACCAGCGGTGAAGAAAACAATCAAGAAGACACTGATCATGGATGAATCATCACTAGACAACCCTGATTTGGGTCCATTTCTTCTGAAGATGGCACGAGATACCATAGCTTCTGGTGAGAATCCAGGTAAGGCTTTGGAATATGCAATTCGGGCATCCAAATCTTTTGAACGGATTTCGGGTCCGGGTTTGGATCTTGCCACGTGTCTACATGTTGTGGCTGCGATTTATTGTAGTTTGGGGAAGTTGGATGAGGCTATTGAGGAATTGGAACGGTCAATTTTGTTGTTGGATGTTGAAAATGGGTCGGGTCATGGCATGGTGAAGTTTTCTGGGTATATGCAACTTGGCGATACTTATTCTATGACTGGAAGGCTGGATAGATCCATTTTGTGTTATGAGTCGGGTTTGAAGATCCAAATGGGTATTTTGGGTAAGTCTGACCCGAGAGTTGCAGAAACTTGCAGGTAAGTTTAACACTTTTATACAACATAGTACAATGTAATGCATGTTTCTTAGTTAGCTATTTGCTTGGATTAGGACATACATAGCATAAACTCCGACATTGACACGGGACATGACAGGAGCTGTGTTAGAGACAGGCGACACGCCTATGTTTATTCATTTGATAAGGTGCTGAAATATTTTCTAATAATTGGTTACCATGAATGGCAGATACTTAGCTGAAGCTCATGTTCAAGCCATGCAATTCGACGACGCGGAGCACTTCTGCAAGAAGACGCTTGAAATTCATAAGGAGCATTGCTCACCCGCTTCCCTCACCGAAGCAGCTGACAGGCGCCTCATGGCACTTATCTGCGAAGCAAAGGGAGATTACGAACCCGCACTCGAGCATCTTGTCCTTGCCAGCATGTCGATGATTGCCAACGGACAAGATAACGAGGTTGCAGCTATTGATGTTAGCATTGGGGATATTTACTCATCACTGTGTCGTTTTGACGAGGCCGTTTTCTCCTATCAGAAAGCACTGACAGTGTTCAAGTCCACCAAGGGTGAAAGTCATAGTTCTGTTGCCTTAGTGTTCATTCGTCTCGCGGATCTTTACTTCAAGACCGGAAAATTAAGAGAGTCAACGTCATATTGTGAAAACGCGTTGAGAATATATAGTAAGCCCGTGCCTGGAATAACCACCGGAGAGATTGCGAGTGGCTTGACCGAAATCTCGGCAATCTATGAAGCTCTAAACGAGCCCGAGGATGCGTTGAAGCTCTTGCAGAAGGCAGTGAAACTACTGGAGGGCATCCCTGGACAATATAGGACAGTGGCGGGAATAGAAGCTCAAATGGGAGTGCTGTTCTACATGGTCGGGCGACATGTGGATGCTTGGAAATCTTTTGATAATGCTGTCATCAAGCTGAGAGCCGGCGGGGAGAGGAAATCTGCGTTTTTCGGATTCGTGTTGAACCAAATGGGGTTGGTTTGTGTTCAGCTCTATAAAATAGAAGAGGCTGCTACACATTTTGAAGAAGCTAGAGATATATTGGAGAGGGAATGTGGAAACTATCATTTGGACACTCTTGGAGTGTATAGCAACCTAGCTGCAACTTATGATGCATTAGGAAGGTAAAAACGTTATGCGTTTATGAATTAAACAATTGATTGGCACGTCGAGATCGGTAATAATTGTGTTTAATATTATTTTGTTTCAGAGTTGAAGATGCGATTCGGATATTGGAATACATACTGAAAATGAGAGAAGAAAAACTTGGAACTGCGAATCCAGATGTTGATGAAGAAAAGAAAAGACTGTTTGAGCTTTTGAAAGAAGCGGGAAGAGTTCGAAGTAGAAAGGGAAAATCTCTTGAAAAGCTTATCGATTCGAATTCGTTGAAGATGAAGAATGGAGGAAGAAGGAGATGGGGTGCATTTAGTTTTAGAACTTAAGAGATGTTTTGTTCTTACAACAAAAAAATTGGTCTCTTTTGTTTTGCATTTGTGAGAATTTGTGAAGGTTTTAGTCCGAAGATGTTTCCAATGCCAATTTAATATAGTTTTTTGTCCCGTGATTTCTGTTGTTGTTCATCATACATATTTTAAGATAGCCAGTTTCATAGTAGGAAAAGATTACAAGCAGAATTAATCAATTTTTTAAGTTCTCGAAATTAGATAATTGTATTGGAGAAGAATTTTAGTGGACTTAATCAATTTGTTTAAATATAACTTTTATTGCTATAGTATTTTAAAATTTTAAAATATATTAATTAAATATTATTTTATTATTCTAAATGTGATCTTTTTTTTAAATATCAAAAATAATTTCTATATTTAAGAAAAAAAAATTATTTTTCAAAGCTCTCATTTCCCCTCTTTCTTTCAAACTCTCAAACATATATCTAAAGGTACCAATAGTCAGGTCCATGTCCTCAAACATGCCACAACAACACATTAAGAGGCCAGAGTCCATATCCATATACTATGATTTTGTTGGATGTTTTAACTTTACTCCCCTTATTTTATATTCGACACCTCCCATTTTTTATTTCCAAAATACTTCTATTACTATTTACCTCTAAAAATTTTATATTTATAAAAAAAATACTATTAGTAACGGGGTAAAAAAGTAAATTTTTGGTACCGAAATTGTTCGTTTATCGATTTTTTTTTTAATTTCTGAAATTTATGATAGCAAATAATCAAAAATTTCAGAATTTCCGAGACGATTTAAAATATATATATATATATATATATATATATATATATATATATATATATATATATATATATATATATATATATAATATATTTCGAAATTTTCAAAATTTCTGATTTGCAATATAAAACCGGAAATTTGAAAATTTTGGAATACCGAAAATTTTGCATATATATGAAATTTCCAGTATGTATGCAGATGGAGTTTTATATCTATGTGGTCAAGAGACGACAACTTCAACTTTTTCTACGGATTCATGTACAGATTTTACGCATTTCTTCACCACATATACCATATGTTTCTTATTGAATTTATACATTTTTATTTGTTTTTCGGCATTTATGAAATTGGTAAAGTTTATTAATTTTATATTGTAATTGACAGATTTTTAAATCTTGATCTGAAATTTTAGAATGTGCATAGTATATTGGTAAAAAACACGGTATTATAGTTGTTACAGTTCGTTTCGATTCTGCTAATGGAATGCGAGGGATAAATGATAAATTAATTATGACATATAATGGTTTTGTCAACAACAATCATTTGATTCAAATTAATTTGAAACTTGATTGACCATTGTCTCTCGTCACTGTCTCTTGGAGTCAAAATTGTACTAATGGTGCAAAAACATGAGAATTAGCATATGTGAGACGCTTCAGACATTGGAAAGATTTGTGTGAAAATTGATTGTAGTTTATTTTTTATACATTTATGTATGGCAACTATTCAATTTCTATATTAAGTCGGCCAGCTATTTTACCTTTTAAAATATCCAAGAAAATGTTATAAAAAAAGAAGAAAAAAAAACAACATTCAATACTAGATAGAAAAAATTCAATACTGACTTATATATAAATGAAAATAGAAAAAATTTCTCTGAATTATAGATTAAATAATAAAATTTTATGGGTCCAAACTTCTCCAATGCCAAAATTTTCAACACACCCACATAATCTTTCTGAATCCGAATTACTTTGATACTAGTTGATTGAAACCAACTGATAAATAAAAGAAAATAGAATAAATTCTTTTGAATTATAGATTAAATTACAAAATTCGAAGATCTACATTTTCTCATTTTCAAAATTTCCAAACATATCCGTAAAATCTTTTTGAATGAGAATAGCTCATATACCAACCAATAATAGAAACCAAGTAATATACATAAGAAAATAGAAAAAAATCATTTAAATTACATATTAAATCATAGAATTTAGAGGGCATGTCAAAATAACTAATTTTCCTATGAAATTAGACATAATTAAGTTCCTAGTACATTCCCCTATTTATTTTATGTATTCATGAATGCAAATCCTAATGTAGTTTGATTTATTAGTTAGAGAAAATTTCCACTCAAAAGTTCACGGTTTCTTTCACTCAACGAGACTGAATTAACGCTATGCTTCATCTTCCTCAGCCACGATGACAACCCAAACAACAACCACCATAGATCACCACCTCCCCCTCCGTCTCCTCAGATCCGAAATCGTCACTCCCGCCCCCACTTTCTCCCATTCCACTATCGATTTCCTCCACCACTTTGCAGGCTATTCATGGATCGCTTATGGAGCTTCTTCAATTCTTACCATCACCCATTTCCCTTCTCCTCTTTCTACTCATCAGACCCGCATCGGTCCTATTTTTCGGCAATTCTTTGAACTTTCTTCTGACCAGTCTTCACCTGTTAATTCTGTATCTTGGTCTCCTCAGTTACCTTCCTCTGGTGAACTTGCCGCTGCGGCTGAAAATTGTATCTGGGTTTTTCATCACGACTCTGTTGCGTCCAAAGGTAACTCAAAGTTTCAATTTTTTTTCTGTTTTTATTGGGTTTTTGGTTTTATTGCTACCGTGAAGAAAAACTATGATTTAATCGGTTTTGGGAATTTCGGGGTAAGTACTTGTGGGTTTAGTTCAATTATTCAATGCAACTAAGCATATATAGAGACACAGCACTGAGATGTAGAAATTGGCAATGATTTAAGAAAATGGATGATTTGATAGGGACTGCTATTACCATTAATTTGAGAGTGATGCTGGGTTTGAGCAATTTATGTTTGATTAGAGAAAATTCCTTTTTTTATAATTAATGTAATTTTACAAGTTTGTGTAGAGACAGTTATGATCATTTGATGTGAAATCAGTTTGTAAGTCTTCTCTTGAACCTTCCTATGTAGGTACTAGGCAGTAGGTAGCAAAGAGCTGTCTGTAGTGGGTACATCTAGGCTATGATTGGTATTGATGGATTAAATAGGAGTGGAATGGAACATGATGGAATGAAGTGGAGCGGAGTGGATTGAAATAGAGATTCCATTCCATTGTTTGTTCTTTTTATTTATTTATTTATATAATTCGACGGAATTGAGCAGAACAAAATAGTTCATTTTATTGCATACACCCCAAATTGGGGGAATGAAAATTGAAGGATTGGATGGAATAGGATGAAATGGATTCCATCATATTCCATTCCGTTTCATCCATTATTTGCAAATCAATACAATGGAATAGGATTTATACCATTCCATTCTATTCCATCACATCCAAACTTACCGTAGTTTCTCAAGAGTTTTCACTGGAGAGTGTCCAGGGCACATCCTCACCTTTTAATTCTCCCAAATTAGATGAAGTGTAACTAAATGAATGGTTCAGATTCCACAATAGAAAAATTACGCCGTAGAGGATCCATGTAACTAAATGAATGGTTCGGATTCTACAATAGAAAATTTACACTGCAGAGGATCTGTTCCCAATGAAATATGGGAGCTGATCATTACTTAGAGTATTTGTGAACTCTCAGCTTTCTAACTATGGTGTTTCTATCCATTCTGAAATTTAAGTGAAGTTGAGTTGGAGAAAATTCAATAAACATGGATATATTCATTGTCTGACTACGCGAGCTTTGACTTTTGAGAACTTTTCCAACAACATTTTCAGAAGTGAGTAGGCCTTCTAGGTATTATTATGCTATATAGTCTGTTCCCCCCTTCTTCTATACTTGTTTTTATTTTTCCACGGGGGACATCTTAATCTTATGCCTTGGTGTTGCACTTTTTCTTTCTTGTTGCTAATATGTTTAGTCATTTCAGAAAAAAGAAAATTTTACAATAGAAAAATGAGCCTCTTATTTGATTAGCTTTATATATTAAAAACACAATATTGTCACTCATATTCAGGTTCTTTTTGTTGGAGCCAGAATGCAGTGCTTGTACAAAATACAAAAGTGGAGACCATAAGATGGACAGGATCAGGAGATGGAATTATTTCTGGTGGAATGGAGGTAGTTTTCTGGAAAAAGATTAATAGGCATTGGGAAATCGCGTGGAAGTTTAAGGCAGATCAGCCCCAAACACTCATAAGTGCAACCTGGTCTATCGACGGTCCTTCAGCAACTGCACCATATTCTAGTAAAGAACAGATTGAAGGGTCCTTAATCAGTCAGGAAAGAAAATGTGTAATCGTATGTCAGAGCAATGGATTATCTGAATATTCAAAAGTCAAACTTCAGCATCCTCTACCTATTGTGTCAATTCAATGGAGACCATTGAGGGGAAGACTATCAGACAAATACAGTAGGTATTCAAAAAGGAATGTGTTACTGACATGCTGCTTAGATGGAACTACAAGGTTATGGAGTGAGATTGATAATGGAAAGGCCAAGAGGGCTGGGAAGAACACGGGGTGTTCTTTTTCTGTTATTGCTGTTATTGAGATTAATCAGTGTTTAAATGGAATTCTTGGTTCAGATATATTTGTGACGTGGGGGACGGAAATCGAGGGGTTATTCAGAAGAGGTGAAGGAGACAAACAAAATTTCTCCAAAGAAGGAATTGACCATGACATTAGAAAATGTGACTGGTTAGTTGGATATAGTCCTGGAATGTTGCTTAGCTTTTGGGCTGTTCACTGTCTTGACGATGTTTCCCCACTGAGATTCCCCCGAGTTACGTTATGGAGGAAACATGAGCTCCAGAGCCACGACATAGGAAACATTTTTAAGTTTGACTCATCTGATTTTAAAAACGCATTACTTCTGGATAAAGTCATTATATCAAGAAACTCTTTGTCTGGTCCACCAAGCATATGCTCTCCACTACAGCTTTTACCGTGTAATTCCTTAGTTTGGTCATTTTTCCATATTCAAGAAATACGCGATGCTGTTGAGAACTCCCATGACAATGGTAAAACAGATGAAATCTCCTCTCATTTGACTGGTGGGTCTTTAAATTTAGATGGACACAGTGGGAAAATATTAAAGGTTTCAATTCATCCTTTTATTTGCAAAGCTCAAGTTGCCGCTTCTCTTGATTCTAATGGGCTGCTTCTTTTCTGGTCACTTTCTAATATTTCAAACGGCATTTTGGGATGTCCAACGTTGGTTCCTACTTGGGAGCTCTGTGGAAAACTTGCAACTCAACACTCATGCTCCATGTATACAAGCTTGACATGGGCACCTTCAATACTTGATCAGCAACTTGTTTTTTTCATGGGACATACCAGGGGGGTTGATTGCTTCATAGTCAATATTAGTCGAACTGAAGAAGATAACTTAGAATGTCACTACTTATGCACTATTCCTTTCACTGGTCATGGTCCTTATGAGGATGGCCCGCACGATATATTTGCAATTCCTTTGAACTCTACTTCTGATAAAACAATTTGTAACAATAAACTTATGCTATTGGCAATTTGGACAGGGAGATTTCAGGCCCTATCATGGGAAGTTAACGTGCAATCTTTTGACACGTCAATCGGCTGTGAATGCAATTTTGATGCTGAAAGCCTTGATGGCGACCATATTTGGGCATTTGAAAGTACATTTGCTAATAAAAAATATTGCATTGCTGTAATTCCATGTTCATCCGAGTTTCCAAGTTCCGATGATCTTGTTACTAGTTTTGCAGTGGGAGATCCAGGCACCCTGAGTCATAGACAGCAAGAGTTTGGCTTTGCAAATGATCGTTGTAGTAGCAGTTCTACATATATCTTGGCCACTGGCTTCTCTGATGGTAGCTTGAAACTTTGGAAAAGTAACCGTGGCAATCTGTCGACCCTGAATTTGCCATGGGAGCTTGTCGGTATGTTTATTGCACATAACAGTCCTGTCAAGGGTATATGTTTCACTGATTGTGGTCAGAAAGTTGCAACGTTCTGTAACAAAAATGATTCCAATGCTGTCAGTACCATCCATGTATGGGATGCTATAAATCTGATCATTGCAGGGACTTTTATTTTAGAAGATACACTAACGCTTGAAAGCGATGTTATTACTCTCAAGTGGTTGACTTTAGGGACTGGTGAGTTATTGCTCGGAGTTTGTTTGCAAAATGAGTTGCAAGTATATGCTCGGAAGCGTTATGACTGTTTGACTTGGTCGAACTCTGTAAATTTCCCAAAGTTGAATATATGGTCTCACATTGCATTTGCTCGTACTTCCCTTCCAATAAATGATTTCTTATGGGGGCCTAGAGCTGCCGCAGTGGTAATTCACGGAAATTACTTCAGTATATTTAGTCATTGGTTGTTCCGTGTGGATAAAAAGCAAAAGAGTAATTTTCGTTCTCATGATTCATATCCAAGAGCCTATAACAGCAAGGATGAAGCATATGAAGACATTAGTTCTGCAGTTTTTACTGATTCTGACATTGGTGCTTTCAGAGAGCTTTCAATTGGAGACAATAACCTATACAGTAGCATGTTTCTGGCCAAGGAACAGTTAAAATATGAACTCCTTAACAAGGTTGGTTTGTGGAGCATCTTAGAAGTAGCTGAGCTGATTAGTGGATCGTTGCCTACTTATCACCCTGATGTACTTCTTATCAATATAAGTTCAGGTAATGGTTGAGTAGATTGTTTTCTTCGAGGATGATTGATTACTTGGATAATTTACTCAAGCATGTGATGGTAGTTATATCATCTTTTTCACGTCGCATTTTTAAAAAATATTTTTCAGGCAACTGGAAACGTGCTTACATAGCTGTCAAGCATTTTGTGGAACACCTGATTTCTAATTATGATCCTACAAAGAGACAGATTACCAAAAGGAACGGTCTTCCGAGTATCATATTATCAGATTATCTAGAAGGCCGTATGTCAAAAAGTTCCCAAGATAAGGGATTTAATTGGAGTGAGGATGTTACCTCATTCGCTTCATTTTCACATTCTCAAAATAGCTCAATCCAGTTTTCATACCATTCGGATTCCAGTGCTGAAAATAAAAGCAGTTCCACCTCAACTAGATCCGAGCTTAATGGCTTTATTGAATCTTTAAAGAATTTTCCCGATTTACCTCATTTGATCAACATAGAGAGGACAGAGATTCTCTCAATCATTGATCTACTCAGTGAAGTTTGTAATCCAGACTCGTCTTCTGCATATCAGAGTCTTGATGAACCTGGACGAAGGTATTATTGAACCTATTCAATAGTTTTTTGGTTTCCTGTTAAATCTTCTTGTTTGATGATTTTTTTCCTCTCACCGATTTGTTTTACAACTGACGATTGGATATTTTTAAATTTACTTTATATGTTGTCAGTATCTTCCAAAACATTATCTTACCAATACAGATTTGTAGATGATAGTGATGTGTTCTCTCAATCTTTCATTATAGGTTTTGGGTTGCATTAAGGTTTCAGCAATTACTTTTTCAACGAAAGTTTGCCAGAGCTGCATCTGTCGAAGAGATGAGCATTAACTCAAGGATGTTTGTATGGGCTTACCACTCTGATTGTGTAGAAAATTTATTTGGTTCCGTCATACCCAATGAACCATCGTGGCAAGAAATGCGTGCTTTGGGTATGGGCTTTTGGTATTCCAGCATACCTCAATTGCGTGCTAGGGTAATGTTTGGTCCTTTTTCCATTTTGCATTCTTCTCCGTGTTCTATATACAAGCAGAAAGAAAATTTTGAAATTTTATAGCCCTCAGTTATGCTAATTGCATGATACTTTCATTATTCCTCTTAACTCTAGATGGAGAAATTAGCAAGAGCGCAATATTTGAAGAACAAAAATCCTAAGGATTGTGCGTTGCTGTATATTGCATTGAACAGAATTCAAGTTTTAGCTGGCCTTTTTAAAATCAGTAGGGATGAAAAGGACAAGCCTTTAGTGGGTTTTCTCTTGCGCAATTTTCAGGTAAATTGTCTGACTGCACATCTGCAAGTACTGTGTTTTTTTTTGAGATGACTCCATTAAGCCAACAAAGGACTTATAATTAGACCAATGTTTTAAAAACCGGACCAAACTGGTCAGCTCAGCTAGTTGAACTGGGAGTTGGCTAACTTGCCAGTTGGTTTGATCCCTGTTGTACCACAGTTTGGTTGAAATTGGCTGAATCGGTTAAGCTGTCTTTGATTTGTTTTTGAAAATATGGAGTATGCAAATGTCAAACTTCCTTTTATACATCCATTTGTTTATCACTTAAATTAATTATAATTAGTAGGCTTGGATGTTGTTGTTGTTGATTGCAGGATGAGAAAAATAAAGCTGCTGCTTTGAAAAATGCTTATGTCCTATTGGGAAAGCATCAGCTGGAATTGGCGGTTGCCTTCTTTTTGCTTGGAGGCGATCATTCTTCTGCTGTAAATGTTTGTGCTAAGACCCTTGGGGACGAACAACTTGCACTAGTCATTTGTCGCCTTGTGGAGGGCCATGGTGGACCATTAGAGCATCACCTAATTACTAAGTATATATTTCCGTCTGCAACCGATAGAGGAGACTACTGGCTGGCTAGCCTTCTGGAGGTCCTCAAAATACTTTCATTTGATTTATCGATAAAATCGTTGTTATATTCACTTATCCTAACTGTAACTAGCTCTCTTTGATTTGCAGTGGGAAATGGGTAATTACTATCAATCTTTTCATAGAATGCTACAGTTTTCAAAGACTGGGGTTCCTGAGTCCACCATTATGTCCAATTCTGGTTCTTTTCTGGACCCTACTGTTGGTTTTTATTGTCAAATGCTTGCAACAAAGAATAGCACACGGAATGCTGTAGGAGAGCAGAATTCAACCATCCTTTTAAGGTGGGCAACTTTGATGACAGTTACTGCCCTAAAAAGATGCGGTATACCTGTAAGTTTCTTTTACATATTACTCCCTCCGTCTCATAAGAAGTGTCTCATTTGCACTTTTTCCATGTCTCAAAATAATTGTCTCTTTAGTCTTTACCCATGCAACATTTATTATTATTTTTCCACTACTATACCCTTATTTATTAACTTTCACTTTATTCAACTACTCTATTAATTACAATTAATAAGGGTATTCTAGTAAATAAAATTAGATTTATGATCAAAACCAACACATCTAATCATTTTCTTAAGAACTGCGCATTGATCAGCTAAGACACTTTTTATGAGACGGAGGGAGTACGCAATAATTTGATTTTTTAATTGTACTTATACAAATGCGTAAGCATAATAGATAGGCATATCTAGCCAAATCAAGTTATTATCTTTAAACTTTAACTATTTGTTGGATGTGTCTTGAGCTGTGTTTATCTGGGCTGGTTGACATGAAACCTGTTAACTTTCCCACTCTGTTCTTCATATGCTAGAAACACGAATTGTACCTTCAATAGCTTTATATTTAAACGTGGTGATTGTTATTATTTTTGAAAGTAAAAATGTTAGTGTGCTATCACCTGTTGCTTCTAGGAAGATTCTGCAATGCACTTAGTAAAACTCTTGAATTGTTGAACTCTATAACAAGTTTAATTTTCTTATTTGTTGTAGCTCTAGATTAATATTCACAACCGCCTTTTCTATGTCTGATGTTTTATGTGCACGCCGAGAAATTATACACATGTCAGTACAATGTCAATATATATGACGTTATATGTATCTGTACATACCTATGTTTCTGGTTAGTAATCATTTGTAATGTTCTCTTGCTTTAAGCTTGAGGCATTGGAGTATTTCTCATCTTCTCCGAGCATGCTTGGGACTGCTGATCAAGCAAATGAATTGGAGGATATTCTGTCCAGTACATTAAAGCCTTTGCCAAGAAAATCCTCTAACTGGTTATCTGCTGATGTATCCGTGCATCTGGAGTTTCATGTTAAATTGAATTTGGCACTTTGCTACTTATCAAAACTGATAAGAGAGCATCCAAGTTGGCCTGACACTTTTATAGAATCTGATGGAGAAGGCTCTTACTCTGAAGAATATATGATTCACTACGAGAAATCAAATGATAGTTTTAAACAAAAATTATATGCCGGGTTTGATCTTTTGGAACAAAGGTTTTTGCTGACTCCGTGCTACCTAATCAGCATGGTATGCTTTCCTATTCCATTTTAAAAATTTGTTTAACCTCTTGTGTGTGTGTGTGTGTGTTACCATTGTCAGCAATATATTTACAGAGATCACTCTCTTTCCAATTCCCCTTTTATCTGCAGATTTTACTCTTACTTTGCCATCGTGGGCTATGGTACATTGGGTATGATGTGACAGGCGGAAGCACTCAAGGAGAACTGTCTCAAAAGAAGAGTGATAGATTTGACGTTTCCATTTTATCTCATTCTCAATTCAAACCCCTCTTTAAAACTGCAGAAGAAATCTCCTTTTTGTATTCAAGATTTTTTTCTGCCTGCGGTATGGAATATTCTCAACAAAGTTTAACTCTTAAGAATAGTGCATTGGCTGATATTAGACCTAAATTTTTGGATGCCTCACAGTGTCACTTTGAAGGTCTGCTGATTTCATTGTCGTATTTAAGAGCTATTTTGAGGAGTCAATTGAGGTCTATTAGCAAAGATCTTGTCAAAAAGCATCTTGAAATCCTTGATTTAATTGAATATTATTTATATTTTTCATTAGCTTGGCTTCGTAGGAAACCAGAGGTCCTTCTATTCATGGTGCAACCTTTCTTGATTGCACATGATGGCAGTAATCCTTATGAGGTTGATATGGTGAATCTGAAGAACCTTATCCCAAAAGTTGCGCAGTTGTTGTCTCAGAATTCTTTCATAACTAATACTGAAAACCTTCAAGTGTCCAAATCCACAGAAAATAAACTAGAGGCAGATATGAAGAGTTTGGTTCCGGATGATGAAAGATGGAAGATTTTAGGGACCTGCTTGTGGCAACATATGTCTAGATTCATGATATCTAATTTGAATTCAGTTCTCGCTAAACTTGAAGATGAAAGTCTATCTAGTTCTTTCCACATTTATAGAGAATCTAATACTCCCAGAAACGTGGATTCTGATAGCATCAGTTTGCCGGAGCAGATTCTATTAGTCACGTTTAGCTTATGTGATTTACTGACGACAACAGTTACTCATATTTCTTCTTATCATGTTAAACAACTCGCGGAGTTTTTGTGGCAAAAAGTGCAGAATGATTCGAATGTTATGACTCTTGAATGGTTAAGACAAACAAGTCAATCAGAACCCAATCAACATGAAAACCTTGATGTTTCGGAATTGCTTAACAGTAAAGATAACTATCTAGCTCATCAGTTATTATGGGATCGCTGTGCTGATCCCAAATTGATACGTGACTGCTTTGCACAGGAGAAACTCAATTGGTCAAAGGATTCGGACCATAAGCCTATCAAAGAATGGAATGACTTGTATACAATTATGACAGGATTGCATAAAACTGATGATTCACATAATGATGAAAGCAAAGTTGGCAAATCATCTACTAATCATGAAGTAGAATCTCCTGTTAAAAGAATGTTTCCAAGCAGCCATACTTCTGCTAGTTCCGAACAGAAAGAAACAATTCGTGCAAATATTGAAGACTTTCAAAATCCCAGAGAAATTTACAAGAGAAATGGAGAACTTTTGGAGGTGGTTATTATTCCTTATATCTAATCATTTTCATATGGCGTCATATATGCAAATATAAGAATAACATTAGTGCTATGTTTGAGCAGGCACTGTGTATAAACTCTACCAATCAACAGGAAGCTGCAGTTGCTAGCAATCGTAAGGTCGTCCTCTTAATTTCCTGTCATTCTGACATTCTGAATCTTTGGATGACTTTTTGTTTAAACACCATTTGCATGTCACGTTTTTATGCAGAAAAGATCATACAATAATTTGCATATAAGGACCAACATATTTGAGATTGTAAAGGTTATATGTATCATTATAATATGAAATTATAATTTTATAACTATAAATATAACTACTTTACGGTTATACTTATTCCTCCTCCTAGACCGTTGTGTCAAACTTCACTTAAATCAAACACTAAAATCTTATCATTCCATCATCTGAATATCCGGCAAAGTGTGTAAATGTATATGTATCCTCTTATCTAATTCAGGGTATAGTATTCTTTCACTTGGAAGATGAGACTCCTTTTAGTGGCGAAGCAGACCTTTTGTGGACCAAGGCCGATTGGCCACAAAACGGATGGGCAGGTTCAGAATCCACCCCTGCTCCTACTTGTGTTTCTCCTGGTATCGGCCTTGGAAGCAAGAAAGGAGCACACCTCGGTCTTGGTGGAGCAACTGTCGGTATGGATTCTTCAGCTTGGCCGAGTAGAGACTTGACAGGCGGTGGATCATTAGGAATGCTAGGTTATGCTGGTATTGGTGCCTCTGGATTGGGTTGGGAAACTCAACAAGACTTTGAAGATTTTGTTGATCCACCTGCCACTTTGGAGAATACTAGTACCCGGGCGTTTTCTAGTCATCCAATGAGGCCTTTCTTCTTAGTTGGTTCAAGCAATACACACATTTACTTGTGGGAGGTTAGAAAATCTTTAGTTTCTGTACATTCATGATGTTAGAAAGTCTTTAGATATAGACACAATTGTAGAGATTACTAATATCTGGATTACTCTAGTGAGTTGATAATTGCATTAATTGTCGATATTCCTAGCTTATGGCTAATGAGGAGCCTTATAATGTACAGTTCAATAAGGACAAAGCTTCTGCTACATATGGGGTGCTGCCTGCTGCTAATGTCCCTCCACCTTATGCTCTTGCGTCAATTTCAGCTTTACAATTTGACCACTTTGGGCATCGTTTTGCCAGTGCTGCATTAGATGGAACCGTCTGCACATGGCAGCTAGAGGTAGGAGGAAGGAGCAACGTTCGTCCAACAGAATCATCCCTCTGCTTTAATGGCCAAGCATCGTATGTATACTTTGTTTTTTAAAACTAAGTTATGATTTTAGTCACCCTTCATTTTAAGTTGTGTTTGAGTGTTTACATTTGATTTAAAATATAAGCATCATGAAAATTACAATTAGCTTCTAAAACGTTATTTTTCACTCTGGTTTGCACTGTGAAAATTGCTATTAAATTTTTAAAATGTTAATTTTTCAGTTGATTATATTAACCATTTGAATCATGTTTAGGATGGATTTCTACGAGTGTTTATTTTGTTTTGTTGATATCTTTAATTATTATTTTTTCTTCACTAAAGTTGTTATTTGTTTCAATTTTCTAATGTAATTGTAAATCTATTTTACGTTTGATTTCAGCGACGTTACATATATTTCCTCTAGTGGATCAATAATAGCTGTGGCAGGATATAGCTCTACTGCTGTCAATGTGGTTATATGGGATACTTTAGCTCCACCTTCAACTTCTCGAGCTTCCATTTTATGTCATGAAGGTTTATTTCTAAATAGAGAAGAATTAGTTAGAATTTGTTTAAATAGAGAAGAATTAGTTAGAATTAGCGGTGGGAGTAAGATATATTTATCTTTTTATTTTAAAAGAAAGATTTGTCCTGTTTTATTTAGAGAAATTGGCTCGCCTATTAAATGTACTAAACTTTGCCTGTCTTGTGAAGGTGGTGCACGCTCCCTTTCTGTATTTGACAATCAACTAGGAAGTGGTTCGGTTTCCCCTCTTATTGTGACTGGTGGTAAAGGCGGTGACGTCGGACTTCACGACTTTCGCTATATAGCTACTGGAAAAGCTAAAAGAACTAAGCGTTCTGATAGCATTGGGCGAAGCTCTCTCGCGTCTTTGAATTATGACAAGGACCATAATGTAGATGGGATGCTTTGGTATATTCCAAAGGCACACTCAGGTAAAGTAAAGGAAGTTTATCTGCATTGGTAGTTATGGTTTATTTCTTATCTAATAATCTGCATAATTTTTCCGTTCTTAGGGAGTGTCACGAAAATAGCTACCATCCCAAATACGAGCTTGTTTTTGACTGGAAGCGCAGATGGAGATGTCAAGCTCTGGGATGCCCAGAGCACGAAGTTAATACATCATTGGCCTAAGATACATGAAAAGCACACTTTTCTCCAGTCAGGCTCTCGTGGATTCGGCGGCGTTGTTCGGGTAAATGTTTCTGACGTTTTCATGTCAAATTCTGTTTTTAAATGAGTTAACACGAAATAAGCTTATTTTAACACACTAATATTGTAAGCTTAAATTGCAACAGGCTGCTGTTACAGACATTCAAGTTGTTCCGCATGGTTTTCTAACATGCGGTGGGGATGGAAATGTAAAGCTTGTACAGTTGAAAAATCACCTGCGTGGCTTCGGAGACGACTAATGATACTCTTGAGATGCTTTTATTATTGATCTTAATCAATAGTGCCCGGAATTCCGCATTGAAAGTGGTCATTGACGAGAGATAGTTATGTTTCCTTCGATCTTATTTACAAGAGGCAAAACACAAGTTCATGTTGGACAGCAAATAGTCCTTAACTTGGGAAAGCATTTCATGCTGGAGAGGAACATGTGATGGTTATGAGCCTTATTGCCTTGAATACATGGGTTCATTTTAGGTCTAGTCATTCATTCTTTCTGTATAGTATAAGTTCAATCATAGGCCAATATTTATATTCTATGTTATGAATACCTCAAGCCTGGCAAAAATTTTGAGAAGAATTAGTCTTGTAATATTTTATGTATATTCTGAAGTTTTGTCTTTGGTCTCTGAAGTTCTTTCATTGATTTTTAATCCTCTTTTCCAAGAACTGAAATACGGTGCGAAACATTCCAATTTGCATATCTATGGTAAGGTTCATTTAAGAATTACATCAAAAAAGGATTTAAAGAATTCTAAAAAAAAATAAATTAGCAACAGAAAAATTTTGAACTTTGAAAAGTGGAAATTTATGAATTATCCTATTTCATATTTTCAAATAAGAAATAAGAATTTATTTATAGGATATAGATTCATCAACTAACCTTGAATATATAGTCTATAGAGTCATTTTTATGGCTATATATATCTCTTTGGATATAGCCTTGAATATAGTCTTTTCTTTTCCTCCTGTCACCAACCAAAATATGAAACAAATGTAGATAGTAATTAAGTTCCATAACTTTATTACATGCACCATTGTAATAGTTGTTACTTACGACAATCAATTACAACAACCACAACAAAACCATGGGCTGGGCAACCACACTTTGTACTCCAAAAAAACCATGGGCTAAGCAAGCACACAGACTAGGAAATTCGACTCAACCTATAGCCAATCATATGAATGAAATGAAATTCACACTACTATAGTTCATTATCGACACATTGTATTTACAATAGCATAACATAGCTCTAAACCTCAACCACAATATAAACATTGATTTTAAAATGACACGTGTCATGAATAAGATTTTTCATAGATTTTCAATGGACCCCACTACAACATAGAGAACGGAACGGAAGTGAAAACTTATAAAGAAACAACACCGTAACACATGTGGTCACTCACATCACACCACTTCGGTTATACTGCTTCAGAAAACCGACAACATACAAATGATTACTTAAAAACAACGTTAATATTCACAAAACAAAACCCATTACTCTCATATTCATAGATTATAACCACCACGATCTTCTTCTTTTCTTAATCATCATCATCATCTCCCATTCAATCGCCATGTTTCACTTTTCTGGTGAGTCATTCATCGCATTCATACATGTCTTACATTTCTGTATAGGAACAAAATCCGAAACCATGTAACCGTTTTTTGTTTGATGATTAACATTAATGTCGGTCTTGTCCATTTATAAAATTTACATGTTATGAGAAGAAGAATAACTGATTGATGGCATCAACAGAAGATGCTTCCAAATTCGCCCAACCATGGTGGAAAACTACAGATATAGATGAATTAGCGTACTTGGTTTCGCAGAAACTGCTCAATCATGTTGAGAATTGTGACCTTCCACCTCCTCCTCGAAAGACTCATCTTGGAGAACAACCATGTGCAAAATCCACTGTCTTTTATAATTTGGAACCTTCATCCAATCAAGGGTATTTCTATATTTCCTTTGACAAATCCTCAAGGTTGTATTTACTAATTGATTAAGATTAACTTTCATGTTGATTTTGTTGCAGTTATACTGCTATTCATGAGAGTGACACAGATGAACCTTTTGAGGGAGATCAAACCAAAGTTCAATTGATGGAAGCCTTGCGGTATTCGCAAACACGCGCGAGGGAAGCCGAGGAGTTAGCGAAAAAGGCTTACGCCGAGAAAGAGCACATTGTTGCACTAATTTTTATACAAGCTTCACATCTTTTTGCATACAAGCAATGGTGTAGATTGTTACATTTGGAAGGCCTAAACACTGAAATTAAGAATGATCATGCATCGGTTTCTACTCTCTTTGGTAAGAAACCATTGATGAGCAAGCGAGAAATTGTTGATGAGAAAGATGAAAAACTAGGCAAGTTGAAAAATGATGTGTCAACAACATATGATGTTGCATTTGCTTTAGGATTGAGTCTTGTTGGAGCTGGCTTACTTTTAGGATGGACTGTTGGGTGGATGTTACCTCGTATGTAGTTTTGTATAAAATTGGTATATAGAGAAAGTTCTAATTTCTGTCATGTATGCTACTACATATGGCGACTATATATGCACAAAAGAGTTGGAAAAAAATTGATAGAGTGAAAAATCTACCATCTATCTAAAAATTGAAATTGAATTTTTTCTAGCCAATTTCTCTTTATACTTATACTTAGTAGTGGTGAAAATCACTACTGAAAATTCAAATACTCTTCAGAAATACACATGCGAAGACACTTCTCAGTATGTTTCGCATGTGCATATCTGGAGAAACATTTTATTAACATGTTTAGAGGTTGTTTCGTATGTGTACATGTGAAACTTGCTGAGAAAAAAGTTTCAGATGTGCATATGCAAAACTTCCTCTATTTGTGTCATTTTTGTTTAAAACTATATCATTTCCACTATTTTATAATAGGACAAATTTTTATTTTTTTCGAAAATATAAAATGAACATATCAATACAGACATAACAATTAAATTAGATGTTCATACATAATTTTGTACATAAATTATTTGGAAAGTAAGTACGGTCAAAATATTTCATCAATAACAAAAACCAAAATATAACATAGGCTACTGCGTATGACGAATCCTAACTCACATTGCCCTCCTCTGCCTGTTGTACTGGGTCGCACAGGATACCTCCCTGACTATCCTCTCAACTATGGAAACCGCCTCAGGACCGCCCGTCTTGATAATCCCTATATCCAACGCTTCTTGCCCAAGTTGGCGGATCCGCTGACAGATCGACAAGAGATCAATGACATGGTCATCCTCGGCCTGTTGGTTCTCCAAGAGCTCCTCATGAGTTGGCCTAGGTGGACGTCCAAGAGCATTCGATGTCATGATAGGGTGTGACACGTTAAAAAACCATGTCATGTAACCCTCTACACAATGCCAACTCTGGGATGCCAGCATCATCGGATACTTTGGTGACACCAAATGATTCTCCCAATCTTGGAAGACGCCATCGAGATCCCTCTGTACCATGGTATCAGGAGCAACCTGAAAAGGAAATCTCAGTATCATCTACACATAGCCAAACTGGAAGATACACCGCTCTGGAAGATACCTGACCATAAGATTCAACCCACACGCTAGCCACCCCAAGTATAAAGAGATGGGATTGAATGACACAACATCCCTATAATCCTCAAACAACGCTCCCTTGATGTCATCATGGTTGGTACGATCAAGATACACCCTGTACGGTGCCACTTTATGGTTCCCTCTGTGAAGAATATACTTGGAAGCCCTTGGCATGTTGTTTGCATATACCGTATTTGGTTCGAAATCATGAATGCGGTGGAAATGAGATATTATCCAGCTCTGCGAAAACAATAACATAATGTGTAAGTATAAGTTAATCAAAACAAATTAAAGTTAATAGTTGAAATGAAAGATACCGTGGGGAGTGCGCATGAGCCAATGGGTTGTCTCGTCCTCCAATTTAAAGCTTTATTCAGCTTCTGGTAGAGGTATACCAAAATAGAGGCCCCAGTTCCACCCACGACTGTAGTTAGGTCCACAAAATACCAAAGGTATGTCACATCCATATAGGTCCCACTTTTGTCCGCAAAAAGGGACGTGTCAATCAAGAACATATAGTAACACCACAGAGCACAATCTTGGTGATATTGAACAAAAACGTTGTCTTCATCATCCTCGACACCTGTTGCTGCAACCTGGTGCTCCTCATATAGATCCTTCAGGTGGGAGAACTTTACTTGCGCCCCATTAGTGGTTCTGCAGTCCTTAGATGCCCTAAATGGATCAACTCCCAGATACTCAACCATCCACTCAACCACCTAAGCTCGTGATATCTTGTGATGTTTAAGTAACCTGCCTCTGATAGGTAGGTGGAGCAAGCAAGCTGTTATACCCCAATTCCCCCCTAAGATCTTCCATAATCTCATACCATTATATTGAACCAATATCACAAGCTAAGTTTGGTTCTCTCTCCTATCTTTAGGTTTCCTCTTATGAAGATCACCAAGCACATTGTTTGTGTCTATTTTGTACATGCACATCTTATGTTGATTGATATTTAGCTAATACCAAGACACGTGCACCATTTTATATTTGGACATTATGTTGTAGGTTGATGATACAAGAGTATTCCCAAAGAAGATTCATAGGCTCATGTGTTTATTTCCATGCCTTCTTCAACAAGTTTCATAGAGATATGAGATCCATCATGTGGTATGCCTCAAGATACCATCATTAAGAAGTATAATTAGGTTCATCATGTTTTATCTTGCAAAAGAAGTTCAAAAGATGCAAAGTTGATTCAAGTGTGTTAGCCTAATTTCGGCAAGTCCTTGGTTCCTTGGTCACAAGTGCATAACTTCTCAATGTTTAGGAGTTGTTCTTTTTGCTCGAAGTTCTTATTACCATCTACAATAACCTCTAATTATGTGACAAGACTCCTTGTGCAAGAGAGATCATCAAAAGTTGATGAAGTTCCCAATTCATGGCCAATGCTCCTTGAGCTAGGGTTTTGGGATCTTGAGGACCATATCTTGTTGGTTGCTTGAGATTTTTGATTGATTCCAAAGTCATGATGCTCTTAAAAGGGTATCCAACAAGTTTCTTCATTGGTTTAAGGATGTTATTTGGTTGAAAGATGCTTTGAGGGTCCAAAGATTACCAGTTCTCTGGAATGGTCATCCATCTCTCTTGTGCAACTTCAAAAGTTCATAACTTGGTCATCTTTTATCTCCTTGAGCTTATTCATTTTTAAAAATGAACCTAAGGATGTCTACTACAACTTAGTTCAATTGGAAAGACTTGATAATGCTTGGAAAATCATTTGTTGGTTCAAAGGACTATAAGTCTTCCATGAATTTCTCCATTTTTTATCATCATCTTCAAAAGATCATAACTTGATCATCTTTTATAATCTTGAGTCCATTATTTTTCCACAATGATCTTAAGGATATGAACTTGAGCCTAATTTGTGTTGCAAGATTTTAAAATGTTTGGAAGATGCCTTAAGAGTTCAAACGATTATAGGTCATTTCATGGATTTTCATCAACTACACAAGGCCATAACTCTCTTAATATTTGGAGTTCTTGGGTGGTTCTTTTTCCACAACGCCATTTAAGAGGTCTACTTCATGTCATATTCTTTGGTCAATAGAAAATTTTGAGTGGAAGACCATGTTTGAATTCAAAATATTATAGGTCACTTTAAGCTTTCAAGAAGGCATATCATGTTTGATCAATGGTCCAGCCCAATTTTTAGTGAGTTTTCTCCAAATCCTAATGGCTATATCTCCCAGATCAAGTATCCATTGAAGATGATTCTTTTTGAATTGTACTCTACTCCATGAAAGCTTCATTTGGCTCGAGAAATATTTGAAAACGCACGAGGGAATTGAATTTGGCCTTGGAGCAAACATCGTGCCAAAAATTTGTTTTGAGCTTATTACCAATTTTGCAATGTCTTTGTAATTCGATTTAAAAGCCAAGTTAACCCTTGTTTTCTTGTCTAATCATGTTTAGAAACTTATCAGAAGTAATTAGCACATCAAAATGCAAGGAATGGTTGAGTTTTAAGCACACAAAGTCACACTTTCTTCATGGACACTGGTGTTCACGATTTCCACTCAAATGTCATCCTTTACCCCCTCATTTTGATTCCATTCGCTTCTCCTATAAATAAGAATCATTCCTCATTCATTTTCTCAAGCTTTGATAGCCAGAAACACCCTGCCAAACTTCCTTCATGTCTCACTTTTCTGAAATCTCGAATTCGTAGTAAGAGTACTTCCAGTTCCAAATTGATTGTTCTACAAGCTTCCTTGAACTTAGGGATGGCAACGGGGCGGGTCGGGGGCGGGTTTAAGCACACCCAGACCCGCACCCGCCTGCCAGACCCAGACCCGCACCCGCACCCGTTCGGGGCTAAAATTTGTTCACCCGCCCCCACCCCCAACAAAAAACGGGTTTACCCGCACCCGCCCGAATAAAATTTTTATTTTATTTTTAAATTTATATTTTTTTCAATAAAGTTAAAAATAAATAATTAAAATAATTAATTAATTATTTTAAAAGTATTTTTCAAGTTTGATAGTTTTATTTTCAAAAAAAACAAATAATAATTCTAATAAACATAATATTATAACATTAAAAAGTATAAAAAGTGTAAATAAGTAATAAAACTATTAAAAACAAATAAAATAAAATAAATTTAGTTGGCGGGTGCGGGTGCGGGTGCGGGGCGGGTATTACCATCACCCGCCCCCGCACCCGTAAATAAAAAACGGGTTTTACCCGCACCCGCCCCCAGTTAAATCGGGTTTTCCCCGCTAATTTCGGGGCGGGCGGGCCCCGGCGGGGCCGGTTTTATTTGCCATGCCTACTTGAACTTCATTGAAACTAACAGAACAAGAATAGTGCCTTGAGGTGTCCTGGATCGTGCTAGCCAAGTCAAGTTTCATAACTCTGAAATTGAACTTCGTTCAGGTAGAATTCTCAATCATTTTGCTCCAAATAAATTGCTAGGGTGTAACCTTTTCTTCTCTGAAGTCACGCTTCTTCTGGTTTCCATTTTCATGGTGAATTGAGTATTAAATTTTCAAAAATCGTTTACACTTTTCTTCTGTTTTTTTTTTTAAATAAGTTGTGATTTAAATAAATTTTTCGCGAGGGTGAGGTTAGGATCGTCTGGAAGAGACAAATTCCATGATACCGGTTTGAACTTCAAACAATTCCGTTTGAAGAATCTCATAAAATCCCAATTCGCAGGTGGCTGGAGGTTGAAGACGACCTACGTGTCGTTCTTCAACCAATGAACCTCACCCAATTGTTTTGTTTTAATTGGCTTGACTTTTCTCTGTTCTAAACGCGCGCATTGACCATGGCCTACCGTGTGCTTGCACCTATGGACCGTTCAGATTGCCAGCGTGTGTAAAATAGAGTCAGAACCAACACTCCTTGTTTTTCCTAATTTTATATTTTATTTATTTTAAATAATAGATCCGGTGTGAAATTTCATGAGGACCATAACATGCATAGCGCATCAGATCCACCAGATCTGCTTACTAACATATTTTGACAATGATCAGATGGTCCAAATTTTTTGGTTTTATTTTTATTTCCTGATTTTTATATTTAATTGTTTTAAACTTAAAAAATTCATAGAACATTAATTTCTGACCCAAAAATTATGAAACAATTCACAAAAATATTTTCAAATATCCTCTTTATGATTTTTATTTTTTCATAATTTTATCTTCGGATTTGATATTTTTTTTATAATTTTTCTGTTTTATTTGAATTGTTTAATTTTTTAAAGATACTTTTTGACATTTTTAAATTCTGAAAAAATAAGGGAAAGATCCAATAGTCTCTTGGAAAATATTGTTGGCTTCATTTATTTTTATTTCTGATTTTACTTTTTTTTGTTGCCAATTTTGGTTTATTTTACTATTTTCTTTTATTTTAAAAAATAGTTTTTGGTCTCATAAATTTTTGAAATTTTTTGTCAACACTTGTTGACCCTTGTTTGATCTTGGATAATTTAATTGGATTTTTATTTTGATGTATGGACACAATTATGCATTTCATCAATAGAAATCTAATTAAATAATCAATTTTAAAATCCTTTTATTATTTTGTTTTTATGTTATTAATTATGTAATATTTTTTTCTGACTTGGTGATATATGAATTCATTTCGGGACATAAATTTCATCAACATCAATGGAACTTGGGTGTTGATAGGTCACAAGATCAAATCCACCAAGATGGTTGATTGATTTTGATGAAGTTAAACCCAATGAATTCATCTGATGTATTGATGATTTTGTGACTTGTCCCCCTCCCTCTTTATTTTATCCTATTCTTTTTTTTTACATGTGTTGCAAACATTAATAGGATGATTTATATATCATTTCTCTAGTTTATCTTTTCAACATGTAGATCGCTACTAACAGACCTCATTGTAGGATGACTTCTATATAAGTTACTTGACGATTGCTTAACATAACTCTACATTCTGTCCCTCGGATAAGAAAGATGGTTCTATGTTGCCCAAGCTTTATGCTTGAAATTGTCCAAGTATGATCAAGTGTTGGGATACAACCAATAAAATTGTCAATTCATCGCGTAGAGGTTTTGATTATATCAATATTCTGATGAGTCCTCATAACCTTTGTCCTAGGCTCAAGGCTTAAATCACCGTGAACCATATGATCTTATTTTCTTTCTTTGTATGATTGATTCTTCGTGGCCCAAGAATTGAACTTATAAGCCCAAAGATGATTAGATTTTGAGCTATAGCCAATAAAATTGTCGGCTCATCGTGTAGAGATTTTGATTCTATCAATTTTCTGATGGATCATCATAACCTTTGAGTTAGGATCAATAGACAAATCATTATGGATCCTTCATACGAACTACTATACTTTTTGAGCCATTTTGGCTTTTCTCCTTTAAAACCTTTTCTCAAAAGATTAGACTCTTGTCGATTCTTGTAGTGATGCGAACTACTATACTTCTACAATATGTAGTGAAGTGAGACATTTTCCACTTGGTGTTGAATGATGCCTGTTGATGAAAATTTGAGCTCTATCCTCCATTTTGAGTTGATGAAATGCTCATTTCTCATAATTGTGGATAGTAATTATGTTTACCACTCAGATATGACGAGATGTTTATTCTTCTTAAAATTAACCAACACACCAATTTTAGTTTTTTTACTCGAACTACATTGGTTTTGATTTTACCATTGCACATTATTGGTATGTAGGCTTAGAACTCATTGGAAGTTCTATCAAATCAAAAATTGTAAAAAATACTTCTCTTCTCATCTCCACCATCTGTTTGTACATATTTTATAGCCGTATACACAAATTTTCAAAGAGGTTTCTACGAAGTGTGATACGGTGAACTGACTTTGTAGGAATTTTGTATCCAAATGTGCGGATAGCAAGAGTCGCCACCGACTTTTATTTTTATCCAATTAAGGGAAGGTAAAAGTAACAGAAAAAGACCTTCGTTAGATTCTGAGTTCGGGAGAATGGTTATGAAAAGGGAAGGTATTAGCACCCCTTTTCATCCGTAGTTATCTACGGGCTCTTAGTTGCTCTAGATCACTTTTTTAAAATTGCTTTCTGTGTGTTTGACAAAAAATGTTTTGAAAGAGGCATTTCGCTTTGACTTTGTAATGACTCATGTAGGAGTGTATACAAAGTGTTCGGAAATGTTTTTGTTTTGAAAAGAATTTGAACTTCGAAAAAGAGTGTGTGGTGTGAAAAGCATTTGGTTTAGAGCAAGCAACTAAAAGACTTATTTACCCACTCAGAATTGGTCGTTTTCGTACTTCTACGTTCCTTTAGAATAGCGCTAGCCATACTATTAGCTAGTAGGTAGCTCCATTCGTTGGATGTAAGCGGGACATTCGAAGGGACATCGGATGGTCATAGAAGGCAACTTGTAGGAAGTATCCTAGCACATTCGAAGGGACTATCATCATTTTCGTGGCGACAATCGAGGGTCAAGATCATGTATTCGGAGGCGACATCGTGGGTCTTATGATCTTTGTATCGAAGGGACTATGATGATTTGTTTGGAAGGCAACGGTGCTAGAATACCTCTACGTTCGAGGGACATGACCATTTTGAATTCGCAAAGGCAACGAGAGAGAATTACCCTGGGTGTGTGTGAAAGAAGTGTGTTGATTTCAGATATTTTATCTTGAAGTTAGTGGGCTATGTTCAATTTTAGTCTTGCCATACACGCCTAATTACTAGCAATTTATAGGGTGCGGAAAGTAAAATGCGGAATGTAAAGTGCGGAAAGGTAAATGTCCTACGCTATTACAAGGCTTTGGGGCAGATACATAATTTAAAATGCGGAAAATAAAGACCTAATTTAAACTATTACATCCCATATACAGTTACATTATTGGAAAAAAATTGAAAACGGTAAAGAAACGCCTGAAGCGGAATAACCTGTGAAACGATGAGATAAATCGGAAAATATGATGAAACCGAAATAAGAGAAAATGTTAGAAAAAATGAAAATTTTAAATTGGAAAAAATATTACATGCTGGAAATAATGTAAACATGCTAAAATAAATTTTTGGGATTTTTTGGATGCAATTTAATAATTTAAAATGAATTTACAATGATTTAAATGCAAAATTACAAATAAAAATAAATATGCATGCAAAAATATGTTTTTTAATTTATTAAATTAAATAAAGATTTTTAGAAAATAAATGCAAAAGGAAAATTATTTTTGACAATTTTTTAATGCATAAGTAAAATGTGGAAATTAATTAAAATATAATGCAAAATATTAAAATAAAAGAAAATATGAAAATAATAAGAAAACATGAGTTTGGAAAAGAAAATAGCAAAACCGGTCCTGGCAGGAGTTGAACCTGTGACCCTGGATAGCATCTTCCCTTGCCAGCGCTCTAACCACTACACCATCATGCATTTGGTGTTTTGAAAACTGAAATTAATTGAATAAAAGTGTTCACGTGTCATGAGTATTTGAAATCAAAACACAGTCAGCCGCGGGCCCCAGCTAGAATGGAAGGAACGAATCGGAAGCCACGAAACTGCCACGCATGCTTCCCACCGGAGTCCACTGGTCAACGACGCCGGAGCCCTACCTCCGGTCGTCTTCTCCGGTGAGGACCATCATCAAACCTGCAAAATACGAAATTTAAAAGCAAAAGAAAGGTCATGTCCACCTAATTCGACCCTTCTGAATTCAATGGAGGCATCGGTTTCGACTGAATCGGCCTGTACAGGCCGGTTCGAAGCTTCTCAGGTTTCTAACCCTAACAATGGCTAAACACGATTCGACGTCCAAACTCATGAGCGATTGCCGGATCCATCCCTTAGCATCTCATGAACACATTGCAAACGTTAGAATCAATTAAAACAGGCTGGTAATAAAAATACGAATTCAAGAAAAAACCGATTATGTATGCATGTATATGGCTCGATCTAGCTTGCTTTGATCCATAACAATGATGTATTCTTACTCATACTTACCCCCTGAACGCGTTTGGATGGCTGGAAGAGGCTGAGAATGGCTGAAACTAAAAATTCGATTTTCAAGAATTCTTGAAAAAATTTGCAAGAGTTTGAGTGATTTTAAGGGTTAGGGTTTCGTCCTCATGCTTGTACACACTGCTGGGTATTTATAGAAGAGATTTGGAGAGCAATAAGAGTGAAAAAAGATTGAATAATCAATGTGCAAATATTTTCTCTTTAAAACAAATCAAATTTTGAAAAAATTTTGATTTTCCTTCCATGTAAAGGCTTAGCACGAATTTGGCAATTGTTTCGGGCTTTCTTGGACTCCAAGCATGATATAAAATCAATCCATTTGGAAAAATAAATTAATTTCATATTTTATATGATTTAATTTTGAATTTAAATGCTTTAAAATTCAAATATAAATCATAAAAATAGAAAATCACCATGGCCAAGCATTTATGGGTCAAAAATCATGTCATGAACAAGTTTGGATCAAAAGATTATAGGCCCATTTGGAAAATTTGATTTTTAGAAGTATCTCTCTTTGTGCATTCTTTCAAAATTGCCCAACTTGTGAATGGTGTATCTTGCTCAATTTTCCACATTTTTGAGTGTTCTTGGACTTTTTGGAAAGCTCTAAGAGTCCTCTAACCAACCTTTTTGGTCTCATATCAATTGGAGTTACCATGCTCAATATATCTTCAAGGCAAAAAGTTGACTTTTTGTTGACTTTGAAAATGACCTGTAATGTTTTGAGCTATACCTCTCAAATGAAGCATTTTTTGGACATTCTTGTGAGACATGAAGTTGTAGAGAATTGAATTTCCTTCAAAACAAGAGGTGGTGGAAAAATTTCTGAGAAAGTATGAGAAAGTTATGATCAGTCAAAGTTCAGTTGACTTTTCACCTAGAAACCCTAATTTAGAAAGTTTGACTTTTGAGCAAATCTTGAGTTTTCTTGATGAATCATGATCAACCCTTGATCAAATGATGAATGTAACTTCAAAATGAGGATGTTGACCAAAAATTATGAAGTTTGACTGTAGGTTGACCACATTGACTTTTTGTCCAATCTGGTGATTTTCAACCATCTGAGCAATTGTCTGAGGAAACTTGATCTGTGAAGCTTGAAACTTGACATGGAGAATCTTTGAAGCATATGAGGAGGCATGAAGACCATTGGAGATGTTGGAAGTCCATCTTAACTTGAGAGATACCAAACCCTAATTTGGGTTGATTGCCTAGGAGAGAGTTTGTCTGATCAACTCTTGAGGAATCCTGGAGTAGGGATGTATGAAATCTCTTGAGTAGATGGAGGGCAAATTTTGGGGTATGACACGAAGTACCGTAGATGTTTAGGGTGCCTAATATCTTTCCTTTGCATAACTAACTCTCATACCTTGATCTCCATCTTTAGGTTTTATTCGCTATTTTTTCCAAGTTCTTTGGATAAAATAAAAGCGCGGTGATGACTTCATTGTTATTTTTTCGAGTTAAGTCAATCAATGGCTTAGTCTCGAAGATTTTTGTTGCTACAGAAAAGTGGAGATTTCATTGGGGAGTAATCATATCTAAGTGGGTTGAGCCTATCTTTTTTTATTTGTGCTATTTGTTGTATATATGTATATCTGTTTGTTTAGATTTTCCTGGTTTTCAGGGTGCTTGGTGTTGTACCCCAAAATTTACCCTCTTCACTCTGAGGTTTCTGGCTTATAATCGCATTATCACAAAAATTCATACATGTACATGCATAGAATTCATCACATGCTCCCCAGATTCTTGATGCCTCAATTTGTGAAAGAAACTGCGCATTTTTCTCAGATCTTTTTGTAGGGATAGTCCTCTTAGTTGTTGGGCCAATGGCATTTTTTGCTGCACTTAATCTGGTGACAGGTCCAGGTGGTACCCATGGAGTCGGCGCCCTTCTGTCACCCAGCTTCTTTGACTTTGCAGGAGTTGGTTATTGAGCAGCCTTTCCTTTGCAAGCTTGAGATTGCCTTGGTGCAGTCACTTGAGAATTCTGAGTTGCAGCAGTGGTTTGAGAAGCCCTTGGTGCATTTACTTGAGATCCCTAAGAAGGAGTATTAGTTGGTGTAGTCAGTTGAGATCCCTGAGCAGGAGTATAGTTGGTGCATTGGAATGAGAGTTCTGAGCAAGAGTAGCATTTTATTGAGCAGGCCCTATAACTTTACATGTTTTTTTGTTATGCCCTGGCTTCTTGCACCTATTGCATCTAACAATTAACCTTATTCTCCTTATTTTTCTGTCAGTTCCATCAATCTCACCTTGTTCACGATTTCTCTTCTTTTTAGGTCTACCAGGCATCCTTCTATACTTTGGAGGTTTGACATCTGGATTTAGTGTTTTTACCCATAAATTTGAACCATTTACAGGATAAAGCGCATGTTTGTATACTGACATGTACCTAATCTTTCTATAGCATTCATGGATGTAATCTTCAAACTTAAAGTTTCTACTCTTCATACATGCCAAAGCATGAACACATGGCAATCCAGTAAGCTCTCACTTTCTACAAGAGCATATGTGGTCTTTCAAGTTGACAATTAACATTTCAGCTGGATTTTCAACATGTTTAACTTTAAAGAAGTGCTCATCTGACATCCTACATTCAATATATATATATATATCAGACAACAACACCAAAAATGCTCAAATAAGTTGAAATTATTACATATAAGATGGTTTATTTACCTAACAATCCATGAATTGGTGTAAGAAATAGTTTTCTCAACTTTCTTTCTGATGTTTGGCAATAATGCATCATCATTCAACTTTTGGAACCTCCTCCTATTTGTTGCCCACCTCTCCATACAATAAATTATGATATCTTCCAGCATTGTGACTAAAGGCTTTGACCTTGAATCAAGGATGACACTATTGAAAGACTCTGACATGTTGTTGAGGACACAGTCACATTTGTTAGTTGCCTTAAAAAATGCCATACTCCAGCATCTGGGAGGTGTCTTCATCATATCTACAAAAGCATCATTATCCAACAACTTCATTGCCTTCATTTCTCTTTCAAATGGCTGGGCATATGTTGCTTTTGCAGCCTTCTAAATTAACTCCTTATACACCTTCCTAGGATATCTTTTCCTAAAGTTGTTGTACAAGTGTCTCACACAAAACATTTGCGCAACATTTGGCAAAAGCTCATCCATAGATGGGAGCAGACCCTGCAAAAAATAGCAAAACAAAAAACAAAGAATAATCATAACAGCAAAACAAACAACAAAGAATAATCATAACAACAAAACAAACAACAAATAATAATCATAACATCAAAACAAATAACAAATAATAATCATATGTATGTCAGGTTTACACACCTTTTGTTGGTCTGAGATGAACGTGTATATTAGACATTCTTCCCTACCTCCAAAGTCATCAATAAATAGTTGCAAAAACCATGTCCAGCTATCCCTATTCTCTTCTTCTACAACAACAAATGCAACTAGTAGCATTTGATCATTTGGATCCCTTCCAATTGCATCCAAGATCTTCCCACCATATAATCCCTTTAAGAAACAACCATCCAGCCCTATGACATGTCTAGAAAATTTGAAACTTTGCTTACATGCTGCAAAGCATACATACAATCTTCTGAAATATGGTCTTTGGTCTTCTGTACCTTCTGGAACAGAGTCAAGGTTGAGCTTCACAGTGGGTCACGGGTTTGCTCTTAGCAGCTCATGACAATAGTCTTGGATTCTTGTGTAGTCTCCCAAAAAAGATCCATCAACATATCTCTATCTTGTACTCTTGCCCTTATAGCCTTGGTCTTATTGACACCCATATTCCACTTCTTTTGAGCCTTAGCCTTTATATCCTTTATCCTCAACCTTGGATTTTTTTCCAAAGAGTTTTGAAGCCTCTTGCTAAGCCACTTGGTAGTCATCATCTTCATATTATAGTCTCTACTACAATCATGCTTGTCAACTACTTTCCTTAATTGCCATGACTCTTCATTTGGTAATTTTTCACAATAAGCTTCCCACTCACAACCATCTTTTCATCTAACCCTAACCCTCACTTTGTCATTCTTAGTGAATCTCATATTTCTACCACTTTGTACATCATAAGTTGAAATGGCTTCCTTTGAATTCCTCTCTTGAAGTAAAATAAACACCTACTTCCCATTTGAAATCTGCCATGTTCTTTTGCATTTTGAACATTGGGTATCTCTTTCTTGTAACAACACCACTGCTATCATCACTATCATATCCACTTTGTTGTTCCTCACTATCACGATCATCATTGTCTTGTTCACACTTATCCATCATACCACTGCCTTGACACAACAATATGTATATTTTCAGTTAGATCTGCCAAGTCTTCATCCTCTAAATCATTCAAACCATCAGAGGAATCATCAAATGCTACTTCCATTGCACTGTCATAATTTTCATCCTCACTATCATCTTCACTATTGCTTTCATCATGCACCTCACCACCCTTCACATTAACCTCTTCCACAACATTTTCTCCTATAACAGTATCACCACCCTCCACATTAACCTCTTCCTCAACATTTTCCCCCAAAACAGTATCACCACCCTCCACATTAACCTCATCCTCAAAATTTTCACCCATAATAGTATCACCACCCTCCACATTAACCTCTTCCTCAATATTTTCACCCACAACATTATCACCACCCTCCACATTAACCTCTTCTCCAGCATTAACACCCGCAACATTATCAACCATAACATTAGTAACCTCTTCTATAAGGAACTCACAGTAATCTGGCACAGCTATTGTGTGTTGAATATAAATGTCACAATTTTTATGCACCCTATAAATATCAACTATTTCTAGTGCTCCTTTATCATCAACCAGTTCAGACATGCCTAATGAAGGGACTTTGTACCAGATTTTCTCAAACTCCCTATAGCCTAATTCCTTAAGAACACCAACAAACTCAAAATATCCCCAAGTGTCCGCATCTATTTTCAAGTCAGAAATCTCTCCTTCTTCATAGACACTATGATCATCATCAACGAATTGACCACGATGATAAATTGTTAGATTCAGAACTCCTCCTCCATTAAACCTAAATCATAAGAAACCCTAAACTGAATAAGAATCATACTATAAAATCCCTAAATAAAAAACATACTGAAAACCCCAAATCATAGCAAAACCCTAATTTTATGTAATCCCTAACTACGCAACTCAGAAAAACTAGGACGAAGACGAAGAACTGACATACCTGAAAGCAAACACGAATACAACCGTGAATCTTGAATGGAATCCTCGTTGAATGTCGCACAAACACATTGTTGCTCCAATCTTCCCTTCTTCCCTTTTGCGTTTCTGCGTTTTGTTATGTTTCGTTTTTTAGGTTTTGTAACTTAGTCCATGTTTCTCTTTATAAAGGATGACACGTGGATAATAAATAACCAACGTGGATAATAAATAAATAAAACACCTAACGGATGGTCACAGAATGATTAACGTGCGCCGTTTAAAAAAGTTAAGGGAGCTATTTGCACTTTTTTAAATTAAGGGACCAAACTAGACCCCAAGATAAAGATAAGGGACGAAAAAAGGTATTTAGCCAACTGACAATATCGACATAGACAACGAAAATGAAAATCTAGATTCTTTTGTAGAAGAAGTTAACAATATAAACAATGAAGAAAATGCCAATAGTAATTTATTAACAGAAGAGCTTTATAATGTAGACACCACTAAATATATATATGATCCAAGTCAGTGGATAAATATTACTACAAGTTTAAGAGATTTATTAGTAGAAAAAGGTCCAATTAAAGTTGCTGATATAGATTTTCCTAAGGATGAATCTACAAGACGCTTTTCTTCATCATTTTATATTCAAAAGTTGTCTAACAGAGAAAAACGCGAAAGACGATGACTAATATATTCTCAAGATTTGAATAAAGTATTTTGTTTTTGTTGTAAATTGTTTAATACTCTTTCTAGTACAAGCAAATTAGCAAGTGATGGCATTTGCGATTGGAAAAGTATGGGTAATACGTTGAGGAGTCATGAGATGAGTAAGGAACACATTGTAAATATGGATTCATGGATTGATTTAGAAATGCGATTGGAAAAATATGGGTAATACGTTGAGGAGTCATGAGATGAGTAAGGAACACATTGTAAATATGGATTCATGGATTGATTTAGAAATGCGGTTGTTAAAAAATAAAACAATTGACAAACATGTTCAAGAACAAATAAATAGAGATAGAGAATATTGGAGAAATGTATTGTTAAGAATAATTTTGGTTGTTAAACCAATGGATATACTTAATTATATAAAGAGACTTGATTCTTTTCCAAATGCATATATTGCTTATAGAATAATGTTAACAATTCATGTTACAGTTGCGTATGCCGAAAGAAGTTTTTCAAAATTAAAGTTAATAAAATCATATTTACGATCTACAATGTCTCAACAAAGATTAAATAGATTGACTCTATTATCAATTGAAAAAGAAATATCGAATGAAATTGATTACAAAAGTTTAATAAATGATTTTGCATCTCAAAAAGCTCGTAAAATAAAATTTTAAATAAAATATATTTTTGAAAAAAATTATTACTAATAATATTAAAGCCTCATTTTTTTTTTTTTGCCTCAAGATTCGATATGTGTTTGTTGGGCCGGCCCTGGTGAGATAAAAGATATAGATGGAAAAGAAATTCCAAATTTTTTTTTGAAAACATAGTAGTTGATATTATTGATGCAAGAGTGTGGTATAATGGTATTTTTTGGCCAAAAGAGTGGTAAGAGAGTAAAACATTCACAAACTAAAAGTGCAGAGCAAGAAGTAGACCTTGAATGACCTGTGATATTTGATTTCGTGAAGATATAACAAAGACAAATTAAGAAAAACACAGTACATAATGTAATTGTCATCATGCAGATAATTGATTTTGACATGACCATGTCACCCTAGGTAAAATCCTACAGTCCCTAAAACCACCAACAATGATCATCATTGCTCACTTTTTCACTCTTCCATTGAACCATACGCTTCCATCTTTCACACATCTTTGTCTGCAAAATCAAAACAAGTGCCAAACATTATGGGACCATTTCTTTACACATGAACAAGATAGAACTTGCAGCAAAGTTTGATGAATATTTATTGTGAATAACCAAAATCAAAGCATAATAAACTTCACAAACAATGTGTTAAAAACATTAACTAAAAAAAGTTAAAAATATTTACCCAAACATGAGACTTGGAATATTGTTTTATCTTCTTCCTCATCCTCAAATTCTTGTCACTACCTATAATGCCACCAATAACATTATCTTTATCTTTATCAACACAAGATGACAAAAAGACATGTTTTTTAACCTTAATATCCCTTTTCCTCCAATTACCAAACAACCCTTTTTTCTTTACCCCCATTTCTTTCTCAAGAATCAAACTCCCAAGTTTTTCACAACAATCATTTTTGTAGGGTCCATCAAAGACTATTGTAGGTGATGGAACTTTTGCATCAACCAACAACCTAGGAGGAAGTTCCAAACACTTGAAAGTTGTTGGATTTGAGAAGGTCACAAGATCAGTACAAGGTTTTGGTTTTCCTGGCTCTTCTTCCCAACCAAATGGAACTGAAACTGTGATATGAAATGGTGGAGTTTTTGTTCCTGATCTCTCTGGTGAATGCATGATTGGTAGAGTTTTCAATAGGGGTAACTTTGGTATTTTCACGCTCCTATCTTCCTTGCAACAATCCATTACTTGGCTCTTTGTATTATTCTCTAGTTTTTGGCTTTTGGATATGTTTTTGATTTGGTTTCATATATGGAAAAAGACAAGGTGGCAATGGAGAAGAGGTTAGGGGAAGCTCATATGGCAGAAAATGTTTGTCCTTTCGTTCTTGTTTGCCTTTTTCTTGATGGAGCTAAAGAACAAAAGTTCTAGTTAAGCTGCTTATTTTTTTGTGCTAGGTGTAATTTTGTTGAAAAATGTAACTGTGTGGTGTATATATTCAAAGAACATGTTTTTTAGTACTCCAAGAAAAATATTGTCAAAACCATTTCTCTAAGCCAATGTTCAGACATTCACAAAGAGTTTTCAAAGCAACTAATAATAAGTTAATCACTTCGTGCATAATAAAAAGCTTATTCATAGGTAAAATGTTTCATTACTAATTTTTAATAGAAGATTATTTTTTATCATTAAGTTTAATTGTAGGATTAATACTATTTACATCATCTAATTCAATATTTTCAAATTTATATTTATGATAAAGATAAATGCATGACAATGGTGTTTTAACAAAAGCACTATTAGACATGTTCAAATTAAAAATAAAATAAAAAACTCAAGCCAATCTATAATTATCGAAACCCGTGACAAAAAACTATATATCCTTGATAAATTAAGGTCGGGCTACTTAATAATCAAACAAACTGCTTCAATTTTCAAATAGTTGTCGTCACTTTGCTCCAACATTTGATCTAATGTGACCAAAATCCTCACATTTATTGCACTACATGCCTTTGTCTTGATTTGGCTTCTCCTATGTTTTTTTTCTTCTTTGAAACTCATTGTTCTTGCCGATGTCAGATAAGATGTTCCTTACATTTATTCTTGACTTCCTATCCTTACTCTTCAGCACCTTGTTGAATTATCTCCCAAGAAGCACGATAGCATTAGAAATTCCTTCATCAATATCCAAATCAAATTGATCCTCTTCATCTTCAGTGTTGGATACAAACTTAAGCTCTTGTTCTTCTTTTCAAATCTATCACTAATAGTCAATTCAAACGTTTGAAGTCACCCAACAGGTTCATTCACTCTCATGTTGCTGATATCATGAGATTCTTCAATGGTTGTTACCTTCATGTCAAATCTCTTCGATAGAGACCTGGAAATGTTTTTAACCAACTTTTCTTCTGACATCTCCTCTCCCAAGGATCTAAATGAGTTGACAATGTTAACAATATTCACGTGAAAATCATGAATACACTCATCATCCTTCATCCTAAGATTCACAAATTTGGTACATGTGTTTATTAACCTAAATATATTTTTGTCAACTTCATTGAATATGACATTCAAAGTTTTAGAGTTTCTAAGAGCAAGTTCATCTTCATCTTTAGACCAGTCATCTTTTGCCTTCAAAGTCTCCTTTCCATTTTTTTCCTTCACGACAAGATGGTCTCAATCCTTTATGACAACTTTCCAAATTTTGCTATCCATAATTTTAAGAGTGCCACCTTATGAGCCTTCCAATAATCATAGTTGGTGTCATCTAAAACAAGTGGTTTGTTAGTATTTTTCTCCTCCTTTTTCTATAGTACTAGAAAATATCTTCCTTGGAGCTCACCCAAAATAGAATAGGATGTCTGCTTTGATACTAATTGAAATTTTGGCACTTTAAAACAGATATCAAGACAGATGTCCCAACACCAAAACACAATGTCTAGACAAATGTTAAGACATCATCTACTGACACAAAACTTTTACTAAAACAATAAATTATGCAAAAGTAAATTATAGAAAGTAAAAGACATAATCAATTGTTAACCCATATCGATGCAACTCACCTATTCTGGATGCATCCAAGCCAGGATGGAAATCTACTATGATAGTATTAATTCAAAGCTAAAGAACCCTAGTTTACAACTTATATCCTAATCACTACCTTGTGTTACTTCTACCTAGAAACCTTCTAGATATGAGATTCCTCTCCCACTTCCCACATTCACATCAGTGGCAATAACAAAAGACCAAAACAGAATAACATACTTCTAATTACAATTCTTAGTTTTCTTAAAAACTTTTAACTAAGAAAAATAACTTGAAACACAATCCACTCTTTACTTAAAAGCTCATGAGTGATTGGAAAGTAACAATGATAAATGACCAATCAGTCAAACTCTATGGATCACCATGATACATGAGTGAATATACAAAAACACAGAACTCTAAAAAGACTTCTAAAACCCTAGCTAAACCCTTATCTCATGCACACACGAGTTCTTGATGTGAATATTTTCTTTTAGGTTTAGTAAGTCCTTATATAAAGACTTTTGCAGTACGCTCTTGGAATCTTCAATCAAATTCAATCCTCCAGTTGTAAATCATCTGTAAGATCTTCTCCATAAAAATAGGAACAAATCTCCAAAGTTTCCTAAAAAGTTTCCAAGATACTTTTTATGAAACCAAATCAAATCTACAACGTTCCTAACAAAATCCTTTCTTAGATGTTACCATATGAGAACTAAAATCATCCATAATCTCATATTTTAAAATCAAATCTTCAAGGATTTAAAGTTGCAGAATTGTACATATGTTTTGATATAACATGTCACAACATCTGTCAAGAAAAATAACAGCAGCACCTGATGTCCGGTTGGCCAAGATCTCAAGACATTTGGCTCAACATCTGTCAAAAATACATGATAACAGTATATGTCATGACAACTGGTCAAGATGTCATGGCGTCTTTCTCAATATTTGATTGTGATACATATTTTCCAAATGAAACATGTTTTATCAAAATTGTTGCCAATGATAAAATCACGGACCTAACAATTATTTTCATAAATAAAATAAAGGTTCATGAGCATTTAGAAATATATTGTTATATAACATATTGATTGAAAGAGAAGAAATTCTACAATATAAAATTCATTATATATCATACTACTTCAAACTTTCTTATATGAAAAATTATATACTTGTAAATACCTTGTTGACTAGGATTGTTCGAAACAAGAGAGTTGGAAAAAGATAGGACTTTTTTTTCTTTTTTTTGTGTTGTAAAATCACAAGGTGGTTTACCTTGGTGATTAAGTTAGAAGCTTGAGTATAAGAAGTCTAGGTTTAGACTTGTACAAAGCTCTAACAATATTGAAATCTCTTATAGTGTGGTAAGAGGACTAGACATACTCTCAGATTGGGAGGGGAACTAGTATAATCCTTATGTGTTCTTTACTTTATGAATTTTACTCCTTTCATCACTCAAACATAAACTAGAAATAAATAATCACTTATCTCTAAAATCAGAAACTATTTAAAGTACCTAATCCCCCCTTCTTAGGTGCACTTTTTACTTACAAATTATAATCAATTATGTTGTTTACTTTATCGGTAATATAGAGAAACCAAGTTTCTAATCTATAATGGCATATATGCATTTGATTATGGAGCAAAATCTCTTGCAGATCAATTAAGGAAATATTCTAAACGATTACCTTTCAAATCCAATTTTCTAAACAATGTGAGACTAACAACTCACACTTATTTCTCAATAATCTCGCCCTCAAGGGTGAGTCAATCCACTATGCTTCCCCTTAAGCAGAAACTATTTCCATTGACAAGCTTGTATCACCATTAACATAACCCCTTACTGATCATGGACACTACAACGAGGCACGTTGTCTGACTACCACCAAGTCAGGAAGAGTGTCGATACAAGGAGTGACATTCTTGAAGGTAGAGAAAAACACAAGAAAGGGGGTTTGAATTGTGTTTTCAGAAACATTTATTTTTTTGCTCGATTTTAAAGTTTATTGCGGAAGCCTTTAAGCGATTAAAGAAAGCTAGAAAGTAAAGAACACATTCATTTTATACAAGTTCACATTCTCAATAAGGCTACATGTTATCCACCCTCCTCAGGTTATTTTTCCTTCAAAAAGGACTTATCCAATAATATCAAAAGATTACAACGTCTAAGAGTCTAGAACGACACCTTAGCCCTCTCAAGTAATTCCGACTACAACTTAGTACACTTGAGAACTCTCAAGTGATTATGACTACAACTTAGTACACTTGAGGAATCAAATCTAGAAAGATTTAAAATCAAATAGTGTTTACAATATTGCTTCTAAAAAGTTGATGACACACTAATATAGCCTTGTAAAATATTACACTATCGAGCAACAACTCGGTGTAAATATTTTATTTCTAATTGACTCCTTGATACTAGGTGTGTATGAAGTTTGGGTGCTCTTGGTATTTAGTAGTGCCACCGGTGCAACATACTTCCACACTCTTCTTCAAGTGAATATTTGTTTTTGTATAAGTTTGAGAGAAAAGAGTCGTTGGAGCATATTTGAAAATGAATTGTAACGTGTACGTTACTATAAATGTGTGTCCAATACAAACCTCTCTTTTCAACGTAATGATTACTTCGTCGGAGCATGTTTGCTTCTTTTCATTTATCCAATATATTTTATTGAGATATACCATCATTGTTTTCCTCGAAAATCGTGATTGTTATTTCATTCTATTGTGGAGCATGTATGGTGATCTTACCTGGAAATTTCTGGTCTTTTATCAGCTTTGATCATAAGACATTCCTGAGGTGTTGAGTTTGAATGAGATCAATCACTCGTCTTTGTTCTTTCGTTGGTTAACTGATGAGTAGTTCAGAAAATATTGCTTTGTTGACACTAAGTCTTATTTCCAGAATTAAGAGAAATAGCTTATTTGAGCCATAAGGCTTCTCTTTTGATTTCAGATTACTCTTTATTTCCAAGTCTCATTTCTTTCTGATTAGTGATTGTTGATATATTGAATTTAATCTTCTTTCTGAAGTGAAGATATTAATTATCTAAAAGACTTTTCTTATTTAGAAACCTTCTGATGTTGAATCGTGTCTTCAGATGTATAAGCAAGAGCTTATCTGAGAGACAACTTTGTTGTCGAATACTTTCTGGTTTTGATACCTTCATTTTTTATACATTAAATTTGATCGATTTCCTTTCTGATAAACATGTTTTTGTTGAATAAGAAGTTTTTAGAAGGTATCATCCTTTGATCTTGTCTTATGATGGAATACTTATGATGTTTTAGTAATGGTGCATATTCCATGAATTTTGCGAGTCTTCAGAAATGTGAGAAACTCTTCTGATCTAAACTTCTGCATCGGAATCATGTTTCTTGTATGCGTTGATTTCTGATCTTGAAGCTTATCAGGAACTCTTTCATTTTGGTTATTCGTTTGAGACTCTTTTTGTAATGCCCGAAAATTTATTTAATAATTTAAATGAATTAATTAAGGATTTAATTATTGGAAATTTTCGAAGTTGGCATTTATAGGAATTATTATAAGAGGTATTATTGGATTAATATGCTAGTTGAGCGATTAAGTTGATAGTTGAGTAATTAGTTGGATTAGTCGGAAGAAATTATTATTAAAAATAATAATGGTTAAGTAGAATATTATTTATTTAGTTGGGTTTATTTGTGTGTGAGGAATATCAATCATTGGAGGTGCATTTAGATGGCCCATTAAGAATGTTAGTTAATTATAATATTTAGTTTATTGATAGAATATTTGATTTAATAAAAGAATGAAATATTAGGGTTTTCTATAGAAGTGGTAGTGGTAGAGACATAGTAGGTTTTTACGTAGCAATTTGGAAGAGGCAGAAAAACAAAAGGTTTGGAAACACATGGGTTTCTAGTAGACAAAAATGGTACGAGAAGTTGTTGTGGGAATGCTGGGAGAGGAACCAAAGAGGCATAGCTAGATCGTTCGGTGTTTAGATAGACCGCCAATCCAAGGTAAGGGTGGTGTTCGAATTTTATAACCGGGAATATGATGATCGATATGTGAGTTGGGATTTTATGATTTTAAACTACGGTGTATTGAATTGTTGTATTTTTTTATTATGATAAATTCTGGTTGTCGTTGATGAAATTGTGCTGAATGAAATTATGTATGTTGCTGTCTTTGATATTGTGTTGCTTTGGAATTTAATAATGGCATAATATGATTGTGTTGGATTTTTCTATGGTGTGTCTGAATCAAACTAGAAAAATAATAGAAATCTGGGTAAAAAACTATGAATACAGGTGAAGGAGAAGAACTGGGACGAGGGCCCTAAACAATAGGGCACGGGCGCCCTGTTTGTAAGAAAGAAGAAAAGAAAATATATATATATATATATATATATATATATATATATATATATATATATATATATATATATATATATATATATATATATATATATATATATATGAGATGGAGGGCGGATGCCCCACAAGAGAGGGTGCGCCCCACCTTATTCCTCTAATAAGCTAGGACGGACGCCCTGTGTGAAACAAAGAATAAAAAAATATGCACATATATACATTAGGGGGTGGATGCCCCATAGCATGGGGGTGGGGGTCCCACCTTTTGCCTTCCTTGTCTCCCTGTTACGTGTGTATGTATTCAGTTTTGGATTTTGTTTTTCTGGTTTTTGGCAAGTAGCATCATTAGAAAAATAAGTGAGATAGAGAAATACTAATAAGCTTAGGAAATAGTATAATGACAATAATATAAAAAATAGTAATAGGTGTGCTAGTAGGAGATTTTATTGCAGGCAATGTTGTAGCAGGAACAAGAAATTGGTTGATAGTAGGTTTTAACAAATACTGATATTTTGCAAACAAAGCTTAAAATTTGATGACAGTATAATCGCTAGCAGAGGAATAATTATATTAGTAAGCCAAGTTTTAGCAGAACTATAACAAGTAGCTAGTAGTAATAGTAGAATAGTAAAACCAATACCGAATTAGCCGAATTAGTAAATTAAACGGTAAAATTAGTTATCCAAAATTGACTGAAATTTGTCGGGGAAGTTCATATATATTAGTAGGTAATTGTGGTTGGTTTGTTTTGATGAAATTATGCTGAATGCATGGAATTACAAGTACAGCTGAATAAGTTGATTTGCTCTGATTTATGGGCATATTTGAGTTCTAGGTCTGATGACCAGTGTTGATTTAAGTTGTTGCAGTTGATGCATATTTTAAGTTGTTGTTGTTGTATGTCATTCATAATAGTCGCATACATTGCATTTTTATAAGTTGGAGCGAATGCTCGACCACGTTGGCCTGGATTGGCAAAATATAAAGTTGAAGGCTTATGCCTTGTTGATGCCTCGATAAATTGGCAAATTTTAAGTTGGGAGTTCTGCTCCAAATGGTACCACATGCATATGCACAGTTAAGTCACATTTGAGTTGCATCAAAGTTGTTGTTGTGTTATGTTGCTTGTTGATTGTTATTTTGTGGGTGTTATGAAGCGGTGGAAATTCGTATCATTCTAGTCTAATATATTGATTATCATATTTTTGTTTATATCATTCGATATCTCACCCCTTCTGTTGTGATGTTGCCTCTATGTGGGTAACGTGCAGGTAATCAGGAAGATTAGCTGATGCTTAGTAGTTGGTACAGTTGTTAGTTCGAGTTGGTGTCATTTGTTCGGATACGTAGCACTCAGGGGGAATGAATGTTATTTGTTTCTATGTTGTTGTTACTACTCTAGTTGTTTAATAATTATAAGTTGAAACTTGTTTTAGTTGAATAAAGTTGTTAAATGATTTAAAGTTGAAAGTTGTGATTCTGCTGCGTAATTAATAAAAAGGTTGTTTTGTTTTCATAGAAATAAAGTATGTTGTTAATTGTTCATCCGAATGTTATGTATCCATGTTAAATGCAATACAAGTTGATTGTTTTATGTTGAAATGTGATATCCCAAATATGTAGAAGGTTTTTAAATACTATTATTTTGTTTGTAATTTTGGGTAGAATTTGGGGGTGTTACACTTTTCTTTTCGACCATGAGTATTCCATAGAAACAACTGGTGTTGTGTTAGAAACATATTTTAAGGGTTTTTATTTTATCTGAGTAGAGATTCTGATGATGTCCAAATTTCTGCCATAATATCTGCTAACTTAGTGAAATCATTAATACTAAAATTGTCACTCACAAAATATATGTTTGTTATCATCAAAACACAGAGATTGGACATATATCACAATCTTGTTCTAACAATCTCCCCATTTTTGATGATGACAAAAAATCATGTATTTTGATGGAACAATCTTACGTGAGATAAAAAATTGACAGATAAGAAAGCTTCTCTTGAGCAGGATAACTCCCTCTTAGAAAATCAATCTCCCCCTTCAGAACTTTAGAAAGGGTTTTAGTTTGTATACAGAGTCAGGTTTAGGGTGAAAGAGGGGGTTTCGAGTATGTGGGAACACTTTAACAGTAGAGTGAGAGTTTGGAGCAAGAGGACTGCAAATAACCTAATCGATGAAAGAAATAGAGATGATTATAGGTTTACCAAAGATATGTGAATGAATATAGTCTCCATTAGAACTCACAAATGCATGAAGCCAATTTTTTTTCACTAAAATAGGAAAGATTGGACCTCTGAGCATTGCGACATATCCAGACTATCCTTGATTTTTAAGACTCGTGGTAATGGCATTATTCTCAGCTTGACTGATTGGACATTTTTCACAGATGACCTCAAGGAGGTTTTCATCTCCATTGTAGGTTATAGTTGCCATAATAAATGCTTATGGGAGAGAGTGGGAAAGAGTGAGAGGAGGGGGTGAGTTTATTACTCAAAAGATGCAATAAATAGTGAAGGGTGCGCAAGAGGTCAGAGAAAAGAAGAGCACGGTAGACGAGGCGATAGAAAGTTAGTCATAAATTTGAAACATTCAATATACTAAATAGGGTTAGTAACTAGAGACACTTTTATGATAGATAATAGAGAGAAGTAAATGAGGTATCAACAAAGAAAGTCATTTTCCAAGGTAAGTGAGATTCGCTTATTGAGGTTTACTTATTAATCAGTTTTCTTCTCTTCAAACGAAATTTCAAAGTAGTTGATTTTTATTAATTAAAAAGGGAGGGTACAACATAGCAAAGTAAAAACAAAACAAAAAATAATAAAACAAAAATTAAACTAATAGACACATAAATGAAGACACGTTGGCTTAGAAAAATCACTTCAAAACCATAGTATAATTTATTATGTTGTTTACTTAATCGATAATACAAAGAAACTCATCTTCTAATCTATAATGGCATATATGCAATCGATTATGGAGAAAACTCTCTTGTGAATCAATTAAGGATGTCTCTAAAATATTATCATTTAAGTCCACTTTTCAAGCAATGTGTGCCATTTAAATCCACTTTTTCAAGCAATTGTTTGGAAAAATCTCTTTAAAACCATATTATAATTTATTATGTTGTTTACTTAATCTATAATTCGGAGAAACTCACCTTCTAATCTATAATGGCATGTATGCATTCGATTATGGAGCAAACTCTCTTGTGAATCAATTAAGGGTGTTTTCTAAAATATTATCATTTAAATCCATTTTTTCAAGAAATGTGTGACTAAAAACTAACACTTGTTTCTCAAGAATCATCCCCTCAAGTGTTGTCCGAGGACCACCACCTTTTCAGAAAGATTTTCGATACAAGGAGTTAGTCCCTTACTCGAATAAGGTTCTCGCAAACATATGAGAGAGACATATAATATTAGTCGAAAATCTTAAGTTTATAGGTATGTGAGTGCTCTCATTTATAAATTATCTAACTTCCATATTTTTAAACAATGTATGACTAACAACTCAGACTTATTTTTCAACAAAAACAAGATTAAAGCAAAGGTTTTGTGCAAGTTAGAGGCAACAAAAGTGAGAAAAACAAGGATTCATAAACCAATATCTCACATATTTCCAATCTCTAATGGAAACATTCCAATGGAATATCCATCTAATACTGAGGATATAGGAGCTCAAAAACAAGTGCATCATGACAGGGAGAGCCCAATGAAAAAAATAACTTGAATCAAGTTTCTCCAAAATCAGAAACTAGTAATGACCAATGAAAGGTTATAGGAAGTGAATAAATCTTATCATATTAGTATGTAACTAGGATTGGATAGATTTTAATAGATTAAAACCATCCTATAATCTTACAAGGACATCGTCAGATCACTTTCATTTTATTTTTTAATTTCATCTTCGTGAATTAAGACATGTCCCCATATTCAACATTTTAAAATATGGTCTAAGCACCCAAGCTATATTATTATTATCATTGGAGTTTAGAACAACACTATCATTTGTTGCCCTATTTTCATTGAAAGAACTTATGAAAATGTGGAATTAGAATACCTAGTTTTCCAAACTTACTAAATATCATTAAGACAAATGTGTATAGTGTAGTCATGAATTTTTCACCACTTGTTAGACCATGGCTAATATGAATACAAATGCATTCCTGAAATTCCAAATTCAAACAATATGAATCACTATAGACCTATTCCAATGGAAAACTTCAAATTCAAGATTATCTAAAAAAATTCTTATGTCCTCGATCATTTATAAAGAGAAAGGAGGATTTATCAAATATAGATAAATCAAATATTGCATTTTCAAGATCCATGACCATAAGGCAATTAACATGTTGCGCAACAAATTTTTGTGTGAGAGTCGAGCACTTAAAATTGACATTGACCAAGCCTTTGACACTATTGACATGAAGTTTCTTCAAAAAGCCATTTATTCATTTGGTTTCAAATCTGATTGTTTCCATTGCCTTGAAGTTATTCTCAACTCATAAAACTCATAAATCATAAGTGCTTTTAATTTCAATTAATAGTAAACAAGATAGATAATTTTCTTGAGGAGAGAAGTTAGACAGCGAGACCCTCTTTCACACTTTCTCTTTTGTTTAGTAGAAGTTCCCTATATAGGTTTAGCAAGATTAGTGGACTTATGAAGTTAAATTTATTCAAAGAGTCTCCCAACTCTATTATTCCTTTTCCAAATCTCCTATGGAGATGACATAATAGCTTTTTTGCAAAGACTCTGTCATTAAATAATATTCTTCAATGATTAACTCACGTGAAATAATCCAACCTCCAACCGAAATTTAATAAAAAGTATAATATTTAGAAACAAGAAAGTCATCAATTACCACAATTTTACTTTTATCTAGAGTGAAATCACCAATCTCGTTCATGGTAATCAATAACAATTCTTGTAGTTAAAAAAATTCAAAATCAAATTTTTTAAATCACACAATTCACTCCCTTTTTATATGTGGAGTCACAAGTCCAACATCAATTGCTCAATTTCTTTTAGTGGAAAGAATACACATGCACATGATCCAATATCATTATATCTCGCTTCATATGACTAGTCGAAGATGCGTGGATACTGAGTGAAGATCCATACTTGAAATGAATCAAATAAAATATTACTCATATTGTAGCACAAATGTTTTGAAATATTAGTAACAATAAAAGAGCAAATTTAGTAGCATAAATAATGGGTTACTTATTGTCGTCTGTCTTGTCTTTTGAAGACAAACTTCGCATAACTTTGAGTACAGATAAACCAAACAAGCACCCATATGTGTACTCATGCATCTGCTCGAAGTATATGAAACATCTAAGGTAAACCACATTGACATAATAAACACTTTTCCATAAATATGGATGTTTCTAGGGGTGTCTGTGGTGCTGTTTGGACGGTTTTTACGTAAAAAATATTTGAACCGCAGTATAAAAATATGTGTGGTTCGGTTTGGCTCGATTGGCTTTTAAAAATAAAACCAAATCAAACTAAACCAAACTAGTGCGGTTTGGGTTGGTTCGGTTTTCACAAAAAATTAGGGTTAAATATGGTTTTAGAAAATATAAATAGACCAACATTCAATTTTAGTCCCTCTAAATTTTTTTTAAACAATAGTCCTCCTACAATTTTCCGTCCACACTTTTGGTCCCTACCGTCTTTTTGGATTAACTAAAGTTGATGTGGCATGCTACGATGCATGCCACCTCACTTAAAGCTAAGACTACAAAAAATAAAACGAGTTAGATTGCGGGGGTTATAACCCTCCCTAAATTTGAGGATTATTTTCTTAAAATTTTTTTAATGAAATAAGACACCCTGAATCAATGCTCACAAACATCACGAAAATGTTAATCAATGCTTACAACTTAATGTCGCTATTTCCATGCTCTCATATTTTAGTGTTGTTAATTAATTTGAAGTCGTGAAGGTAGTTTCAAAATTATCTTGTTAATTCCTGTAAGTGTTTGTGTTGGCTGCAATTTTTGGTAAAACCAGATTGGTGTGCCAACGTCTTGACTGATGTCATGACATTCTGGTATGAAGACAAATTCTGCAGAAGGAGAATTTGTATAGGTGCAACTCAAAATCTTTGCATAACAGATGATTATGCTATAATCAGAAGTACAGGTTCTGCAAGAACAGTTTGCTGGATGTGTGATGTCACACCCAATGTTAAGACATCATGTACTGTATAAGTGGATTATGCAGTTTTATATTTCCTGAGAGTTTCAGGATTCTGTTAGTTTATTCTGGGCTGGATTGTTTTGTTAAGATCATATGTGGCGCTATATTGACAGGTCAAGGAGACTTTATAGGAGAATCTGGTGCAGAAGTGTAACAACTTATTTGTTGTTACTTGGAGCATAAATTTGGAGATATATTAGGTAGATTCTGTTGAAGACCTATTCTTGTGGAGAATATCTTGGAGCAATTTTAGCAAGTTGTTTGTTATTATTTGATGACTCAAATCCAGTTGAGTAATAGGTTATAAATAGAAGCCTTGTAACCTAGGTTCGATACCAGCCGTGATTTATCATGATGTAGTTTTTAGGGCTGTGTCTGTAACCACTCTCTAGGAGAGTTGGTAGAGTGAACCTCCTGAGTGGTGGAAAGGTCACCAAGTTTACCTCGAAGCGTGTAGGCAAGAGGAGTGTTGTTCTCACTCAAAAGCTGTGAAGTAATGAGTTGAGTTATGTTCTTGGAGGAAGTTGTAAAGTAACTCCAAAGGTGTTGAAAAGTTGTTGGAAATCAAGTTGTTGATGCAGTGGCTGAGATGTTGACTGCTAGACATCATTGTGGTGATTGGAAGTGGGATAAGGACATTCCATATCTAGGGAGGAACTAGGTAGAAGGGTCATTGGATAGGGATTAAGTGGGGGGTTGTAAACGGGTGAGTTTAACTCTGAATTAATATTGTTGATAATGGATTTCATTCCTGGCTTGGTATGCCCCCAGATGTAGGTTGGTTAGAACTGAACTGGGTGAACAATTTCTTGTGTTCTTTTGTTTCTTGCACAGTTAATTGTATATTCTACCTTGTCTGTTTTATAATGTCGGATCAGATGTCACGACATCTTGAGTCTGGCTGTCACCAGAATTTCAATTGGTATCAGAGCAGGCATCCTGTCTGTTTCTGGATGAGATCCATGGGGGATACTTTCTGGTTGTGTATAAGGTAGATGATGAAAAAGGGTAGTGTTCTGACGTTGTTAAGTCTGAGGTCAATCTTTGCAGCTGTTTTTGCAAAGATGTTGAGTAAGATGTCTTATTCTGAGTCTGTTTGTTCTTGCAGTTTGTGCAAGATTTTTTTTGTTTTGTTTAGTGTCTTGTTTTAAGTTATGATCACAAATTGTGTCTTGTGTTCTGAGATATCCAATATAGAGGTCTGGTTCACTATGCTTGTAGATGGATAGTTCAAGTTTTTTGGTCTTGTGTTTCCTCTTGTGCTCTAAAATAGGAAGTTGTGTCTGTTTGTGTCGTAGCATAGTTCTCAGCGTGAGGGGGAGTATTCAGTATCTTCTTCCTCATGTGCATCATGGCTTCAGTATTTCTTCTTCTTTGTGAAGATGTAGTCTATGGTGTTATGTTCCCTTTGATTCTGTTTTTGCTGATTATCTGATGTATCTTTTGTGATTCTGACCTTGTGTTTTACCGTCCTGTAACTAATGGTGCTTCTTTGTTGGTGTTTTACTGGCCTGACTTTGAACTTGTACCTTTGGCCCCTTTGTGGCTAAAAAGGGGGAGAATTAATTAGGATTGTTTTGGGTTTAGTTTGATAGTCTGATTTTTTATTTCTACTGCTCTCTGATAGTGTAGTTGGTTTTAGCCAAAAAATTTGCCAAAGGGGAGTAAGTGTTTTGTGTTGGTGCAATTTTGGTAAAACCATTGTGTGCCAATGTCTTGATGTCATGACATTGTATGAAGACTGCTTTTTTGCAACTGCTATAATCAATTATGCTATAATCTCAAAGAACAATTTTTGGATGTGTGATGTCACACCCAATGTTAAGACATCATGTACTGTATAAGTGGATTATGCAGTTTTATATTTCCTGAGAGTTTCAGGATTCTGTTAGTTTATTCTGGGCTGGATTGTTTTGTTAAGATCCTATGTGGCGCTATATTGACAGGTCAAGGAGACTTTGTAGGAGAATCTGGTGCAGAAGTGTAATAACTTATTTGTTGTTACTTAGAGCATAAATTATGGATATATATTAGGTAGATTCTGTTGAAGACCTATTCTTGTGGAGAATATCTTGGAGCAATTTTAGCAAGTTGTTTGTTATTATTTGATGACTCAAATCCAGTTGAGTAATAGGTTATAAATAGAAGCCTTGTAACCTAGGTTCGGTACCAGCCGTGATTATCATGATGTAGTTTTTAGGGCTGTGTCTGTAACCACTCTCTAGGAGAGTTGGTAGAGTGAACCTCCCGGGTTGTGGGAAGGTCACCAAGTTTACCTCGAAGCCTGTAGGCAAGAGGAGTGTTGTTCTCACTCAAAAGCTGTGAAGTAATGAGTTGAGTTATGTTCTTGGAGGAAGTTGTAAAGTAACTCCAAAGGTGTTGAAAAGTTGTTGGAAATCAAGCTGTTGATGCAGTGGCTGAGATGTTGACTGCTAGACATCATTGTGATGATTGTAAGTGGGATGAGGACATTCCATATCTAGGGAGGACCTAGGTAGAAGGGTCATTGGATAGCGATTAAGTGAGGGGCTGTAAACGGGTGAGTTTAACTCTGAATTAATACTGCTGATAATGGATTTCTTTCCTGGCTTGGTATACTCCCAGATGTAGGTTGGTTAGAATCTAACTGGGTGAACAATTTCTTGTGTTCTTTTGTTTCCTGCACGGTTAATTGTATATTCTACCTTGTCTGTTTTATAATGTCGGATCAGATGTCACGACATCTTGAGTCTGGCTGTCACCAGAATTTCAATTTCCGTTGATGAAGCTTCCCCTGATGAAACATAATTACTTAGTCTGTTTAACTATCAGAACCTTGTTTATTATGTTTCTTGTGTTTGATCTGTCCCATTCAAGAAATCTTTGCTTATGCACCCCATCTATTTGTGTTATTGTACGAAGTTGTTTTTGTTTTTGCTATCCATGCGTTTGTGTTATTGTTTGAAGTGATTTTCGTTTATGAGGAAATGAAAGATGCAGGAAGTGAATCTGATGTGATAACATAAAGCTATTTAATCAATTGTATCTCCATGAGATGAAGGAAATAGGGTTGAAGCCAAATGTTGTAAATTTCTTAGCTTTAGAACTTGTTTGAGCAATTCTTCAATGAGTAAGTCACTTGGCCATTTAAACTATTATTTCTTAAACTTAAAGCCTCCATGTTAACAAGGGAACCCATTGACAAGAGAATGTTTCGGATAACTTGTTAATGCTCATGTCAATATATTGTAATGAGGTTAAACTACTCCAACAGTCGGATAACTCACCTTTTAGTTGATTGTTTGATATATCAAAATTTACTAAAGTATTAGGATTATTTTTGTTGCATAGAATAGAAACTAAATTTGCAAGTTTATTATTTGAAAATGCAATACGCCTGATTGAAGTAAATAAGAAGGAATGGGACATTCTAGTTTATTTGAACTCAAATCTATTTCAGGATAATGGGTAATATTGATTTCCAAATTGGGAATCATGCCCGTAAGATTGTTATTTGAAATGTTCATGTAACCTAGTGTTTGGAATTTTTCCCAAAACCAAGGAGGTATTGTAGGCAGCTTACTGATATTTGAAAAGGAAATAATGGTTAATTCATTTTGTGTTTGAAGTAAAGTAATTGAAAAGGTGGAACCCATTGATCTCTATTTGTGTATAAGCCAAAGTTTATTTCACTGTGATTACATTTTTATGTTAAGCACTTTCTCAGCATGTATTGAGGTACTTGATCTGCTAAAGTGTTCATTGCTTTGCTCTCACATATTTATTTTTAGGAATGATCAAACCAACCCTTAGATGGGTATCAAATATTTTTTCTTATGGTGTTGAAATCACTAAAGATATTCAAATCATAGTGAAGCTTGTTATAAGAAAAAACATATGTGAAGATATTATATGCTCAAGGGGGTCATGATTTTGCAGACTTTCTTTTAAGTTTTGTCACATTTCTTTTGGGAGGAGTTGCATGTATGTTTAGAGTAAATTATGCTCTAGAATGTATTGATGATTTATATGCTAGCATGTTAAATGAAGAGAGGAAAATGGTCTTGGTCATTTGGAAGCCAAATATTTATAGGTGTTCATCATATCATTATGTTAATAGCCTATTATACGTATTCATCATATTGACAAGCAACTCACTATGCAATTGACTTGAGAAATTATTTTGATATGCATATTATTGGCATTACAAATTGTGTTTTACCTCTAAGTCTGTAAACATATGGTTGTAGAGTGATTCAGGAGGAAGGTAGGAAGAAACCATGTGGTGACATTTCTCTCAAGTATTTCATCATACAGCTTTTGAGCATTCTCATGTGGATTTTTTTGGTACACAAAGATGATCTCTAAACCTCATCTAATGTTTAGAAACCAAACACCCCATGAATCCTCAACTAATCTAATATGTCCTCTAATGATGATGATACCTTTAAATGTTGTTTATGATTATAAGATTGTAATGTTGTGTCGTGGTTTTATTCGCTTTTATTTTGATTTTTTTTTCAATTATTTTAAGGAGGTTAGTAACTCCCGCAAAATAACATGTTTTTATTTCATTTGACTTTAAGTGGCATGGTGTGCAACGTGGCATGCCACGTCAGCATCCGTTAGACCAAATTAATGGCAGAGACAGGGATGGAAAACTTTTAGTGGACCATTCTTTGAAGGAAAAATTTATAGGTACTAAAATTAGATTTTGGGTTATTTATAGGGATCACAAACATATTTGACCCAAAAATTTATTTAGTTATACATACACATATAGATGACAATATAAATTTGTATTTAGTCATTTTTGTGTTCTCAAATAACAACAAAATTAATCATATTTGGACAATAACTTTCTATTTAATATACAAAAATAAGATTAAATAAAAGTGGAATAAAAACATAATATAGTAGCATAAAACAATATCAAAACCATTGTAATGAAACAAAACATAGGGGTGAAATATTAGAAAAGATGAAAAAGATAGAGCTGAAGAGATGAGAGATTAGATAAGAAGAGGTTCATTAAAAATGCAATTGGAAGAGGGAATATTCGGAAAAAAAATAAGAAGATAAAAAATAAAGAACATAAGAGATGAAATATTATAGAAGAAAATGTGAGATATACATGGAAAAGAAGATGAGTAGAAGGTGCAATATTTCTAGGAGAGATTTGAGAAGACTTAAATTGAAACCTTAAGTGTGAGGAAGATAAAATCATTCATAATACTAAGGCTAAGGCATAATAGATTTGAGTTTGGGTTGGAAGTGGTTTAAGTGAAGTTTGAGTTGTAACATTATGTAGTTTAGTTTGGTTTGGTTCGGTTTGTAAAATACAAATCGTAAACCAAACTGAACCACACAGTTTTGTTAAAAAATGGCTCAAACAAATTCGAACCTGTTGCGATTTTTTGCGATATCGACTTAGTTTGATTTGAGGTTTTTTATAGAGAAGATTCAGTTTTTAATACCCCTAGTTTCAATGAAATACATAAGACATGACCTCAATGCACGTGCTTTATGATGCAAAACTTGTGCATCATCATCATTGGCCTCCACTAACGCAATCAGGTAGTATCTCTATAGCTCCTCCATAAATGAAAATATAGTATGACACCCTCTAGTGTTATCCATCTCCTTTAAGAATCACTTGGGTCAACTCCCAAGTATTGCATTATCATGTCAAGTGCATCAGGTCTAGTGATTTTATAGTGGTTTAATAATCTTCCCATTATCAGAAGATGTAGCAGGGAATACACGTCATCAAGTGTGATGGACATCTCACCAATTAAAAGATGAAATCTATGAGTGTTATCTCTCCATAAAATTTGACACAATGCCATGGTTTATAGTAGTATAAACATTCATGCATAAATCTTGCAGCCTAGATAGTTGCATGACATCATGAATCTATTGCTCATATGGCTTCCGCCGCTTCACAATCTTCCTACCGTTGTTGATGCATTTTAAAGAATCTCAATACTACAAAAAACAATACATCATTATCAAAAAGTTCAACTATTATCACATATATTTTTAAATAATACATTTTTATTTTTATTTCTCCATCCCAAATGTTCCTAGCAGCACAATTTCATACAAATGCAGTAGTGAAATGTCATAAGGGCCTCCTCTAAAAACCTTAGGAACGAAATCATGAATCATAACATTAACAACAAGTTAATTAATGACTTCTCGACAAGTGTGTCTATAATATTGAAGTAATAATATGATCGAATTTACAGGGACTGCTATTTAACAAGACAATATTTTTGCAATGTTTAGAAAAATACTAAATTGGGGGTTTCAAGTTTTAATGCGATAAATAATAAAACTTTGTTCTTACAATAATATGAAAGTGATAATGTTTTCTTATAAAATTTATTGGTTCTATTGATTGACATAAATTTTGGTAAAACATTCTGCTCATAAATAACTTGAAGTTTACTGGAGTAGTAGATGTCACAGCAGATGTCCTGACATGTGAAACTGACAGAAGTGCAGATTTTTTAGGAAGTCAATTTGTTTGTTATTTGTATGCTTCGATTAAGGAAGCTTGAGAAAGGCCTTCAACAACTTACTTGGAGATTTAATATCCTGCTTTCATGGAGAAAAGACAGAAGGCACTAAAGACTTGTGAGTAAAGCAACCCTAGTTGCTGTTACTCTATTTAAAGGTTGCAAACCTTGTTTTGCAGTTTGGTCGTTCCAGTTTTTAGAGTGTTTAGCTTTTAATTTTTGGTTCTTCTTTGTGTTGGTTGTTAATTGATAATTTTGATCCTCTTGAGTATTTCTACTTGAGAAGGACAACTTTTGAGTTGTAAGTTTTCAATCACCATAAGCTTTGAAGCAAGTGTGATTGTGTGTCTTTGAAGAATGTCTTCAGTTTTAGTTGTTTTTAGTATCATGGGTTGTGGTACTGAGGGAGAGAGCGGGGAATTTTCATATCTAAGTGTGGTATCTTAGGTAGAAGGGTCATTGGGTAGTTTGATTAAGTGAGGAGGTGTAAATAGGAAGTTTTAGCTCCGAATTAATACTACTAATAGTGAACTTCGTCCCTGGCTTGGAAGCCCCTAGACGTAGGTTAGTTAGAAATGAACTTGGTTAACAATTTTCAGTGTTTTTATTGCTTTTTGCACTGTTAAATTCTGTTTTGGTTAGCTGTGTTCAAGCAGATATATGTGTTGTGACATTACCTTCGACATCTTATATCTGATACCAGAATTTTAATTGCTATCAGAGCAGGCATCCTGCTTTGTCTCTGGGTGAGTTCTAGGGAAGAAACTTTCTGGTAATATGGACAAGGAGACAATATTTTTGAATATACCACCCATGCTGGATGACTCTAACCATGATCTGTGGAAGCCTCGTATGGAAGCATATATAAAGTCCTTGGACAATAGGGCTTGGAAGGCTATTCTAAAAGGATGGACACATCTTGTGATTATTGGAGCTGATAATCAACCTACTGGTGAGCTGAAACCTGAGAAAAATTGGTCAAAGGATGATGATGAACTAGCTCTTGAAAATTTAAAAGCATTGAATGCTATAGTCGGTGGAGTTGACAAAAACATCTTCAGACTGATTAATACATGTGAAGTATCTAAAGATGCTGGGGAAATCCTCAGAACTGCTCATGAAGGCACCTCCAAATTTAAGATGTCAAGACTTCAACTACTTACTACTAAGTTTGAAAATCTAAGAATGGAGGGAGAAGAAAGCATTCAAGAATTTTATATGAATGTCCTAGAGATTGCTAATTTCTGCAGTGCCTTGGGAGAGAAGATACTAGATGAAAAGTTGGTAAGAAAGATTCTCAGATCTCTTTGTAAGAGATTTGATATAAAGGTTACAACGATCGAAGAGGCTCAAGAAATCAACAACATGAAAGTGGATGAACTAATCGATTCTCTCCAAATTTTGAGCTAGGTATCAATGAGAGGCTAGACAAAAAACCTAAGAGTGTAACATTCAAGACCAATACTGAAGAAGTCGAGGAATTTGACCTGGACACTGAAGAAGGACTCTCTAATACCATTGTCTTTCTTATAAGACAACTCAACAAGGTGCTGAAAAGAATGGAAGACAACTCAAGACCAAATGTCAATAATATCTCTCATGACTTCATGAGCGTTCGCGGTAAAAAGTGACAAACGAGGGAATCGAATCAGAATTCGAATATCAGGCTCAAAATGATTTACTCTTTTGATTTTTTTTGTTCTAAAAGATGTCGCGAGCACCAAGCTTTATTGCTTCCAAACAAGAAAGTAGATGGAAAAGGGGACAGATGAAATACCCTAAATATGATATGTGATGCGACTAGCGTGAACTAGACGTAACGCATTGGGGAGAGACCAGGGTAAGAGAGTTGGTTATACAAAGGGAAGATATTAGCACCCTATATATCTATTGTTTTCTACAGGAACTTTTTATGCATATTTTGTATGTTTGTGTGTTTTATTTGCTACGCTATTTCGGGAAAGTTTCTCCTTTGGTATTTAAGAAAGGTAGGTTAGGTAGGAACCTAAGTTTTGTTATAATTATTATGCTCGCAAAGATCATTGGGATCCTCTGCATACATATCCCCTAGTGGGAATCAGAGCATATGTAGCTCGGATCTAAGGGAACTAGGTTTTTTTGGTTTGAGGGAGAAAGAAGTATGCTCCTCAAGGGTGAGACCTTGTGCCTACGTATTCTCAAAGGGAGGTTGAGAAAGTCAAAGCAATCGTAGTTCCCACTTATGTTCTAGTGGAAGCAATGATGATTTTGTTAAGAGACAAAGACAAATGTCATCTTAATGAAAAATGTATCTAATCTATTTCATCACATACATTTTTGAAAATTTGATTGTTTAAATCTTTCATTGTAAGCATTAGGTGTTTTGCTTGAGTGTACAAGTGTTGCCACTTACAAGTTAAGAAAGATATTTGAAAAAATGTTGGAATATTTCATTGTAAGCATTGGGCGTTTTGCTTGAGTGTACAGACGTTACCACTTACAATTAAAAGATGTTTTGTTTGAAAAAGTGTTTGATTTGAAAAAGTGTTGATTTGAAAAAATTTGATTTGTATGTGATGCTATAGATGTGATACTTCTTCCATAGAGATGATACATGTATGAATCTCTAGGAGAAATTGATTATTAATTAGGGGGATGCTTTTAAGAAGCCTGTGGTTCCTTGTATTGTAAGCCCAAGAGGATCCATTCCGAGGGACATCGAGGGTCCTTGTATAAAGCCCAAGAGGAGGCTATAGGGTATGGCTGGTTTGTCTTTAAGAATGATTTCACCAGGAAACCATCCTCTTAGGATTCAAGAGTGATTTCACCGAGAAAGCATACTTTTAGGGTTCTATCCTAGAGATGGTGATTCTTTTATTGGAAGCCTAATAGGAGGCTGTTAGAGATTTCCGGGTCTCTTTCTTGTATGATGCTAAAGAGAAGGCTAAACTCAACGAGGGAGTTCTTTTGTACAAAGCCCAGGAGGAGGCTAACTCAACAGGGGATTTCTTTTTTATGATGCCCAAGGGTAGGCTAACTAACCAGCTGAGTTATCTTGTATAAAGCCCAAGAGGAGGCTATGGGGGAACCTAGTTGTTATGACATAAATAAACATGAACAAGTTTATGAACAAGTTTATATATGACAAAGTGTGTGTGTGTGTGTGTGTGTGTGTGTGTGTGTGTGTGTGCATTCACATGAGTTTATAAAGGAAATATATAAACAATTGTATAAAACAAGCAATTAAAGCTAGTGTAACTTGGATATATACAAAGTAGTGTGAAAGTGTTATACCCCAAAATTTTCCCTCCCACTTCTCAAGACAATTCATATTTCAATACTCAAGGATTTCACAAGGGTTGACTAGACAAACCCTCTCCTAAGCAATCAATCCAAGCTAGGGTTTTGCAATTCTCAAGTCAAGATGGACTTCCAATGCTCCAAGTGATCATCATACCTCATCATATGCTTCAAGGGATCACCATGTCAAGTTTCAAGCCTTACAAGTCAAAATTGCTCATCTAACTGCTCAGATAGTTGAAAATGAGTTGTATTGGACAAAAAGTCAAATGTGGTCAACATACAGTTAAACTTTATAATTTTTGGTCAACACCAATATTTTGAAATAATATTCATCATTTGATCAAAGTTTGATCATGATTCCTCAAGAAAAGTCAAGATTTGATCAAAAGTCAAAGTTTCTAAATTAGGATTTTCTAGACAAAAGTCAACAGAACTTTGACCAGGCATAACTTTCACATACTTTATTAGAAATTATTCCACCACAGCTCATTTTGAAGAGAATTCAATTCTCTACAACTTCATGTCTCACAAGCTTGGGCTGGAAATGCTTTATTTGAAAGTTATGGATCAAAACATTACAGGTCTTTTTAAAAGTCAACAAAAAGTCATCTTTTTGCAAAGAAGTGCTCATGAGCATGCAAACTTCAATGAAGATGAAACCAAATGTTCTGTTTAGAAGACATCTTGAGCTTTCTAAAAAGTCCAAGAACACCCATAAATGTCAAAAATTGAGCAAGATACAAGATGTGCAAGTTGAGCATTTTTGAGGAGGTGCATAAAGAGAAATACTTGAGAAAATCAAAAAATTTCCAAATGGGCCTAACTTTTCTTGATTCAAACTTGTTCCTTAACTGAATTGGAACCTCCAAGCCCAAGGCCACGTTTTTATCTTTTATTTTTTATTTATTTTGGATCTTTATTCATTTAAAACCAATTTAATTAAAATAAAAGATATAAAATCAAAAATTAAGTGCAAGATTGATTTTCTCTCATCCTTGAGGTCCAAGCAAGCCAATTAATCTGATTATTTCGAAATAATGAAGATTGGCAAGAGAATTGATTGAAATTGGCTCAAAAAAAGCAATATTTGCTTTGATTCTAAATCAAATATTTTTTTCATTGATTGGCATGATATTTCTTTATAATTCTTGACCTAATTCACTCTAGTATATATACAAATTGATTCCAAATGCCACAAGAACGATTTTGATGCCTCAAGAACCCTAAACCAAGTGCAAAAAACCGTGGCATTCAAGCAACCTAGCAGCCATAGTTTTGCTCCAATTCAAGCCTTTCCAAGCCTTACAATCAATTCCTGGAGGTCCTCTGATCAATTCCAGATACTCATAAGCAAGCAAAACATGCAGAAACGCAATATCGAAATCACGGTTTGCACATCTCTTGTCCAAATTCAATTTCTATGTTTCGTGCATTATAAATACGTTTTGATTGCATAGTCATGTTCGTTTTGATGTTTGGAATGTTTCTGTATGGATCGATTTGAGTTTAGATGCAGGAATACCGTGATGTCATTGTTAGGGTTTCAAAGCTCTAATTTGGGATCCTTTGATTTAGGAAAAATTGGCCAAAACTAGGGACATATTCATGTTCAGGAGGATGAAAGCAATCGATCCACACTCTCATCATGAATTTATATTGCGTATTATGGATTTTGAAAAATTGCAGGTACTGTAGTGACGGAAAAAACCGTCACTATTGGCTTTTGCTACGAATCGTGTCCATAGGTAAAGGTCTGGATATTTGAACGAGGAAGAAGATGATTTTGGCGCGTGTTTTTGATTGGTATTCAGAAACCAATTTTGCTTATAATCTAATTGCTTCGTTTTACTAACACCAAAACAGGTTGGCTCAGATGGTAAAACAGCGTGCGTGTGAGTTGGAGGACCCTGGTTCGAAACCCAGCAGCCCCAACTTATTTTTTAACACTTGTTCAAACTAACATATTTTCTTATTTTCTTCATATTTTATTTTTTCAATTTAATTTCTTTTCAAATATTTTTCTAATACATTAAAAAATCACAAAAAAATATTTTCTTTTTGCATTTAGGTAAGAAAAATGCTTATTTAATTTTTAGCATAAAAAAATAGTATTTTTCATTCATATTTTAATTAATTGTTAATTAATCGAAAAATTAATTTTTAATAGTTTTTCTATACTAAAATTAATCCAGAAAATTCCCAAAAATTTTTTTTCTCATCTTAGGTCTACTAACCTTAAAACGTTTTTTCCTAACACAAAAACCTTTTTCACTAACATTATTTTTCTCTTATTTGCAATTCGATTCTTTTTCTGATTATTGTAACTGCTTCCAGGTTGTAATAGTTAGGACTATTTTCTCGCATTTTCTTTTTCAATATTATGTAACTGCTCATGGAATGTAATAGTTTAATTAGGTTTTACTTTCCGCACTCCTCAATTATGTATCTGCCCCAAAGCCATGTAATAGCATAGGATTTACTTTCCGCACTTTACATTTCCGCAATTTACTTTCCGCACCTATAAACTGCTAGTAATTTGGCGTGTATGGAAAGATAAAATCAACATAGCTAACCCTAATCACAAGATAAATTATCTGAACTCAACACACTCTCTTCACATATGCACCCCCTAGGGTATTCTCTCTCGTTGTCTTTCGAATAAATGGTCAAGTCCCTCGAACGTAGGGGTATCTTAGAATGGTTGCCCACAAAATATCAGCATAGTCCCTTCGAATTAAAGATCATAGTCCCTCGATGACTCTCGATGTTGCCTACGAATACATGATCTAGTCCCTCGATTGTTGCCTACGAAAAGTGATGATCGTCCCTACGAATGTGCTAGGATACTCCTACAAGTTGCCTTCTATGACCATCCGATGTCCCTTCGAATGTCCCTTCACATCCAACGAATAGGGTTACCTACCAACTAATGGTATGGATAGTGCTATTCTAAAGGAAAGTAAAATAACACAGAAACGATCGTTCTGAGTAGGTAATAGACTCTTAATTTCTTGCTCTATCAAAACATCTTTTTACACCTCACACTTTTACAAAGTTAAAACACTTTTCCAAAACGCAACATTTCCGAACACTTCGTATACATTCCAGCGTGAATCATTACGAAGTCAAAGCAAAATGCCTTTTCAAAAACATTTTCAAACACACACAAAAAAGCAAGTCATAAAGTGAGCTAAAGCAATTAAGAGCCCGTAGATAACTACGGATGAAAAGGGTGCTAACACCTTCCCTTTTCATAATCACCTCCCTTACCCAGAATCTAACGAAGGTCTTTTCCTGTTCTTTTCACCTTCCCTTAATTAGATAAAAGAAAAGTCGGTGGTGACTCTTGCTATCCGCAACATTTGCGATCAAATGCAAAACAAAACAAGTCAGTTCTCTCGCCGTGTTACAGAAAGCAAATATATAAACAAGTGTTTAAAACAAGCGGATAAGCTAGTGTACTTGGATATATACAAAGGAGTGGGACTTACACCTTAAGGGAGACCCATTGGTTTAAGAGCAGTCTCACCAGGAATAATGCTCTTATACCAATGGAATCGGTGTATAAACAAGTGGATAAAAACAAACGAACGAAGTTTGTTATACTTGAATATTTATAAAGATGATTGAATGTGTACAAGGAATTGAATATGTACACAAAAGGGTGGATATGTACAAGGAAATAAATATGACATGAGATGGTTGATATGTACAACGAAATAAATATGTACATAAAAAGGGTTAGGACTTACACTGTGAGGGAGGCCCATGATCAATTTGATTTCGAATTCGAAAGAAGTTCGAGGAAAAAAACCTAGTTCGGTTTGTATTTTCAAAGATTAATCTAATCGATCATGGAAAAGAGGTGCGTAAGTCAATTAAAACATTTTGAAGGTTTTGAAATGATTTTGAAAAGTGAAAGATATTCACAAGTTTTGAAAAGATTAGGTTTAAAAATCGGAAAGAAAACATTTTTGAAAAGTATTTAAAACACTTAAAAAACATCTTATTTTAACCTAATAAAATATATCAAAAAGAAAATATTTTTGGATTTTTTTGACATAATCATAAAATAGGTGTATTAAATGAAAAGTGTGCAAAAAATCATCTCAAAATGAGATGTTTTGAATGGTTTTTTAAAATGTTGAAGTTTGTTGAAAATATGAAGAAAACAAGTGATAAAAATTTGATTTTGGTCCTAAGGAGGTTTGAACTCAGGACCTAAGGCTCAAAGATGAAAAAGTTAGCCACTAGGCCACTTGCGTGGCTTGTCAAAACAAGGATTTTATTTAGTTATATTTGAAAACAAGTTTGGAAATGGTTTGAAAAAATAGTTGAAAAGAGAAGAAAATGAGAAGTTTTGAAAAATAAAAGGTCTGCGTGGGGTTCGAACCCCAGACCTTATGGCAAGGAAAGACATGAGAAGCGCGCGTTCTACCACTGGGGTGGCTGTACATCCGTTCACTTATCTCACTCCATATAATTATATTATAAACAAAATATTTGATTTTTTTTCAAAAATAAGGAAAACGCGCACATCCATCTTCTTCTTCCTCAAGCTCATGGATCCCTATCTCCTTCATTTCTTGATGAAATTGAATGGTATAAAAATGAAACTTGCTCGATATTTACCTTTAATTTCATTTATTTTGAGTTTAAAATTATTGAATTCGTATGAACTCAGATGAACCCTAATTTGATCAAAACTCAATTAAATCGTGTAGGTGCAAGATAAATACCAATTGATTGAGGGTTAATGATCAGTGGAGGTGCAGAAACAAATTTGCCAAGCAATATTTGAACTGTAATTCAAAAATCATGAAGTTCAAAGTTGAGCCACTTACCTCTTCAAATGAGAATCAGATTCTTTGAAGGAGGTGTTCCAGAAGTGTTTTGATGATTGCTACAACACCACTGGACCTTATGGAAGGTGAATGGATGACTGGCTTGCTTGGAGATGGCCTGGATAGCTATGCCTAAGGCCAATTGCAGATTTCTCAAGTTGAATTCGATTTTGATGAAGGAGATGTTACAATCGTGATTCAAGTGTTTGGATCACTCCTATATGATATATTGATGATGTTTGAAGTGAAAAATTGGAAGATGCACGAGTGGATTGAGAGTTGGCAAGTTAAGGCTCAATTTGTGCATATATGGAGTTTGAAAGTGATTTCTGAGTTTGGCTAGTTTTTGTGGTGGCTTGAGGATTCCAACAATTTTCTAATGATTTTTGGAAAGTGTTTGAAGCCTAAGATTGCTCAGAAATTGCAAGGCTTGGAGTTTCAAATTCTTCCACTTGGAAACTTGAAACTTGAAAAACCAGAAGGAAAGAAGGAAAACTTGTTTATGATGCTTTTGGTGTGTTTTTTAAGTGATGAATGACCTCTATTTATAGGCCAAGAGTTCTGAATGGCAAGGCAAGGATTGGCTTGAAATAATTTGCAAAATGCCTTAAAGGGTAAAAAAGGTATTTTTGCATTTAATGCACAAGGTTACTTTCTTAAACCATGGTTAAAAATCTCACTTGATCTAATCCTCTCTCAATCATTGCAATAAGATATTTTCAAGTTATAACCTATCTCTTAATGGTGACAAGGCTTCTAGAAGGGAGAATTTGTGAAAAATGACTTGTAATCTTGGAAAATGACTTGAAAATCATGGTTATGGACCATTATGTTTCAATTTCAAAACCCTAGCTACAAAAAATGTTTTTTCAAGTTCTTGGACATTTTGGAAAGCTTGGAATAATATCTACAACTTTCATATTTTGAGTTTTTCTTGAATCAAAGTGGATCTAGGTCAAAAATGGCCATGAAAACGATGAAAAACCATGTTTTTAACACTTGAAATTTTTTCTAAGTGTTAGAAAAATTTCAAATCTTGACTTTTTGTTGACTTTTTCACACATTTTGATTTTTTATGATCCTGATGGATAATTTGAAATGATTTCATGATTGAAAAAATTTAGATTTCAAAAAGTTGACCAAAAGTCAAAGTTTGACTTTTCTGAACAGTTGGATTTTCATCAGATCATTCAGAATTTCTCTGATGATCAATCATGGTATTTGGAATGTTTGAACTAAGAAATTAGGTCAAGATATTGCATTGATGATGTTAAGATCAATCTTCAAGCAATTAGGTCATTCATTGAGCAAAAAGTCAATGATACACCATCCTCGATCAAAACGCTAATTGGTCGATTCAAAATAGATCTTGAGAAAATGATGGGAATTTGAAGATCAAATGTTGATGATTGATGAAGATAGATCAATTGAGATGAGTGAATAATCAAACCCTAATTGATCATATCTTGAACAGATGAAAATTTTGATAAAAACCCTAATTTGGCTCAAGGAGCACACACACGATCTATCCTGTGCTGGAATTGTTAGTGATACAATGATGCATATGTGGTGATTTGAAATGGTATCTTAGGTCAAATATTTGGGTATGAAAAGGAGGTAAGGAGATTATGGCAGAAAAACCATATCAGATGAAAAAAATCAACCAAGATAAAAAAATCAAAGTGTCAATGCTCTGAAGGATTTGGTCATATCATGACTGAATGTCCTACATATCTCAAGAGAAGAACAACAACACTAGCAGTAACATGGTCTGATGAGGAATCTGGAAGTGAAGTAGAAGAAGATACATCCAAGGAAGTTACAGCCTTAAATGGGATTTGCAAATCAGATGGATGAAATGATGGAATGGATAAAGAACTGGAGAATCAAAAGAAAATGGTAGTTCAACTAAAGGCAGAAAAGAAGAAGGACTTAAATACCATCTCAAAGCTAGAACATGAAGTAAGTCGACTCAAGTATGATCTAACAAATTTAACCAAACCCATCAGAATGTTGAGTAACGAATCAAATGTATTGGACAATATACTTATGACTGGAAGAGATGCAAAAGATATGAGTGGCCTAGGATATACTGAAATCCCTAAAAAGAGACATCACTTGAATATGAATAATTTTCAGTCTAGACCTCAAATGTTGAAACAAATGTCTCGACATTATGAAAGAAAGAGTATTGAACACTCCAAAAGAAGACACCAACACTGGACATGTTACCATTGCGGGAGATTTGGTCATATAAGTTATTCTGCTACAAGCTACATGGATACCGAAAGTCTAATTCTCAACTCAAGATCAATCAAATTACTCACACTGAAAGAAGAAAGAAATAGTGGGTGCCCAAGGATGTTATTCATAGTCTCATAGCATATACATCTCTTAGATCCTCTGCTAAAGAAGACTGGTATTTTAATAGTAGATGCTTAAGACATATGACTGGAGTTAAGAACCTATTAGTGGATATCAGATCCCAGTCCACTAGTTTTGTGACATTTGGAGGCAGAGCTAAAGGATAAATCAAAGGGGTTGGAAAACTGGATTTCCCAGGGATCCCAAATTTGGAGAATAAATTACTAGTCAAAGGATTAACAGCAAATCTGATCAGCATCAGCCAACTATGTGATCAAGGATTTAAGGTAAACTTCACTAAATCTGAGTGCATAATTACAAATGAGAAAGGTGAAGTAGTGATGAAAGGTGGGAGATCCAAAGACAACTGCTACTTATGGATACCTGGAGACTTAAGCCTATCCTCAACTTACTCTCTAGCCAAGGAAGATGAAGTTAAAATATGGCATCATAAGTTGGGACACTTACACTTAAAAGGAATAAAGAGAATCATCTCTATGGATGTAGTGAGAGGAATCCCTAAACTGCATATCAAAGAAGGCAGAGTCTGTGGCGAATGCCAAGTTGGAAAACAAACCAAGATATCACATCAGAAGGTCCAACATATCACTACTACAAAAATCCTATAACTGCTTCACATGGACCTAATGGGACCAATGCAAGTAGAAAGTCTTGGTGGAAAGAAATATGTATATGTAGTGGTGAACGATTACTCCAGATACACCTGGGTAAATTTCATCAGGGATAAAATAGAAGTATTTGATGTCTTCAAGGACCTCTGCTAGAGAATTCAAAGAGAAAAGGACAGCTATGTGATCAGAATCAAAAGTGATCATAGAAAGGATTTTGAAAACAACAAATTCGTTGAATTCTATTCCTCTGAAGGAATTTGTCATGAATTCTCATCACCTGTCACTACCTGACAAAATGGGATTGTAAGGCGCAAAAATCGAACGTTACAAGAATCTGCCAGAGCAATAATTCATGCAAAGAAACTACCTTATCATTTTTGGGCTGAGGCCATGAACACCGCATGCTACATTCATAATAGGGTAACTCCAAGGAAGGGTACATCAACTACCATTTATGGAATGTGGAAGGGTAGAAAACCTATTGTTAAATACTTTCACATCTTTGGAAGCAAATGCTACATACTGGTTGATCGAGAACAAAGGAGAAAACTGGATCCTAAGAGTGATGAAGGAATATTCCTAGGATACTCCACTAACAGCAAATCATATAGAGTCTTCAACAACAGAACAAAAGTCATGATGGAATCCATAAATGTTGTCGTTGATGATAGAGGATGGAATGAAGAATATGATGTCTTAGACAATGTCGAAACATCCCTAGAAGACACTCAAGTTACTGTCATAGATGAACACGAGGATCCCCCTCAAAATAATGTAGAACCTCCATAAAATCAAGTTAACAAAGGACCCTCTACCAGAATTCATAAAGGCCATCCCAAAGAGCTCATCATAGGAGATCCAAACAAATGAGTCACCACCAGATCAAAAGAAGTCATCACCAACTCATGTTTTGTCTCAAAAATTGAGCCCAAAAATGTAAATGAAGCCCTGAAAGATGAATTCTGGATCAATGTCATGCAAGAAGAACTAGAACAATTCAAGATGAATGAAGTCTGGGATCTAGTCCCAAGACTAGAAGGAATCAATGTTATTGGCACCAAGTGGGTTTATAAGAACAAATCTGATGAGGAAGGAATAATTACTAGGAACAAAGCAAGTATAGTTGCTCAAGGATACACTCATATAGAAGGGATAGACTTTGATGAGACCTTTGACCCAGTAGCTCGTCTTAAGTCAATCAGACTACTACTAGGAGTTTCATGCATCCTAAAGTTCAAATTATTTCCAATGGATGTGAAGAGTGCATTCTTAAATGGATACTTAAATGAGGAAGTATATGTGGAACAACCTAAAGGGTTTATTGATCCCATAACACCCAACCATATATACAGATTGAGGACAACACTATATGGCTTAAAGCAAGCTCCAAGAGCTTGGTATGAAAGGTTGACTGAGTTTCTAGTTGAAAATGAATACATAAAAGGTGGCATAGACAAAACACTGTTTGTCAAAAACAAAGAAGGAAGTCTCATGATTGCTCAAATATATGTTGATGACATTGTTTTTGGTGGAATGTCTAACATAATGGTTCAACAGTTTGTCAAACAAATGCAGTCTGAATTTGAAATGAGTCTTGTTGGGGAATTAACCTACTTCCTTGGTCTACAAGTTAAACAAATGGAAGACTCCATATTCATATCTCAAAGCAAGTATGCCAAAAATATTGTCAAGAAATTCGGCATGGAGAATGCAAGCCACAAGAGAACACCTGCTCCTACTCACTTAAAGTTATCTAAATATGAAATAGGTGCCAGTGTTGATCAAAGTCTCTACCGAAGTATGATAGGTAGTCTACTATACCTCACAGCTAGCAAGCCAGACATTGCCTTCGCTGTTGGAGTTTGTGCCAGATATCAAGCTGAACCCAAAGTGAGCCATATCAACCAAGTTAAGAGAATATTGAAATATGTCAATGGAACATCTGACTATGGCATGCTATACTCTCATGTATCAAACTGCATTCTAAGTGGATATTATGATGCTGGCTGGGATGGAAATGCTAATGACAGAAAAAGCACATTTGGAGGATGCTTCGTCTTGGGCAACAATCTTATCTCATGGTTTCGCAAGAAACAAAATTGTGTTTCCCTCTCAACAGCTGAAGTTGAATACATAGCTGCTGGAAGTAGCTGCTCTCGACTAGTCTGGATGAAACAAATGCTAACAGAATACAATGTCAAACAAGATGTCATGACATCATATTGTGACAACTTAAGTGCTATCAACATATCAAAAAATACTATTCAACACAGTAAAACCAAACACATTGATATTCGCCACCACTTTATTAGAGACCTAGTTGAAGACAAAACTGTTACACTTGAACACGTAACTACAGAAAGACAACTAGCAGATATTTTCACCAAGGCACTAGACGCAAACCAGTTTGAGATCTTACGAGGAAATCTTGGCATATGTATACATGAAGATGCATAGCAATTACTGATTGTTCTCTCTACCTTTGGCATATTGTGGCTAAAAAGGGGGAGTAAATATCCTGGTGCTCCAGATGACTAGAATGGACCAAAACAATATTGAAGATGATTCCAATGTATGAGCAGCTGAAGTCATGACTATGCTAAGTAGGGGTTGCTTCTATGTTCATTATTATTTGTGTGCTTCTTATGCTAAAAAGAAGTTGAAGTGTTAATTGTGTTGTGTATACTCTGAGGTGTTCATTGTTGATTGTTTATCTCTGAAGATACTATGTGATTCCACAAGAACAGAAATTGTTGTGCAAGGGGAGGAAAGTTTTTAATTGAGCATATGTGTGTGCTATGTGCAGGGGGAGTAGAATGATGCATCTTTGAATGTTCTAACTAATGTTTGAACATTTGTGTTAATTGTCCGTTGTTATCTCTGTTTTGATTGTGATGCTGCTTTTACTGTACTGCTCTGATGTTTTGTGCTTTAATGCCTATGTTTATTATGGTGATGTTTTAAATTGTTTGGCCTGTACCCCAAATAATGTTTTAGCCAAAATTTTCCAAAGGGGGAGTTTGTTGGTTCTATTGATTGGAAGCAATTTTGGTAAAACATTATGCTCATAAATAACTTGAAGTTTACTGAAGTAGCAGATGTTACAGTAGATGTCCTGACATGTGAAACTGACAGAAGTGCAAATCTTTTAGGAACTCAGATTGTTTGTTATTTGTATACTTCGATTAAGGAAGCTTGAGAAATGCCTTCAGCAACTTACTTGGAGATTTAATATCCTGCTTTCATGGAGAAAAGACAGGAGGCGTTGAAGACTTGTGAGTAAAGCAACCCTAGTTGTTGTTACTCTATTAAAAGGTTGCAAACCCTGTTTTGCAGTTTGGCCATTCTAGTTTTTCGAGTGTTTAGCTTTTAATTTTTGGTTGTTCTTTGTGTTGGTTGTTAATTGCTAATTGTGAGCCTCTCGAGTATTTCTACTTAAGAATGACAACTTTTGAGTTGTAAGTTTTCAATCCCCATAAACTTTGAAGCAAGTGTGATTGTGTGTCTTTGAAGAGTGTCTTCAGTTTTAGTTGTTTTTAGTATCACGGGTTGTGGTACTGAGGGAGTGAGCGGAGGATTCTCATATCTAAGTGTGGTATCTTAGGTAGAAGGGTCATTGGATAGTTTGATTAAGTGAGGAGGTGTAAACAGGAAGCTTTAGCTCCGAATTAATACTACTAATAGTGAACTTCATCCATGGTTTGGAAGCCCCCAGACGTAGGTTAGTTAGAACCGTACTGGGTTAACAATTCTCTGTGTTTTATTGATTTCTGCAATGTTAAATCTGTTTTGGTTAGCTGTGTTCAAGCAAATATAAGTGTCGTGACATTTTCTTCGACATATGATATCTGATACTAGAATTTTAGAATCCCCTAATTTCCTACTGTTTATGTTTGATGAATCGCATAATTGATATTGTTGTTATAATTTTATGGCGAATTAACAAGACCGTTATACCTAATCCTTTGGAGTATATCTCACTAACCTATACTCGGAGCTTCATATCCCTAGTCCACCAGCGTAAGAAAGATTAGGCAATGCAATAGAACATGTATTCCTAAGCAACTACTCGAGTACTCCTATTCATATTCAACCTATGTAAGCACAACAATTGCCCTAGATCCAAAGCATAGACTAATGGTAAGTGTTGTAGGTTTTATCCGCGAACAAGTATTTTTAATTATCGATTCCACAGGGATTGGTGCATATTGTAGTCTTTCAATAGAAAAGTGTATTTTAAGATGAAAGTAACCAAAGGGTTTGTTTCCTAATCTACTAGTAACATGAATTTCCAAACAAGTAACTAAATTAATCTTTTCAAAAGAGAGTTATGGTTTGGATTCAAGAGAGTTGGAGATTGTTTGTAATTTATGGAAGCATGTCAAGATTAGTTTCATTGACTTAATTTCATATGTATTCAATTAATCAAGTGATGAACATAGTAGATGATTCTATAAATACATATCCTCTCAATCTTGTAGATTTCCCACCTAGATTGTGAATGTTATCATGTTAATCTTTGCATGATCCCTCACTACAACTATTGACATGATAATCATTAAGTTCAATATTTGTAAACACTAACACACAAATCTATCCCTAGCATTTGTTCATTAGTGGATGAATATCCTAGGTCTACTTTGAAGTATTCTTTTCCAAGCAACACTCAAAGCATAAAAATGAAGAACAAAGATATTCAACTATATTAATCATCAACCATGTTCATACACAAATGGATTAAAAGAAATACATACTATATAGATCAACTACCTCTAATCTTGACACAAAAAGAACTTAGCCACTCATTTCCATGGTTGCTTTGCTCTCAAGATTGTTGGTAGAGATGATGAACATGAAGAATCAATGATGAAGAACTATGGTTTTTCTTACAAAATGCTTGCCCTAATTTTACACAAATGAAAGATGATTATGATGAAGTGAAGTTCCACCCTTTTACAAGCCAAAAGTCAGCTGGAAGTGATGGGTAGGTGGCCAAAAGGTGAAAGCATGGGTCTGTCCTTTTTCTGATTTTTTGAGACCGCTAAGCCGGTTAGTCGCTAAGCGATCATCTTGCAAATGAGCGACCAAGCATGCTTCTTCATCCAAAAATATCTTCAAAAAGAATCATCCCAAAAGCTCTTCAAATGTCCTTGAATCCAAGCTTGGGAGAATTAATCAATAAAAACCTACAATTAGAAATAAACTAAGTTAAATAATATATTATAAACAAAAACTAAATAAAAACATAATTAAACCAAAATACTAGAATAAATACTACTAATTATATAAAAAGGCATTGTTAAGGACCACAAAATCATGTACAAAATAACTACAATTTGGTCCTTAACAGTAAGCATTTCTTATGCACCCAAAATCATATTAAAAAAGTATCTCATATAAAAAAGCATTAAGAACAAGGTGCAATTGAATAAAATAATAACTACAATTAATTGTGCAATATCAAATCAAACATGTGTTTCAACATTATTGAAAAAAAGTTCATCAAAACAAAACCTAACCTATGAAAAATTAGCTACTCATAATTCAGATTACAATACCAAGAAAATGTAAGAGGTTTGCATAAAATATCCCTTGAAGAACTATCATCCAATGGCTCCAAATGATCTTCAATTTTCCCCAAGTCTCTATTTCTTCATACTTTGTCCTTTTTGCTTCGTTCTTTGACTTTTTTCATCAAATTAAGTGCTCTTTGACTTATTTTTCTCCACTTCTTTGACAGAGTATATGCAATGATAGGGTGTCATCATTGATCAAAATGCACTTCGTAAGTACATGTAGGTGACACGTGCCTCCTAAAGACAAAGTCAGAGACACCTGGACTCTAGAAGTAGATGTTTCCTCATCAAATGAACATACACCAACTAATGGTCGCAGGTGAATATCTCTCTCATTCCAAACAAATACATGTCGGGACATTGTATTGTGCCAGTGGTTTGGCTTACTTAGGAAGTGTAGTAATGTGGGTTTTTGGTGCATCTGAAAGTGCATCTCCGTATTTGAAAGGCATTTATGATTTTTCACAAAGGCGTGTGAGTACTTCTAAGGATCCAATAAATAATCCCCTAATATTATTGATCGGGTTCGAAATCCGACTAGCCTAACTTAATCTTTTGAACTCAATTACACATACTACTTATAATTTGTTATCCCGACTAGTCGTAACTTCAAAACTCAGAAATATCTACATTATTAATCATCTACTTGGGTAGGTCGGTTAAGCTCTTGTGGTTAGGGGTAAAAATAGGCTAGGCTAGACTGAGTTTTATAAGGCCTGAGTCTGACATACGATATATTTACAAGGATTGAGTCTGGTCTATAACCTACTATAAACACATTTTTTTGGTTTGCTTTAGGCTTTTTAAAAGTCTGGCAAAGCCTGAAAGCCTATTTAAAAGTCTATTTCTCATTAAAGTTTTTAATAAATTCATATTACTTAAGAAACTTTATAGGTTGATCTATATATGCATATAGGCCGACCTATTTATCATTTTTCTAATATTTACGAATATATGTATGTCAGCCTATTTAACTTTTTTTCTAATATATGTATATATAGACCAACGTATTTAGATATATATATATATATATATATATATATATATATATATATATATATATATATATATATATATATATATATATATATATATATATATATATATATATATATATATATATATCGGTCTAAAAAGTTTTATGGACTTTTTTAATAACTTAAACTTGATCAATTTAATTAAATAGACTTTTAAAAAAGTCTAAATCTGACTTTTTTTAATAAATAAGTTTGATCTAACCTGATTTTAAATAATTTGTACCATAGATCTATATAATCCAACCTATGATTCAGTAATGTCAATATAGCTAACCTTGGGGAAAAAATAATATACATTTGAGACATCATCGAAGAAATTATATATATAATTCAAATGCTTCAATTGATTTCACGTCTTTTTTTTTGTTTGAATAAATTTTACAATTATTGATTGTCAGATTTTTTTAAGTCATTTTTTATAAATATTAAATTTTTTATGTCAAATTTAAAACTTAAAAAGTAAGGATCAATTTGCAATTTTGTCATTTACATCGTAGAGCAAAAAAATAAAAAAATAAAATCAAATATGTTGCTTTTTACAAATAAAATATTTTTTATGTTTTTTTTTACCAAATAACATTTTATAATTTGTACCCAAACAACAAATTTTGTCAAAATTATCTTAATATTTTAAAAAAATACTTTTCATATTTTCTAAAGAGTGTGTTTGAATTAAGCATCTAAATAAGGGAAAGTAATTTTTTGAGAGAATTTAAAATAGTTTGATTAAAATTTGTTGTTTGGATAAAAAAATAGTGAATTGTTAAAATGATGTAAATTTTAAAAAAAAATTGCGATTATGTATTAATAATTTTTTATATTGTAAAATAGACCTTATATTTTGAAAATGAAACAATTCAAATATTTCATTCAATTAATAAATTTTAAAATTGAAAAAAATTCAAATGAAGTATTTGAATTCTATAAAATTTCAAAAAATAAATAAATTTCAAATTGATTAATCCAAATATATTATGCCGAACATTATCACTAACATCTATAAAAGTATTATAATCAAAGTTGCATCCAAAAAACAAAAGAGTGTAGTATTATAGTTTTGGCCGATGAAAAAAACAGTAAAACCAAATTTTATTTTTTGAAAAATTAAAAAAAAAACTTTTCAATATAAACTAAAATTTTAATTTTTATTCAAATCACATTCATAACATATTTATTTATGCTGATTTTAGTTTAATTAGAAATAAAATCGTTTGCATATAACTTTTAAAGTAAATTAGATTAAATAATTCAACTTTTTACGATAGTTTAGTTAAAGGACTAAGCTGTTAATTTTTTTGATAAAATTTTATTATTGGGATCAATATTTTTTTGACGAACCATATTAGTTATGTCACATTTAAATTAAGAAAAATTCAAAAAAAAAAATTATTGTCAAAACTTAAATTATAGATGGTTAATTCATATTCATTTAATTTAAATAGTATATATTAATTGAAGTACTTCTTCATCTTAGAAATCAAAATTAAATCAATTTTGTAGGAGAACATCAAAATGAATCTTTACTCAGTAATTTTCTCTGCACTCATTTTTGTTATACTAGAAAACTCACATTACTTACTATAAATGTATAACAAAACAAAACAACCAATCTAAAAATGTACAAAATTGTTTACAGCCATCCAGCAGGCCTATGATTCAATCAATTTTTTGAAAGTTTCGTATCATAATGTCACATACAATTGTGGTATCTTTCTGTCATGTCATGTCGATATCTGTCTACCAAGTACTAAGTACAACACTGTTGCTTTATTGTTTTTGTTCAATTATTGAAAATCATTTACATACATTTTTATAATTCTAAATTCAATAATCTAATTCTTTAAATTTATCAAACTATATAGTATAATCTTAACTCTCTCATAAAAAAAGTTTAGAAGTTGCTAACTTTTAATTCATATCTTACTTTTTATAAATATTGTTTTGTGTTTAATCCGAGGCACAATTTGGGGATTAAGACAATGAACATTTTTATATTAGTGGATATATGATTTTTTTTTTAACAACACTCGTTTGTAAGAGAAATACCACATCTATTTGTTAGAAGTAAATCATATTCAAAGTTGTTGTTAGTCAGAAGTTTTGTTTATTCCGAAATTGTCATTAGAGTTAGAAGATTGTGAGTTTGTTGATCAGAAGCAATAGTTAGGTGTTATTTTTCTAGAAGTTATTCTTAGTTGTTATCTTAGTTGTTAAACATACTTTTGGTTTTGCTTATTTGAAAGTTTAGTTTGTGTATTTAAACAACTCTAATAACTAAATTTACCAAGTAATCATAACTGAATTTTTCACCATTGAGTGTTTGTTAAGTTTTCTCTCTTCTTTCATCTCCATCTTCAACCTTGTGCTCCAACAATTATTATCAGAGTCTGGTTCGAATCATAAGAAAACACGAGTGTACGTGAGGCGTGTGTGATTAAATTTGTTTCTTGAATTCGTGTTGTATTCACAATCAGAATCGTAACAGAATTATATTTCTTGATTTTGCAGGATCAGAAAACACGAGTGTTTGGTGAATTCTGAGATCTTAGTTAGTTTTAGTGCACAACAACGAAGATGAATGACAGAAATAGCTTTAATACAAAGCTTCCAGTGTTCGATGGAAATAAGTGGAATATGTGGATGATTCAGATGCGTGTGTTGTTTGGCGCTCAAGATGTTCTTTATCTTGTCACCGACTGTTACGTTTTGGTTGCAGTGGATGCGCGCGCAAGAGATATGAGGAAGAAATATTGGAAGGCAATGTTCAACATCCATCAGTGTGTGGATGCGAATGTGTTTGAGAAAATCGCTAATTCAACCACTGCAAAGGTTATGTGGGACATACTTGCACGGTGCTTAGGAGGTGATGCATCAACTAAGATTTCGATTACAAATTAGATGAAGGCTTGTGGAGAAACGCTCTTTGAGAAAGTTATTGTTGAAAAGGTATTAAGATCCCTTACTCCTCAATTTGATTATATTGTTGTAGTAATTAAACATTCTAAATATCTTAGGATCATGAGAATTGAAGATCTACAAAGTAGTCTAAAGGCACAAGAGGCAAAAGAGTCTAGACAGGCTCTGGAGGCATCTTTTGGTAAGAAAAGTCAGAAGCAGTCTTGGTTAGAGGCCAAGAAGAGACATGATGGTTCTTAAAAGTCAGAAGATTACAACTATGATTAGGAGAAACATCAAAAGGGAAAGGAGAAGCTTGACAACAAAAGGGTTCAATGTTACAATTGTAATATGTTTGGTCATTTTGTTAAGGACTGTCGGTCAAACAAGGAAATGAAATTAGAAGAAGCAAACATAGGCAAAGGAGATTCTGATGATAAACATGTGCTATTAATGTCTTATGAATCTTATTGTGGATATATGGTAGACCGGGGGTATATGGACACTGGCTGATCAAATCACAAAACTAGAAATAAACAATGGTCGATTGATTTTGACTCTAGAAAGAGGACAAAAATCATATGTGTTGGTGAGAATTACCTTAATGTTGAAGGTATGGGAAATGTCAAAGTCAAAGTGAAGAATGGTAAAATTGTTCTAATCAAAGTTGTTTGGTATGTTCCTAGTATGAAGAGAAATCGGATGAGCGTAGGTCGGCTCATTAAGAAAGGTTTCTCTATAACTATAAAGAACAAGCTCTTGAAGTTGTATGATTCTGATCAGAAGATGGTTATGAAATCTGAGAAGTAAAGTAACACAATATTCAATATGAATGTAGAGACAGCGTAACTAAATGCCTTAGCGCGGAAGGCGCTAGAGGTGATAGTGAATTGTATCACAATAGATTAAGGCGTCTAAACTTCAGAAGCTTAGGGAATTTGAAATCTAATAAGCTAGTACATGGAATTCCTAAGATTGTGTAGCCAGAGAATTCATGTTAGATATGCATGAAAGGCAAGCAACTCGGATTATCATTTACATTAGAAGTGGCTCAAAGAGAAAAGCATGCTTTAAAAGTAATGCATTCTGATGTATATGGACCATTTGAAGTACCTTCACTTGGAGAAAACAAATATTTAATGTCGTTTATGGATAAATTCACAAGAATAACATGGTTAGCACTCATAAAGTTTATGCATGAGGTGTTTATTGTGTTTCAGAAGTTCAAGGTGAAAACTAAAAAACAGAGTGGTCAGATGCTGAAAGTTCTCAGAATTGACGGTGGAGGGAGTACAAATCTACAGAGTTCATTAAATTTTGTGAGGAGAATGTAATTGAGCATGCAGTTATTTCTCCATACACTCCTCAACACAATTTTCTTTCGTGATACCATTTATTAACGCAACTCGGGGTGTCAAAACGAGGACAATTTCTAACTCTTGGGGACTACCTTTATGGGTAACACACCTTTGTGAGAAACACGTCATATATTAACACAGAACCTTAAGGCAGCGATTGAGTGGATTATCCCCTTATAAATGCTCAAATCTCCATATTCCTAACAAATAGGGGACTTATGCACACTACTCACACTTGTAATTTTTTTATTCAACATAATTATCTAATAAAAAATTATGAATTCCCATGTAACCCTATTAAATTTGATAAGTGTTTTAGGATATGCATCATTTATGATAGGTTTTATTCCTATAATTCATTTAATTTAATTTTTCTAATTAAAAAGTAATTAAACTTTACAAGTTATTGTCAACAATGAGTTTTCATTGACCAAACAATTTCTCTTTTATATTGGAAAATTTTCGGGGTCCATTTGATTTGCTAAAAAATAAGGGATTTAATACTACAATTCTAGTTGTCCTACGTTTGATTTAAAATCCGTTTATAGGACAGGATAAAAATCAAGATTAAGAACTTTGTTCCTCAATAAACCATGAGATAATTTTTTATCTTTGACACAAATTATTTAAAAATTATTATAGATTAGACTCTAAGTTGTCTTTCGAAATTGACACGCTCTTTTGACGATGCTCTTAGTTTGATGCTAAAGAAAATGATGTAGTGCTAAGATGTGTCATAAACTTAATAGATGAAACGAGAGTATTTTCTAACAAACAAAGGGAGGCTAAAAGGTACAATTCAAATGTGTTTAGAAGGAAAATACATGAAAGTGACATAGTGTTAAGACAAATCGTTGTGCCCGCCTAGCAAGAGAAACTACAACTCAGTTAGAAAGAATAATATCGCATATATCATAAGATACCTCACTGAGCCTAGAAACTCGAGGAGCTAGATGGAATACTCATTTCCAAACCTTGAAACTCGGTTAATCTAAGATATTACTATACTTGAGTATTTTTTGTTAAAAAGGCAGTTTGTGTGTTAGTGTATGAATCTCTTTGAAAAATTTGTATTGTTATTTTCATCAGGTTATTCGGGCCTACAATCAACTTAAATGATTGACTTTTACATGATGATCTTTGTCGACCTAAAAAGGCAATGTCAGTGTTGGACTTCCACTAGAATATATGTAGCCTTTAAGGGGCGATAAGAATGTTGGGTTTTTCTTACAAAAATATTCTTGCCTCCCCTAGAGACAATATAAATGTTAAATTCCTATGAAACATCTCTTGCATAGATCACTCAACTTAAAGTCTCGCCTTAGATATTTAACTTAAGTCTCGTCGGAGGGTCTAAACTTAAAGTCTCTCCTGAGAGACTCAACTTAAAATCTCATTTGGGGGACTCAAATTAAAGTATCGTCTGAGGGACTCGAATTAAAGTCTCTCCTGAGGGACTCAAATTAAGTATCATTTGAGATACTTAACTTAAGTTTCACCAAAGGGATTCAACTTAAGTCTCGCTTGAGGGACTCAACTTAAAGTCTCATCTGAGGGACTTAACTCAAGTATCTCCTAAAAGACTTAACTTAAAGTCTCACCAAAGGGACTCAACTTAAAATATCGTTTATGGAACTAAATTTAAAGTCTCGTATGAGGGAAAAGACTCTCTAGATAAACTCGACTTAAGTCTATTCTAGGGGTGGAAAACGGTCCCGACCCGTTGGGAATCCCCGTTTTGCATGCATTTTTTGCTAGCATGTCAAGGTTTTAGGCATACACCATCCAATATGCATGCTCTGGCTCACTCTGTTTTTTACGAGCATGCTCGTTAACATGAAAATTTGAAATTTTTGGCTTAAAAATTGCAATGCCCGCATAGCAGCCCCGCCATGCACTCATTTTTTTGCAGGGCGAAGAAATTTTTTAGGCCGCATCCTCAACAAAGCCATTCCTGCCTACCCCCTCTTTTTGCGGTATTTTGCAGGGCGAGCTTAAATAAGGGAGGGAATTCCAGTTTTTCACCCTAGTCTCTCCATTGGGACTCAACTTAAGTCTCGTCTAAGGGACTCAACTTAAAGTTTTGCTAGAGAAAGTTAACTTAAAGTCCCACCTGCCGAACCAAACTTTAATATCGCTTGAGGGACTCAACTTAAAGTCTTGCTTAAGGGATCAACTAAAGTCTCGCCTGAAGAAGTAAAAAAAAGTTTCGCATGTGGGACTTGTGAGCATAACTTCACTTCAAAGTGTTTTGTGAGATGTCAGAACCGGGAAAATATGGCACAACTATAAAATGGATGGTATCTTTATGTCTTGTGGCACTCCTCTGCATTATAGGTCTTAGGAAACATTAAAAAGCACTTTGAGATTAACTCAAGCCTTTGAAAAACAGTTTTTGCATGATTTTTTATTGCATGTGTCGACACATCCATTTTTCAGGTCGGCACATGCAACTCATTTTTAAATCATGTAGCTTCTGTAAGTTAAAGGTCGACACATGCATCATATTGGTCGACAAATACTGAAAGATTTTTGAAATTGAAGAAATTATTATTTCATGTGTCGGCACATCCATATTTCAGGTCGACACATTTACTATCATATTGAAGCATGTATGTTCTGTAAGTTACAGGTCGACACATACAATACTTCAGGTCGACACATGCATTCATTTTATAATGTATGTGTCGACACATACGACTTTGAGTTCGACACATACAACCTGACTTGGTCAAAATTTCAATTCTTTTTATTCTTGATTTGTCCTTATTTCCCTAAAGATTTCCAAACTATAAATACCTATTCATGCATCATTCTAAACCTGATGATACCTTAAAAATAGCCTACATTTCCTCTTCTTTTCCAACCTTCTAATCTATGCATACACACTAACATTACATTGTGATGATGTTCTGCCAGGGTTCCATCTTGACAAAGATTTGTAGATTTCTAATTGGTTTGGGTTGAGTTTTTGTAGGGGTCTTCATCCGGGAAAAGCCATCGGGTTTGTCCTTCAAAATTATTTGTTGAATTCGGGGTTTTTGTGCAAGATCATGTGAGAAGTAATCATTCATGTGAACAACCTTGGAGTGTTTGAAATCTTTGCAAGGAACCTTGGAGTGTTTGAAATCTTTTCAAGAAAGTAGCAAGAATTGGATGATAGAATCGGTGATCTTGTGTTGATAGTTTGCAGACGGATTTACTCGAGTAAAATACCCTTGGAGTGTTTGAAATTTTTGCAAGGAAGTAGCTTAGGCAGAGAATAGGTTGCATCTATCAGTTGATTTGATCTTGCTTAAGATCAAAGGTTAGAAGAAGTTACATCAATATCAAGTGCGGAATTGTTATTGTTGTTCTAACTCTTCTTTTGTATTAAAAAATTTTGAATATAAGAATTATTATAATTCCTATTGGAATTAGACACAGACATACCCACACACGAGGACGACGATGGGGAACTGTGTAAACAAACTACTCGTATCTTTTACTTTCCCGCTTTTACTTGCTTTGTAGTTTCATAAATCGTTTAATAAATACCATTATGCTAGCAATTGAATTGTAAGAATTTTCCTCTTAGAATCAGTTTTTAAAATAGGTGTGGATATAGTTTATAATCACTTTTGATTATAAGTTGTTTTGTATATCAACTCCATTCAAGGAAATATTCTGATAATTCACTTGCACGCCAAGTGTTTGATAAAATGATCAAGTTAGTTCTTTTATCATTGATAACCCGAAAATGTATCGATAATTTGAGTCAATTTACATGAACTATATTCACATTTCAATTAATTAAATCACTCTGTATTCGTATTATGTCGGTATTTTCTATGTTTTCAGGTTTTCACCAATTATAAGGCATGTGCGAAGAAAGTCGAGAAAAGTCGGATAAATCTACTCAAAATCCACAAAAGAGTAGATTTATTGAAGTATGTGGTGTATAGAAAGAAGTGGGGGTGTAAAAGAAGCAAAGCTGAAAAATGAATTAAGGAAGCAAGCCCAGCCCACTTCCAATGCGGGAACAAGCCAATCCCACTACACAAGGCTGTAACGACCGTTACACGTAAGCCCTAGAGGTTGTAGCGACTGTCACGGACCAGGGAGCAAGACTTCCTCACCAAGGAAGCTTGCAACGACCGTTACCCAAACCCTAGAAGCTCCGTAGCAACCGCTAAGGAGGAGAATCCGGAGGCGAAAAACTTGCAACAAACCCAGCTTCCAAGCACACCAGTACCTCTATAAATAGGCCTTCGAGCTCCGATCCAAGGACACCTTTTCTTCTGCAATTTTGTATCGTTACTCTGCCAAATTTTATTTTTAGCATTGATTTAGTTTCCAATTTCGGTTCATTTAATTTACCCACTTTCTTTTCTCGTAGCAATTTCCACATCGGGGATTGCTGCGAATCTTTGCCAATTCTAACCTTACGTTAGAATTGCGCCTTTTTAATTTCTTTCATCGCATTTGATTTTCGGACAACAAAGGGCAGATCTCACCGACTTGTGGGAGACTCCTGGAACTTGCCAAATATTCCACCTTTTATTTTCAGGTTTATTTTAATTTATTTATTTATTGGCTTATTTAATTTTGTTTATTTATTTATTGGCTTATTTAACTGTTTATTTATTTTATGCCCGATTTATCTGAGATGCATGTTTTATCTGAATTGTTTGTTTATCACTTTTGCGCTATAACTGAATCGTTTAACATGCTAGGCTATATTTAGTAATCGGTATGTAAGGTCATATAGCCGATAGGGTTTAGCAACACCATTCGATTTATTCTGTTTTGAAAAAAGGGTTAACTTTCTGGTTTCGATTACTAGTTCTTAATGCAATCGTTTTGTTACGAGAGTAAAATACAGACTAAAAGTTAGGATCAATAAAGCGAGAGTTTGAGATAATAACTAGACATTAGTAATTGGGCATCAACTTAAAATACAACGAGAGCGCTTTTAAGTTAATTAGGTTTTATTTATTTTCAAAAAATATTTTTAAACTCTAATTGAAACAGCGAGAGCACTCACTTAGGTTTGATTATAGGATCTGAATCAATAAACACGAGAGTGTGAGAAGAGGGTTTTCGAATAAATATTTCCTACTAAAACCTGTTTTGACAATACGAGCTTGAGTCAATGAGTTTCTAAATCCTCGAAGTCCGACCATTACATACCGATACTTTTCCCCTGAATCTAAACTAGATTACAATCAGTTAGGTTCCCTAAAACCCCAATTATTTACATCATTAGCCTTAGATTTACGTAGTAACCTTAGATAACGATAGATCGATATTTATTCCCTTGGGATTCAATAATCTTTAAAGATACACGCGATAGAACTGTATACTTGCGGTCTAGATTCTATAAGACGTGTAAAGTCGCGATCAAGTTTTTGGCGCCGTTGCCGGGGACTAATAAGTAGATATCGTAACTCTTAAGGTTACGCTGTAGAGACTAAGACAGCATTCCCAACTGTATATCAAGTACTCGCTCTAGAGGCAAAGACTTAGTGCTACCAACTCCCGAACCTGAACGCTCTATTATTAGAAGATGCCACGTACGAGTACCTTGTACAGATCAATCTCTTTCTCAATCTTCTATTTCTGCTGAACCAGTTGAAGGGCCACACATGGGTGATCAGCCACGTTCGCTCAAATATTATGTTATTCCTTCGCAAGAAGAACTGCAAAATAGCATTGTTGCTCCAACCATAGAGGCTAACAACTTCGAACTCAAACCTTCTATGTTGTCCACTATACAACAGAACCAGTTTTCTGGTGGTTCAATTGACGACCCTAATCTATATTTATCCATGTTTCTACAATACGCAGATATAGTCAAAGCCAATGGGGTCAGACAAGAGACGATAAGACTTCGTCTTTTCCCTTTTTCATTAAGAGATAGAGCCCGAGCTTGGCTCCAGTATCTACCTGCTAACTCAGATACCTCTTGGAACGAATTGAAGAAAGTCATTCTTGCGCGATATTTTCCACCAAGACAGCTATGCTAAGATCCCAAATAAGCGATTTTCGACAAAAAGATAACGAGTCTCTTTTTGACGCTTGGGAAAGATATAAAGATATGTTGAGACTTTGTCCGCATCATGGCCTGGAATAATGGTTAATTATCCATACCTTTTACAATGGTCTTCTGTATAACAAGAGATTAACAATAGACGCCGCCGCAGGTGGCGTACTTATGGATAAATCCTATGACGTAGCCTATGCACTCATAGAGAGTATGGCCCAGAACCACTATAAGTGGGGAAGTGAGAGAGGTCAAGTAGAGAAGGCTTTTGGAGAGAAAGCACCAATGAAAAGTGGGATGCACGAGATTAGCAGTTCTACAGCGTCCATGCTAAGGTAGACGCTCTCACCAAGAAAATAAAAAGCTTAACCGCAATACCTCCAGCCACCGTGACTGCCATAACTCCAAACTGCGAGATATGCAGAGTACCTGGACACGCTGCTGCTGAATGTCAACTCTTAGCAGGAACTTCCACCGACCAAGTGCATTATGCTGAAGGAACCCCTTATTCAAACACATACAACCCTGGATAGAAGAATCATCCCAATTTCTCATATAAAAACACTAATGTGTTATATGCGCCAAGACAAGCACCTGCTCTGCCACCTGGATATCAAAAAGCATCTGCTGATGCTCCCAATATTCCAAGGAAATCTAACCTCGAACTAATGATGGAAAATTTTTTAGCTTCACAAGCTCAAACCAACAAGGATTTCCTAAACCAAAACATTCACACTAGTGAACAAACTAAGAAGTTAGTGAATAAAGTAGATGCTTTAGCCACCCATAACAAAATGCTAGAAACTCAAATTTCACAAGTGGCCCAACAACAAGCACCTACTGCTGCACCTGCCGGCACTTTTCTAGGGCAACCTCAACCTAATCCGATGGGACAAGCTCATGCTATTATATTGCGAAGCGGAACCGAATATGATGGACCAACTGATCCTAGACTTAAGAATCCAGCCATGTCCCAAAGCTCTGGAAAAACAACTGAGAAGGAAGATGAACTGAAAGAGAAATAGAAAAGGAAAAACCCTATGTTCCTCCGCCACCTTACAAACCACCGATCCCTTATCCTTAAAGACTGACTCAGTCTAGGAGCGCAGGGCAATTCAAGAAATTTGTTGAACTTCTAAAACAGCTCAATATCACCATTCTATTCACAGAATCTATCACTCAGATGCCCTCGTACGCTAAGTTCCTTAAAGAAATACTATCTAATAAGAAAAAGATAGAGGATAATGAGACAGTTACACTCACTGCAGAGTGTAGCGCAATCATTCAGAACAAGATGTCGCAGAAGCTGAAGGATCTCGGAAGCTTCTCGATACCATGTAATATAGATAAGTTTGTCATAGACAAGGCTCTATGCGACTTAGGCGCTAGTATCAGTGTTATGCCCTTCTCGATATCTAAGAAGCTCGATATGGGAGAATTAAGACCGACCAAGATGTCTGTACAACTTGCGGATCGTTCAGTCAAATATCCAGTAGGAATTCTTGAAAATGATCCGGTGCGAATAGGTCAGTTCTATATCCCTATAGACTTCATCATTATGGACATTAGAGAAGACGGCGTTACCCCCATCATACTAGGAAGGCCATTTCTAGCCACTGTCGGAGCCATAATAGACGTTAAGAAAGGAAAATTAACTTTTGAAGTTGGAGAAGAGAAATTCAAATTTATCCTGATACAATTCCTACAAGCCCCACCTATCGATGATACGTGCTATCTTTTAGACGTAATTGATGAATGTTTCAAGAGAAAAACCTCATTCCGAAACCATGAAGATCCCAATGCCCCTGATTTTCGAGGATAATAATTGGTGTCCTGAATATCGAGATGATAACCTAAGTGAATGTCTAGCACTGACACCAAATCATATGCCCTTTCCAAAGAAACCTAATTTGGAACGCAAGATTTTACCGAAAACCCTAAGATACGAATTCCTAGATTCTGAACTCAGAAAACCAGTAATAATAAATGCAGACTTAGGACAACTCGAGACGGAGAAACTGTCGCATGTTTTCCGAAAATACCCATCTGCCTTAGGATTCAACATTGTTGATTTAAAGGGAATAAGTCCTTTCATTTGCATGCATCGCATCATGCTGGAAGATGATTGTAAGTCGTCTAGAGAACATCATAGAAGGATTAACCCGATCATGAGCACTGTAGTGAAAGATGAAGTAACTAAACTTTTAAATGCAAGAATCATATACCCGACCTCTGATAGTCAGTGGGTTAGTTCAGTCCACTGCGTACCCAAAAAGGGAGGAGTCACTGTCACGACAAACAAAGTTGCAGAGCATATAGCAGAGAGAGTCGTGAGTGGAGCCAGAATGTGCATTGACTATAGAAAGCTAAACAAAGCCACTCGAAAAGACCATTTCCCTCTACCCTTCATTGACCAAATGCTTGAAATATTGGCTAAGAATTCTTACTAATGTTATTTGGACGATTACTCAGGATTCTTTGAAATTCCTATCCATCCTGATGACCAAGAGAAAACAACGTTTACGTGTCCTTATGGAACGTTTTCTTACTGGCGAATGTCGTTTGGATTATGTAATGCGCCTGCAACATTCCAGAGATGTATGATGTCCATCTTTGCCGATTTCATAGACGATATCATGGAAGTCTTTATGGATGACTTCTCTGTAAGTGGGCAAAGCTTTGAAGGATGCTTGTCAAACCTGGAGAAGGTACTGGAGAGATGTGTACAAGTAAACCTGGTATTGAACTGGGAAAAATGCCATTTTATGGTGAAACAAGGAATCGTGCTTGGACACATAGTTTCCGAGAAGGGTATCTAAGTAGACAAGGCAAAGATCGAAGTAATAGAAAATATCCAACCCTCTAAGATAGTAAGAGAAATACGAAGTTTCTTAGGCCACACCAGTTTCTACCGAAATTTTATTAAAGATTTCTCGAAGATTTATAAACCGCTCGCCAACCTCTTAATGAAAGAAGTTGAATTCATCTTTAATGATGATTTCTTAAAGGCGTTTGAACGGTTAAAAACAGCTCTCATTTCCACACCTATCATACAACCACCTGATTGGAGTATGCCATTTGAGATAATGTGCGACGCAAGCGATTACGCGGTAGAGGCAGTCCTAGGACAAAGGAGAGACAAAAAGCTCCATGCCATATACTATGCAAGTAGAAATTTGGATTCTGCACAGATAAATTACGCCACTACATAAAAGGAAATTTTAGCCGTAGATTTTGCATTAGACAAATTTTGTTCCTATCTAGCGGGTGCCAAGATTATCATTTACACTAACCACGCAAATATCATATACATATTAGCTAACCAGGATGCCAAACCAAGGTTATTAAGATGGATCTTACTTCTACAAGAATTCGATATGGAGATTAAAGATAAACCATGACCCGAGAACCTTGTAGCCGACCACTTATCCAGAATGGAGAACCTTAAACCTCAAGATGTACCCATTAATGACGATTTCCCATATGAACACTTAGTGTCCTGAATGGAATCCGAAAACCCAGCTAAGAAATGCCGTGAAATTTGCAACAGTAACGATACAGGTGAAGAAGTGGAAGCAATGTCTGCTCAGATATCACTGCCTTGGTACGTTGACTATGTCAACTACTTAGCAGCGGGAGTTCTTCCACCCGATTTAACTTACCAACAAAAGAATAAATTATTTCACGATCTTAAACATTACTATTGGGACGAGCCCTTACTATTCAAGCGAGGTCCCGACGGTATCTTCTATCGATGCGTTCCAGAAAGTGAAATAGAGAATGTAATTTCTCATTGTCATGAATCCCCTTATGGTGGCCATGCTAGCACTTCGAAGACATGTGCAAATATTTATGGAAAGATGTTCACGCTGCAATCATAAAATGCGACCGGTGTCAACGCACTGGCAACATATCTAGGCGCGATGAGAGGCCTCAAAAGGGTATCCTAAAAGTAGAGGTGTTTGACGTGTGGGGAATTGACTGCATGGGACCTTTCCCATCTTCTTTTGGAAATAATTACATACTAGTTGCAGTAGATTTTGTATCTAAATGGATAGAGGCAGTATCCTTTCCGACAAACGATGCGCAAGTAGTGATTAGATTATTCAAAAATATAATTTTTTTGAGATTCGGTGTGCCGAGGCTAGTCATCAGCGATGGTGGCTCCAATTTCATTTCCAGAATTTTTGATAAAGTTTTAGTGAAATATGGAGTCCGACACCGCATAGCAACACCTTACCACCCACAAACAAGCGGGCAAGTGGAAGTCTCTAACAGGGAGATTAAGAAAATACTTGAGAAAATTGTTGCTACGTCTAGGAAAGATTAATTGTCTAAGCTACAGGAAGCATTATGGGCATATAGAACAGCGTACAAGACACCCATCGGAACCACACCTTTCAAATTAGTCTATGGTAAGTCATGTCATTTATCTGTGGAACTCGAACATAAAGTCTATTGGGCTATTAAAACCCTAAATCTGAATTACAAAGCTACTGGAGAAAAGAGAATTCTAGACATCCATGAATTGGAAGAACTTAGGCAAAATGCATACGAAAATGCCAAGATCTATAAGGAACGAACTAAGAGGTGGCACGACAGACGCATCTCTAGGAAAGAATTCAAAGAAGGTGATGTAGTACTCTTATTTAACTCCAGACTTAAACTATTTCTAAGAAAACTTCGTTCTCGATGGTCAGGACCTTTTGAAGTTATTAAAGTACTCCCGAGTGGTGCTGTTGAAATTAAAGGAAAAACTAGTGATCCGTTCATTGTAAACGGGCAGCATTTGAAGCACTACCATTGTATCGAGAATAAAGACTACTCGGCTAGTCTAAGACTTATACAGCTGCCGGCGGAGTCACCAAAATAGTTTCGATTTTCAAAATAGGTCGAGCTTCTGACGTTAAACAAAGCGCTTTGTGGGAGGCAACCCACCAATTATATTTTATTTTAAAAATTGAAAGTTTTCTTATCTATTTTTGTTAAATGTTTTTCTTAAAAGTTTTTATAAAATTGTATGTTCTTCTTTTCTATTTTTAGGCATTAGGTCGATGCTAATTTAAAACTATTTTTGACTATTTACAGGACTCACATTTCTTTTTCTTCACTGATTTTTGCTATGGATTTTTCTGACACTATGCCTGTAACATTCGTGAGCGATGCTCAGCAGAGACATTATGAGATGCTTGCTCAGAGAGAGATGTGTCCCACCATCTATGCGCATGATCCCATATTGTCCGCTTTGGGCATTAGGGAGAGTGTCTGCTTCATGTTTAACCAGATTGAGTGGGACTACTTTATTCATCACCAGCATTCTACCTACTGCAACCTGACACTGGAGTTTCTCAGTTTTTTGCACTACATCCTTGACATTGGTTTAGGGTTGGCTAGAGGGGTGATCTCGTTCAGATTATTTGGTTTTACTCATAGTTTCACCACCCGTGAACTTGCTGCACTTATGGATTTCCTGGTTGACAGTGATGTTGCAATTGAGATTCCCGATGATAATTATTTGGATAGCCAGCTTGACTATTTTTAGGGAGAGATATCTTACCTGCGACAGGAGAGCTCTATTCCTAGGCACTCATCCGAGATTCATAACCCAACTATTAGATATTTCCATATGATTCTGGCGTTTACCTTATTTGGAAAACCTCAAAACGATACCTCAGTGTCTAAGGAAGAGTTGTTTATTATGTTTTGTGTGTTTCGGTCCAGACCAGTAGTTGGTGTTTCTTTTATGTTTGCTCGTCTACTGAGTATAGCCCAAGCTCCTCATGGCCCTATATGTGTCAGAGGCTTAGTGACTATGATTTCTACTGACCTATTTTTGAGGGAGCCGTTGTCCCGTTTGACCCCTGCTGCTGACTTCATCCCGCTAGACTTGTCTGTTTGCTTTAATGTTGGGATGATCAGATATTTAGATCTGAATCAGTTTTAGTTGTTGATTCATCATGAGCCAATTTACCACTTTACACTTCCTGACATTGCGTGATCTAGTGTATATGACAAGAAAAATTGGATTTATGACTTAGAAGGCGTAGCTGAGAATGACATGGAGGAAGAAGAAGTTGACCCTTTGACACCACCCCACTATTATGACCCTCCAGCAGGATTGGACGAGTCCGACCCAAAGATGGTCGAGTTGATTGAGATGATTGAGCTTGATCCTGTTACACCGTCTCTACTTGACCGACATCCGGCTTGGGATTCGCCCATAGCCCCTGTTGCTGTCGATGTCCAGATTCCACATCCTGACTATGTTGCTGCCATTGATGCACTCACGGTGAAGCTTGCTGCTATTCGTTCAGATCTTTCTTCGCTCCGCTTTGACTTTTATGGTTTCATGGATCTTGTTACGATGAATATAGATCACCTTTTTCAACAATTGAATTCTAGAGGTGGCTGTTTTTTTTTTTTTAGAATATTGAGGGCACTGTTCACTCTATGTGTAGGGGAGGAGTGTCTATTTAGATTTTTATTTTTCATAAGCATCACTCTAGATTTATTTCGGTTATTTATTTTTCAGATTTATTTGTTTCAGTTATTTTATTTATTTCATCATTTTATTTTTCTATCTATTTGTGTTATATCTCTCATTGTGCTCTGTTACTATTATAATATGATGCTATTGTGTTATTATTGTGTTCATCTAAAAAATAAAATGCATGAATATTAACCTATTAGTCCTAGTATGCAATTATCATTGAATAGCACACCTAATAAGTCATTCATTGTCTCTCATGCTCAATTTTTTTTTCAATTAAGACATTGAAGTGACACAACCTGCCATGCCGCGTTCATCAAGAAGGAATCTCATGCATGCTGCCTTGTCCCGTCCATTGCAGGCACGCTAGATTCTAGGGTCTACACCTTGTAACGACCGTTACAAGGGTGGCAGGCTAGGCTTGTAAAAGAGAGCCATGTGTAACGACCGTTACACACCCCTTGACCATGCAAACTTTATAAACTGACCAGCACCCATTCATTTTTCATTCATTTCAATTCATATCAATTCAAACCATTTCAAAATATCCCCATCCGTTTCAATTCTATTCCACACAAATAAACACCACTCTAAATACCATTCAATACCTCCATTCATCTTTTCTTCACCATTAAAACCTTCTTTCTATATAAACCTTTGAAGAGAACCTCACCATTTCACCAAATTTCTTCAACAACCCTTCTACCGTTTAAAAATTTTCATTTCAAAAACCTTTCACAAAAATGGCCAGAAGAGCTCAAGAAGACAAAGAGGAACCAGACCTCACAAATATGGTGTTCAGAGATGGAGAAGCCGGAGTCCGACAAGAGCAACTCTACTGGAGGTTTCACCATAGAGTTATACTTCCCACAAGGTACATTGATGAAGATTGTCTACGTGATTTGGGGTTGCTTGATGGTGTGCAATTCATGCTTCATGTATCTGGTTTACACCACATCGCCACTATGAATCTGCCAACTTATGAACCCCTCACGTTGGAGTTCTTAAGTTCTTTTTCATACCAAACACAATCTACTCTAGAAGCTGGTCAGTATCTGATCAGCGCGGCAATTTTCTGATTATTCAACACGGAGTATGTCATGAACTAAGAGACTCTGAGTCAAGTACTTCACTTTCACAATGGAGAGGGTGTGGAATACTGAATCTTGCACTATGAAGATTGGACGGCAAGGTCGTTTGAAATGTGGGAGCATTTAACTGGCACTCGAGTTGATAATTGGGTAGAACTTCTGTCCACTAACATCCACAACCCTTGTATTCGCTATTTCCACCATGTCCTGGCCAATACAGTGTTCGGGAGAGCAAACAACAACAAGGTGAACGCTAGGGAGATGTACTTTCTGCACTGCGTTTTTTATCCCGATTTGAGTATAAATGTTGCTTCGTTCCTTCTCAACCACATCCAGTCGTTGTTATCAAGAAATGCAAACACATCACCTTTCTGTATAGGGGGAATAGTCACAGCTATTGTCCAGTATCTGGATTTGCAAGACATGTTGGATGAAATACCTTTTTGACAAGCCAACTTTCTAGATATCGATTACTTCCAATTTGGTCACATTGTCAAAGCAAGAAGGGACGAAAGATACAACCTGATGGTGAACAACTGAGTGGTTCCAGGCTTTATTCTGCCAAATCTAGATGTCACAATAATTGATGTTGCTGCAAATTGGATTTACGATCTTCAAGCACCAACCCTTGGAGCGAACGTGCAGAATAATCAAGCAGGTGTGGATAACACTATATCAGAAGTAAATCATCAACCACCACAACCAGATGCCCCACCACAAGTAAACCCAGGAAATGATCCTCATCCATCCGCACTTGATGCTATATATGCATCGCTCTTACTTCAATATCAACGTCAGCAGGAACTGATGCAGATAATGCAAGAGATGCAGCGCGATCAATGCAACACTGCCTATTGGAACCATCGAGACATTTCTAACTTGACTGATGAAATGCGCTACTTATCATTCTGCGTTGAAGGCCTGCACGCCTATGTTTACAACATTGGTGAGGAGCCTCCTAGACCCACACGAGGTGGAGTGAGGACACGTGGTGGAGAAAGAGCACGAGGCGAAGCATCAAGCAGCAGAAATGTCAAAGACAACAATAAGGAGTGATCTATTTTTCTTGTTTTCCTTATATTTTATTTCCTTAAGTTATCTGTTAGTTTTATTTTTTCACTTTAGTTGTCGCATTGAGGACAATGCTCAGTTTAAGTGTAGGAGAGGAAACCTTTGTTTTCAATTTCTAGTAAGTTAGTTGTGAATTTTAGTTATTCCCCTTCAGTAAAAAGTTTCCTTGTCAAATTGATTTCATTTAAGCATTCATTTCCGTAAGTTATCCTTACTTCCATAACTTTCTTGAACCATAACAAAAATTTAAAAAAAAATATTTTTCGACGCATTAGCTCGGTACATTCGAAAAGTATAGGTTGCTCAATTAGGCTTCGTTAGAATTTTTGAACAAGATTCGACAAAAATAATACTGCCTTGGCACCTAAATTTTCCAGATCATGCAGATCAGTTTGAGTAGTTATGATACCAAGACCTTAAGTTTTAAGATTTAGATCAACCCCGAGTAGTTTATACAAGCAGTCGGCATCGTCTTATCCACAAACTACGTAGGGAGCCGATGAATATAAGTGACTGGTCCTAATTAGAAAATATTTAATCATCAAAATATAATAGGGAATGTGCTAATTAAGTTAGGTGACCCTCACCAGGTCATTTAAACCAACAGTCGCGGAACCTAGAAAACTAATGTGAAAACCAGTTGTAGGCATGTTCAGTGGTATTTGGTACTGAACTTCGTAGGGCGGACTACGGTTCGATCCCCCGAGACTTATAACTTGGAAAGGAAAAAGGGTTACCAACTTGTGTACCAGAACCCCATGCATAAATGACCATAAGCACTAACTGGCTACTCTATTATGTGCGTGCGAGAGATAAAGGGCTTAATATGATTGCGCGAGAATGAAAGCGGTTGATTTAGAACGAAAAGAATTAGGTTGAGCTATGATAACATGATTCGGACTGGTTTGCATAGGAAGGTAGATTTTGACCATGTTCCATGGTTTCGTGTCATCTTTGTTCATTAGTGTTGGAACCTAGTTCCATTTTTCTAAATGTTACGCCCCTTAACCACGTACGACTCGAGTTGCATCGTCCGATTGTGTCAGGAACTCTACGCTAAACGATTTTTATTCTATCATTTGCTTGAGGACAAGCAAAGGTTCAAGTGTAGGGGAGTTTGATAACCCGAAAATGTATCGATGATTTGAGTCAATTTACATTAATTATATTCGCATTTCAATTAATTAAATCACTCTTTATTCGTATTATGCTGGTATTTTCTATGTTTTCAGGTTTTCACCAATTATAAGGCATGTACGAAGAAAGTCGAGAAAAGTCGGATAAATCTACTCAAAATCCACAAAAGAATAGCATTTATTGAAGTATGTGGTGTGTAGCAAGAAGTGGGGGTGTAAAAGAAGCAAAGCTGAAAAATGAATTAAGAAAGCACGCCTAGCACACTTCCAATGCGCGCACAAGCCAATCCCACTACACAAGGCTGTAACGACCGTTACACGTAAGCCCTAGAGGCTGTAGCGACCGTCACGGACCAGGGAGCAAGACTTCCTCACCAAGGAAGCTTGCAACAACCGTTACCCAAACACTAGCAGCTTTGTAGCGACCACTACGGATGAGAATCCGGAGGCGAAAAACTTGCAACAAACCCAGATTTCAAGCACGCCACTACCTCTATAAATAGTCCTTCAGTCTCCGATCCAAGGACACCTTTTCTTATTCAATTTTGCACCGTTACTCTGTCAAATTTTATTTTCAGCATTGATTTTATTTCCAGTTTCGATTCATTTGTTATCCGCTTTCTTTTCTCGTAGAAATTTCCACATCGGGGATTGCTGCGAACTTTTTCCAATTCTAACCTTATGTTAGAATTGTGCCTTTTTAATTTCTTTCATCGCATTTGATTTTCGGACCACGAAGGGCAAATCTCACCGACTTGTGGGAGACTCCTGGAACTTGCCAAATATTCTGCCTTTTATTTTCAGGTTTATTTTAATTTATTTATTTATTGGCTTATTTAATTTTGTTTATTTATTTATTTATTGGCTTATTTAACTGTTTATTTATTTTATGCCTGATGTATCTGAGATGCATGTTTTATCTGAACTGTCTATTTATCAATGTTGCGCTATAACTGAATCGTTTAACATCCTAGGCTAAATTTAGTTATCGGTATATAAGGTCATATAGTCGACAGGGTTTAGCAACGCCATTCGATTTATTTTGTTTTGAAAAAAGGGTTAACTTTTTGGTTTCGATTACTAGTTTTTAATGTAATTATTTTGTTACGAGAGTAAATACAGACTAGAAGTTAGGATCAATAAAGCGAGAGTTTGAGATAATAACTGGACATTAGTAATTGAGCATCAACTAAAAATATAGCGAGAGCGCTTTTAAGTTGATTAGATTTTATTTATTTTCAAAAACTATTTTTAAACTCTAATTGAAACAGCGAGAGCACTCACTTAGGTTTGATTATAGGATCTGAATCAATAAACACGAGAGTGTGAGAAGAGGGTTTTCAAATAAATATTTCCTACTTAAACTTTTTTTGAAAATACGAGCTTGAGTCAATGAGTTGCTAAATCCCTGAAGTCCGACCATTACATACCGATATTTTTCCCCTGAATCTAAAATAGATTACAATCAGTTAGGTTCCCTAAAACCCCAATTATTTACATCATTAACCTTAGATTACGTACTAACCTTAGATAAAGATAGGTCGACATTTAGTCCCTTGGGATTCGATGATATTTAAAGCTACATGCGATAGGACTGTATACTTCCGGTCTAGATTCTATAAGAGGTATAAAGTCGCGATCAATCATTTAGCCTTAGAAATAGTTTTGCAAAGTGATTTTCTTCAAACCATAAATAAGTTGATTATGAAATTGAGCTTCTTTCAATCCATTGTCTATTATTATTCCATTGATTACTACTTACTAGAATTGCATACTCGAGTGTCCAATTAGTGTATTTTAGACGACTTATCCGAATTTGCTTCCGAGTTAAAAATATTTTGAAAACAAATAAATTCTAGATTTTTTTCTAGAATAATTTTGTTCGCCTCTATTCACCCCGTTTAGATACGCGTTGTCGTCTAACTAGTGGCATCAAGAGCCCGGTTCATTCCGGCTTTGAATACTCTTTAGAAAATGGCTTATGAACCTAAGGGGATCATAAGAGAGATCTAATTTTCATGGGAGAAAATTATAGCTATTGGAAATCCATTCAAAATGGTCCAATATCGGTGACATATGATGTTGATGGCATTATTATACCTAAGCTGTAAAATCTATGGGATGAGAAAGATAATAAAAAGTGGTCTTGTGATTGGAAAGCTAAGAACGTCATAGTATCCACACTCGGTGTCAATGACTTCTATCGTATTTCTCATTGTCAAACTACTAAGGCTATGTGGGGTACTCTAAAAGTCTCCCATGAGGAAACTAATGAGGTCAAACAAGCTAGGATTAACACACTCACTCAAGAGTTTGAACTATTTTGCATGAAAAATGGTGAAACCATTGCGGAGATGCAAAAGAGATTCTCTCATCTTATTAATCGTTTGAACTTACTAGATAATCTTATTTATAATGATATTTCTACTAATAAAGTTTTGAGATTTCTTACTGGGAATTGGAAACCTAAGGTCATTGCGATCAAGGAAGCCAACAATCTTGAAACACTTGATCTCACTGCACTTTTTGGTAAGCTTGAAGAACACGAGCAAGAATTCAATTGCTTGGATAAATATGAAAAGAAGCTTGAGAAGAAGAAGAAGAAGAAGAATAAGGATAACCACAAAGAGGAAGTATTGAATTCAAAAGCTCTTAAGGCTTTTAGCTCTAAATCCTCAAACGAAGAGCAAAATAAAGATAGTGACTCTAGCGATGAGGAGAATTTGGATGATGAGGAAATGGGGTTATTCGTGAGGAAATATAATCGATACATTTGAAAGAATGGTGTCAAACATTCTGACAATAATCTTGTCAAATTTAGAAGACAATCCTCCTCCCTTAAAGATGCAAACAACAAAAGAGGCAAATGAAAGTTTATTTGCTATGAATGTGGCAATCTCGGTCACTATAAATCAAAGTGTCCATATCTTTCCAAAAATAAAGGTAAAGGCCAAATAAACAAGTCCAAACAAGCATATGTTGCTTGGAAAAGTGATAGTGAAGCCTCAAGTGATGAATGCTCAAGTGAGAGCGATGAAAAGGAAAATTATTGTTTCATGGAAAATCATCATCGTGGTAAGAAAAAATGTAAGTGTTAAATACTTTAACATATCCAATTTGTCTTATAATGAATTAAAAAGTGAATTTGAAAATCTACGAATAGAATCTTTGTTTACAAATAAGAAGTTGGCCTCTCAAGAAAAGGTTTTTACTAGTTTAGAGGCCAAGGTTGTCGAAACCAATAATGAATTAGAAGAATTAAATAAACTTATTGTATATAGTTCAAATCATGAAAAAGAGGATGAATCTTCTTGTAAATTTGGTTGTGAAACTTGTCAAATTTGGCAACAAGAAGTGAGTACTCTTGCTACCAAATTAGATAGTATACATCATCCTATTGAGATTATGTCTATTAGGGCTTCAAAGGTTAAAAAGACTCATAAAAATTAATCTTTGATTAAGAAATATCCTAATAGCATAAGTGAATCTCATCATATAATATTTTGTCACTATTGTTGCAAAAAGGTCATACTATTGAAAAATGCAAATTTAGGTGCTTTTTGGTCCCTAAAGGCAATTTCCAATGGTTGCCCAAATGCAACAATTATTTAACTCACTCTCAAGGATCCAATGAGAATTGGGTACCTACCACCCTTGTTTGATTTTTGTAGGACGAATGTCTTAATGCTATGACGGAAAAGTGGATTCTAGATAGTGGATGTTCAAGACATATGACATGAGACATATCCCTCTTCTCCAATTTTTTGGCGAAGAAGAGAGACTTTGTGTCCTATAGTGATCACAATAAAGGTGTTACTTGGAAAAGGTAGTATGGATAATCTCTCAACTCTTACTATCTCAAATTTCATGTTAGTTGAAGGTCTTAAATATAAAATTTTTACCATTAGTCAATTATGTGATAGTGGTATAAGGTCACTTTTCCAAGGATTGTTGCATAATTGAACATATTGAAAAGAGAGATTGTATGTTTAAGGGTTTGATGGTTAGTAATATTTATATGCTTGACTTAAGAGAATTTTCCTTGAATAATGCTCAATTTCTTGTTACCTTGACTGAAGACTCTTGGCTATGGCATTGACGTTTATCTCATGTCAACTTTGATCTACTTAATAAAATAGTTTCAAAATATTTTGTAATCGGTCTACCAAAAATAAAAATTTCAAAAGACCATGCATGTCAAAAAGGTAAGCAAACAAGGGTATCTTTTAAATCTAAGAATGTTGTTTCAACATCTAGGCCACTTGAGCTCATTCACATGGATTTATTTAGTCCTTCGCGGACTAAAAGTATAGGTGGTAATTACAATGGTTTTGTAATTATAGATGATTACTCTAGATTTTGTTGGACTATTTTTTTACGTAGCAAGGATGAAACATTCTTGGCTTTCACACGTTTTGCTAAGATAGCTCAAAACAAATTGAATTCAAAAATAGTTAATATTCAAAGCGACCATGAAGGTGAATTTGAAAACCACCTCTTTGAAGAATATTGTGATAAATTTGGGACTGAACATAACTTTTCAGATCCTAGAACTCCACAGCAAAATGGTGTTGTGGAGCGGTAAAATTGCATTTTAACGAAGTTGGCAAGAACAGTGCTCAATGATTATGGTCTACGAAAATACTTTTGACCGATGCTGGTAGCATGACATGTTATGTCTTGAATAAGATCATAATACGTCCAATTCTTGACAAAACTCCCTATGAACTTTTAAAGGGTAGAAAACCAAATTTATCTCATCTTGATATTTTTGGATGCAAATGTTTTGTATTAAACAATGGAAAATATCATCTTGGAAAATTTGACGCGAAAGCCGGTGAAGGTATAGTCCTTGGATATTCTCAATCTAGTAAAGAATATAGAGTTTATAATAAAAGATTGCTTATTGTTGAAGAGTTAGTTCATGTCACCTTTAATGATTCATCCCCAAGTCGTGTTGGGAAAGGTAGTTATTTTCATGGTGTAAGTGCATCTACGGAAGACATACTCAATGACACCGATGAAAGAGTTGATCAACCTAAAATGGTGGAAATTGAGAAGGATGAAGATACACTCAAGAAAAGAATTATGATGAAGGCCAGGTAGAAAATGACGGTCTCCCTTTGGAGTGGAGAACCTCCAAAGATCCTCCATTTGGCAACATTATAGGTGATATCATAAAAGGGGTAACTAATCGCTCTAAAATAAGTAGTCTTTGTTGTCATCATGCTTATGTATCACAAGTTGAACCTGAAAAGATTAACGATGTCTTACTTGATGAGCATTGTCTTATGGCCATGCAAGAAGAATTAAATAAATTTGAAAGATATGACGTTTGGGATCTTGTTCCTCGTCCCTCAAATCATTAAATCATGGGCACTCAATGGGTATGTAGGAATAAGTTTGATGAGCATGGTGTGATAACACAAAATAAGGTATGTCTTGTGGCTTAAGGGTATAACCAAGAGGAGGGCATAGACTATGAGAAGACTTATGCTCCCGTGGCCCAAATTGAAGATATACTCCTTTTATTAGCGTATGCTTGCTCTAAGAACTTCAAATTATTTCAAATGGACGTAAAAAGTGCATTCCTTAATGGATACATAAGTGAAGAGATGTATGTTTCTCAACCTCCCGGTTTAGAAAATGATGAGTTTCCTAATCATGTGTTCAAGCTAAAATGTGCATTGTACGATCTTAAATAAGCCCTTAGGGCATGGTATGATCGACTTGGAAAAATTTTGGTTGAACAAGGATACTCTGGATGGAAAGTTGACACTACTCTCTTTATTAAGCGTCAAGGAAATCATATTTTACTAGTTTAAATTTATGTAGATGGTATCATTTTTGGATTTAATAATATGCATCTTGTCAAGGAGTTCTCTAAGCTTATGCAAGAAGAATTTGACATGAGCCTAATAGAGGAGTTAAATTACTTTCTCGGGCTACAAATCAAACAACTCGACGAAGGAACGCTTGTGTGTCAAACCCATTATTTCCTCAAATCGCTTACGAGATTCGGTATGGATGGTGCTAAGGAAATTGACACTCTCATGGCAATAAACGGTAACTTAGATATGGATGAGAAAGGTAAGGATGTTGAAGTAAAAAGGTATAGATGTATGATTGGTTCTCTTCTCTATCTTAAAACATCTCAACCTGATATCATGTTTAGTGTTTATATGTGTGCATGATATCAAGCCGTTCCCACGGAATCTCACCTAAAACCCGTAAAATGAATTTTTAGATACCTTATTGGCACATCTAAATTTGAGCTTTGGTATTCCAAGGGAAACGATTGTACTTTGGTTGGTTATTCCGCTTCTGATTTTTCTGATTGAAAATTGGATAGGAAGAGTACTAGTGGAACTTGTCACTTATTTGCAAATTCCTTAGTAAGTTGGCATAGTAAAAAGCAAGTTTATGTTTCTTTGTCAATTGTCGAGGCGAAATACGTGTCAGTTGTAGTTGTTGTGCTCAAATTTGTGCCTCAAACAAAAACTATTGGACTATGATATTAAACTATCACGTATTCCTATTATGTGAGACAAGACTAGAGCTATAAATATAACCAAAAAAATTGTGCGACATTCAAGGACTAAGCACATTGAGATACGTTATCACTTTTTTATGTTGAAAAATGGGATGTTGTGTTTGAGCATGTTGACAGTAAAAATCAACTTGCTGATATTTTCACTAAACCACTCGCAATCGAACCGTTTGTCAACATACGTGGGGAATTGGGGAAAATTGATATCTCAAATGTTGTCTAGTTCTATTTTGTTATTTACACTTCAAGCACTTACTCTAACTATGGGTTTGAGTGTGTGATATTTTGTGAGTGTAACTATCAATCCTTCAAAGAGTGAGGTAATGTCGTTTCAATTTCTCCTTGAACGTAAGTTTTTCCTAAATGCATATGTCTAGTTTACTTCCAAAAATGCTTCATATACTCTCAAATGATGAAAATCATTAATGTTCATTTCCAAAAATTTCTGATTAATGACCTGGTGTGTTCTTGATCTATATGTTTACAATGACTTCATGTATTAATTATTTCACATTGGTATAGATTTGTTCTAAATATGCAAGCATGTGTCGTGGTTATTTACCTTTCTTTATTTGCAATATATGGTTCATGTTGTCGGTGTTACATTGCATGATAGACATCTTTATTGTGGTTTTAGTAGTGATATGTTCTTGTCTCTAAGGTTGGCACATGTGTGTGCAACATCGGGAGTTCCATTATGAAGTGTTATGTGATCGTGACACTACAATTTACTTTTATTTCCTTTTCATGCCATTACATTTGTTGTGATGCATGTTTCTCGTTATTTAAAAAATTTCATCATTGCATATATATGGGTATATGTAATTGTCACTCTTCTATGCAAAATTAGCCTCTGAATGGTATTTAGTAATTGATTTTGGAACTATGGTACTTCTAATCATTTGATATCTTCTTTTTGATGTTGTAAAAGGGAGAGAAGCATATGCGATATACAGAAAGGAAGCACAAAGACAGGGGAGCCTTTGATAAGTTCAAGAAATGCATCGTCGAAAGTTTTGCCCACATCAAAAAGGGGGAGTTTGTGAGTACAACTACACTTCAATCAAAGTGTTTTACATGATGTTAAAGTTGGGAAAAGATGGAACGACTATAAAATGGATGGTATCTCTATGTCTTGTGGCACTCCTCTGTATTATAGGTCTTAGGAATCATTAAAAATCACTTTAAAATTAACCCAAGCCTTTGAAAAATGATTTTTTCATGATTTTTCATTGCATGTGTCGACACGTCCGTTTTTCAGGTCGACACATGCAACTCATTTTTAAACCATGTAGCTTCTATAAGTTACAGGTCGACACATGCATCATACAGGTCGACACATACTGAAAGATTTTTAAAATTGCAAAAATTATTATTTTATGTGTCGACACATCCATATTTCAGGTCGACATGTTTATTATCATATTGAAGTATATATGTTCTATAAGTCACAGGTCAACACATATATTCCTTCAGGTCGACAGATGCATTAATTTTATAATGTGTGTGTCGACACATACGAATTTGAGGTCGACACATACAACCTGACTTGGTCAAAATTTTAATTCTTTTTATTCTGAATGTGTCCTTATTGCCCTAAAAATTTTCAAACTATAAATACTCATTCATGCATCATTCTAAACTTGATGATACCATAAATTAGCCTACATTTTCTCTTCTTCTTCAACCTTCCAATATATGTATACACACCAACATTACATTGTGATGATGTTCCGTCGGGGGGACATCTAAACGAAGAATTATAGATTTCCAATTGGTTTGGGTTGAGTTTTTGTAGGGGTCTTCATCCAGGGAAAACCATCAAGTTTACTCTCCAAAATCATTTGTTGAATTGGGAGTTTTCGTGCAAGAAGGAATTGTCCATGTGAACAACCTTGGAGTGTTTGAAATCTTTGCAAGAAACCTTGGAGTGTTTGAAATCTTTTCAAGAAAGTAGTAAGAATTGGATGTTATAATTGGTGATCTTGTGTTAATAGTTTGCGGCAGATTTACTCGAGCGAAATACCCTTAGAGTGTTTGAAATCTTTGTAAGTAGCTTAAACAGCAAATAGGTTGCATCTATCGATTGATTTGATCTTGCTTAAGATCAAAGGTTAGAAGAAGTTACATCAACATCAAAAAATAACTTAACACTCAAACATGATTAAAACATTAAAAAAAATGTCTTTTTAACATTCTTTAACAAACTCATTAATATCTCATTAATTATTTTACAAATAGCTTAAAATTAAAGGAGTTTCTTTCACACTTAAATACCATTAATAGTTAATACCAAAAAAAAAAATTCTATTATTAGCCAAAACGAAACACTAAATATCCTCCTTAATTTCTTGAATTAGCACCAAGAACTTTTCCAACACATAATTACCATTTCAACACATAATCAAAGACAAACATCATTACAAGCTAATGGCACTATATAGCCTACAAAAAAAAGTATTCACAAATAGAGTACCTAAAATCCAACTTCATGTAGTTGACATTTTTGAAGTTGTTGAGATAATTCCATAAACTCAGGCACCCTCAAACCAAAAAAAAAAAAAAAGTAACAAGTTAAATCACATGAGTTTGTTGATTCTCCTCCCTATTTTGTGAATCTAAACTCAACAATGTCTCTTCAATCTCTAAAGAAGAGTTAGGTAACTTGCATTTCATTTTTTTTAACTCCTCATTTGAACAAATGAAAATCTTTTTCACCATGTTGCAAAACTCCCTGCACAAAAAAAATGTGACACGTGACATAATGAAATGTCATAATCAAACATGTACATCATCATTGAAAGTTTTATGGATGTATGTATGTATGTTACTTACTGCCATGGATCATCACCAACAAGCATCATGTCATTTTCATTATCAGTGAAAGTAACTCTCCATTTGTTTTGTGACCTTAACTCTCCTTTAATATCAAACAGTTTCTCAACTTCATCAATGAGTTCATCATAACCACTTAACATGCTCAAATCGAGTGCGCGACCGACCGCTACGCCTTGCATTTGCACCTTTTCGAAAAAATAAAATAATTTTAAGCCGTAAATGACCAATTTTGTAGTTGAAAAAGTTACCGCAATTTTCGATTGTGTAACCAAACAAACCAGACAGACATTTGGTCTATAAAGTTACCGCATTTTTTACATTAATTGACTTTTATCCTAAAATGTGAAAGGAATCTTTTTCTTTACACATTAAGGCTGATGAAGAGGAAAAAAAATGTACCTTAGTCCTTGTTCTCATGGATGGTACATTGGCCAGCTTGTTCTGCCATTCATTTGTTGATGTATCAGAAATAATTTTCTTCTGCTGCCCTATGGTGGACAGTGAATAGTTGGGACTCTGAGCCTTTTCAGTTTCACATGCATTTGTAAGGATAATAGATTCTTTGGGACCACTTGTAGTAACAATGGTTAATTTTGGAAATCCATGTTCTTTCTTTTCTAAACAAGAACTAACAATGTGGTTTGGTTTGTTGTTGTTTAAGTTAACGCCAAATAACCAACAATCTAAGGGATTTGTATTTTTTTTCGCGTCTTCGACTCGTTGATGATGGCACGTAGGGCCGTTGGGGCCGTTGCTTGGTTTATATGCAATGTTTATGGGAGCATAAGGGTTTGAAGTGAGATTCAAATGTGGTGAATTAGGCCAAATTGCTTCGGCCGTGACTCTAGAGGTTATAATCTGATTCTCCTTGGTTTGGACTTCGACGGACCCGGATATTTGAGTAAGCTCGTGAACTTGGGACGATTTTGGATACCAAAAACCTGAAGTTATAGGATTAAGTTATAGGATCAAGGTTCAAACTCTGATGAACGAGAAAATACTAATGTAACAACAAACTGATATACTAACTAACAACATTTAGAGAACTAGTTAGAATAATGTTTTCGTACCGGAAGATGAAACATCGGCAGGTCGAGATCTCTTGCTCTTGATTGATGCTTGACTGACATTCAAAGAAGGAGAAGCTATGAAAGGTTCTATCTCCCATGAAGAAACTCTGTCGGGTCTTGGAATTGTTGCTGGTTCATCCCATTGAACCTACGCGGCAATGAAAAATTTATAGATGAAATGGAGATAATGCGATTAATCGAAAAAGAAATGAAGATGGGAAATTTAGAATAAATCTTAACCTTCAATGACCTCCAATGAGAATTTGACCATCCTGCAGACAAATCCCCAACACCAACAATAGTGCCAGAAAATCTAACCAAATAATCACATAGTAATAAGCACTTAAGTAATTGGTGTTAATCCCAAACATGACCGAAATGTTGACTAGAATACTACCTTCTTTCAGGTGTGTCTTCTCCTTCGAATCTCATCTTGAATCTCATACCAACCGTAAACTTACTATTATTGACTGCCTCCAAATACTTGTTCAAGCCAACGATAAACTGACTAGTCCTGGAAATGTTCAAGACGAAGTTAAAAGATGCATAAACGGTTAAATTCTAAGGTAACGATGATATTTGAAACGAAGTAAGGAAAAAATTACACACACCTTGGTTTGTAATAAATGACGAACATGGTACGAGTCATAAGAGCATGAGAAGCAGTGGCAAGAACTCCGAGATGCATGCTTTGGCTTGATATTACAGATGAAGGCATGGGATTGTGTTGCTTAGCCATACGCCTAACGCCAACTCTCAGTTGCCCGTTTTCTCCCCTGACACGAACGATCAAGTCAAGACCAAAACTCAAATACCACATCGAGTAGCTTAAAACATCGAGAGCATCAAAACTTGAATGAATACCTTAGAAAAACAAATGCATCTCCGGCGACCAATCTTTTGGAGGCGACAAAAGTACTCCAACCGGTTGTAAGCAAGTGTCGTCTTGGTTGGCCTTATCACATTAGTAGAAAGGATATAAGAACAGTGTCGCAATCATAGTGTTTGTCCATTCCATAATTTTGAATATGCAATTAGAAAGCTTCAATCGAAATTACCTCTATATATGTGCTTAAACTTCCACTCAAATCCATGAAGATCCTTCGCAGCTAACTCCTGAGTAGGAGTTGCTTGTGTCATATCCTACAATTTAGAAATAAAAAAACATTTGAAACTAAGAAAACCGAAGAAAAAAAATTGACTATAATCCAAAAGAAACTCAGTAAGGTAACTACCAATGACGGCAAGCACTCGGTAGCATGCTTCCTCAGAACCGAAAATCCTCCATGCGTACTAGTATCAGAAGCAGTTAATATTTTGCAAAACGAGTGAAACTTTTGTTTCGGAGACTCTGGAGGATTCGGATCAGGCTCTGCAGGTTCAGTTTGCTGCATAGAAAAACCAAAATTATTTTCAAAAACAGTGAAAAACTTTTAAGCCCTCATTTTCAACATGGAATATATTTCTTCAGCACTAACTATCTTTTTCCGTAACAGACAAAAAAACAAAACTGAACAGATAAGCAAAGAACAAGAAATTCATCTCAGAAAAACATAATCTCACATCTGATTCTGGAAGCAAAGCAACACAAGCATAAACCTCATCAGTTTCTTGTTCCGCCTACACAAGAAAACCAACAAGATTCTATTGTAAATCCACACAATGACATGCAATGTAAAAAACAAGAGGAATCAAACAACAGTACCCTCAACTGAATGTTGACAACGCGGCATAAAATCTTTGATGGTAGATTGAAATGAGGAATTTCCTGGTTCAGTTCCTGATCAGTAGATGCTTGAAGCTGCAAACAAACCAAAATAAACCCAAAAGGCTAAAAAATTCGATGTGCAAGTACAACAAGAAAAGTGATTTTGTTTAGACAAAAATTGAATACAACACACCAAACATAGACACAAAAATGGCAACAACATAAAACAAGGGTCAAAGAAAAAAACACACTTGTTCCATGTGACCTTGAGGAAAGTAGAAAACTCTGTCACCAGTGTTTGGAACATCCACCAAAGGTCCTGCACACAACTTCCATAACTCTTCATACAAATCATTTTTAACACCTGCAAAAACACACTCAAAATTCTTAATGCCCTTGATTTGTTTTTGAGAAAGTTCAAAACTTTAACCTTCAATTTCACTTCTAAACCCTTCTCTAGTTTCCCCCATGTTCAAAAGGTAAAAGGGTCACTGAATTTCACTTTTTTTTCATCAAAATATAAATTAAAACAAAAAAAAAACATAATATTAGGAAATTGCTAAAAAAACACAAGCATTTCCTTTGTGTTAGAACATTCTAAGTAACCAAAGAGAGTAATGAAACATGAAATTGAAACCACAAAATCATTAACCTTTTTCTTGCTGAGAAATTCCTGGGCCCCTTAGATTACACTCAAGATGTGCCATTCATCAACAAACAGTCACAGAAACACCACCAACAACAACAACTATAGAAGAAGAACAAGAAACTCCTTTGAAGCAGACACAAATAGATTACTCATGTGAAAGAGAGAGAACATTAACCAGAAATGATGAGAGTTAAATGCAAGTAAATGAGAAACTAGTAACTATGAGTAACGACTGATAAGGTTTATGATGATGGTTCAAGTTTCATCAGTTACAGAAGAAGAAGAAAAAACAACATAGTTTTGTGTTTTTCATGTGATGAGTGAAAGAGAGAAACAAAGAACAGTTTTTTATGATGTTTTGTTTCACTTGTGTTTGAAGGTGAGAAACAAAAACCAAAACCAAAACCAAAACCAACTTTTTGAGGTTTTTTTTTTCTCTTGCTTCCTTTAGGTGGTGTCGTTGTCTTTGATTGTTTCTCCCAAAAGACCTGAATCCACGTTACCAACTTGCCAACGTTGTTACCTTTTTCTGCTCTTGTTTCATTTCACAATGTTGCAGTTTCACAGTGCTCACTCTATCTCTCTCTTTTTCTCTCTCTAGAGTCTCTGGTCCTATAGTCTATAGATTCAGCTTAGCCTACTGCAACTTATTCTCTTTAACTCATTGGTCACTGTATTATTTATTTCTTTTACCCTAAGGTTAAATGAACATACAAAATTGAATATAAGATGAAAAATACTCATAAGTCATATATTGATGGCAAGATTAATTATATATTTATATTAATGTATCTAAAAATAGTATAGTTTTAGAGGAAATGTTAATAATTATGTGTTGATTTGATTTCATAATGATGAATATTGATTTTGAATGAATTAAATTTGCATAAAAATATTTTATTTTGATATATTTAGTTGAAAAATAAATTTTAGATTTAAAATTAAGATTTTAAGTTGTAACTTCAAAAACAAATGTATGTTTTGTGTAACATTAGAATTTGTTCAAGCTAGAAAGTGTAGCTATACAAAAGCTTGATGGCTCTTCTTGACTTTGTTGAGTTCTTTGCAATACTAAATAATTATTAAATGTACATTTATTTTATTTTTAGATGAGTCAAGATATATAAATTTGATTTTGATATATTTCAATATTTTTGTGTAATATGATAGTAAAATAATTGCATCTATAATTAATGTTTAATATTAAATTTATTATTCAATCAATTTTACATAAAGCGCTTTACAAGATAAGTTGGATATCAAATTCACTCGTCACAGTATCTTTTTTGCATGATAATGGTGAGGTTTTAATTAGCAAAGTGAACAAATATATGTTGACATCATAGTATAAACATCAACCACATTTAACTCACATTTAAACCAAAAATTAATTTTTTAAAAAAAATCAATTTTACAATTTTGCATCATTTAGGGTGTGTTTGTCTTGTAAGAGAAGTTGTGAAGAGAGAAATAGATAAGAGATAGTGTAAGAAGAGGGAAAGAGATGAGAAATAAAGAAGATTTGAGGCATTATTTGGTTTAAGAGAAATAGATAAGAGATAAGTGTTGATGATCCTGATGAGCACCCTTATAATGTTATGATGACGGCAACACCAATGATTATTGAAGTTTGTGGTAATAGCTTTCAAACTCTATGATGAATCATGACAACCGAACTTGAGCACATCTCAAGCCTTATCAAGTAAGAGACTAGAGATTCCATTAAAGTGTTTATATGATCAACGTATCTGGTAAAGGATCTTGAATTTCCTTGATTTGAGAAAAAGAGAAAGTGTGAAAGCTTGGCAGGTCGTGTTTGTCTATGTGACTGGAATTTTTGAAAGTGAGAGAGTAACTCTTAAGATATTAAGGCAACTCATGAACGCACGCACACACACGTAGAAGTCCCCTATATTTTGTATGGAGACAAGTCTTTATTTTTGCATTTTGTCACACTTGCCAAAAAAACGGAGAATACACACAAAAGGCGTACAATTTCACAATAACAAAGATCAACTTCTTAAGAATCACAAACAAAACATACTAAAAACATAGTCAAAATGCCACTAATCAAATTCCACCACACTTGAATCTTTACTTGTCCTCGAGAAATTTATTTTGTACCTTTGAAGAACAGTTCAAAATAATAAAGAGAAGATACTCATACGGGAGTATATATTCTGATTGACTAGGGATTAATTCTTCTAGTACTAACTTGATTTTAAAGGTCTTGTGAGAACACAAACTAGAGTCTCTCTCAAAACCACCAATTCCACAATGAATTTGACTATAAGTCTCCACACCTAATTTTCTTTTCCAAAACAAAAAAAAAAAGATATCACATTAAGGCATTTTAAATGAAACACTAGTAGGCTCGGACCGAGGAAGTATTATTCACAATAATTTGAAGAAGCTAATGTTTGGGGATAGAGACCTTTTTAGGATGTACCCAACTTACTCTGACTAGCCATTCATTATTTTCGCACTCACACTTATGCATATTTTCATCTCTTTTTTTCATTTTGCAACATTGGGAATCAACCATTATTTGGTTGAATAATCGGATGAAGGTTGCCTAACTTTGTGCTATCACTTCATATTTCAGGTTTTCCATAGGCCTTAACTTGCTCCTTTTCACCTTCCTTCTTTTTGAATTTGTCCTCTTTGACATCTTGACCATATACAGTTTAATACATTTAAAGTGGTTTTTATTTGGATACATATGTGATAACTTGAAATGGATGCACAAACCATTGGTAATGAAATTATAGATGAAGTGAATATGAATGCGGTTGATTTGGAGAATGAAATTATTAAAGGTGAAAATGAATTAAGAAAATATGAAGATGATGTTTTACCAAAGTCTAAAAAGTTCAAAACTTCAAGTGTCGATTGTTGGAAAATGTTTACTAAAGTTGGGGTGGATAAAGATGGGAGTCGATTAGCTAAGTTCAATGGTTGTTCAAATATTTTGAAGGGTGGCGATGGGAATTATGGTACCACGACTTTGAATCATCATATGAAGAAGTGCACTAGAATCAAATATGCCAATGTAGGTTAAGTAATGATCAACTTGCAAGGTAGACTCGAGAATCTTACAATAGATAAAAAAGGTTTCTAGGTCAATGTGTGATACTACAATCATAGCATGTGATTTATCGTATAAGTTTTTGGAGTTTCAAAAAATTAGGGTTTGGATAAATATTTGAACCCTGGCTTTTCTCTTATTTCAAGAAATACCACTAAGGTTGATGTTGATGAAATGTTTAAGACAAAGAAAGAAACTTTTAAGAAGGAGTTAGTTAATATTCCCTCTAGAATTTCATTAACTTCTAATATGTTGACATCTTCAACAAGTGAAGGTTATATTTGTTTGTATGCTCATTATGTTGATTCTTACTGGAAATTGAAGATTATGATTCTAAACTCTTATCATATGCCTCCTCCGCATACGAGATCTAAGATGTCTAAAAGATTTTTGAATTTTTATCAGAATGGGGAATCGAGAAGAATATTTGTTCACTCACATTAGATAATGTTTTTGCTAATGACATGATGCAAGCTCACTTGAAAAGACAACTTGTCTTGCAAAATTGATTATTATCTAAGGGAGAGTTCTTTCATGTTTGTTGCTTAGCACATACTTTAAATTTGATTGTGCAAGAGGATTTGAAAGTACTTGGTGATGCATTGGAAAAGATAATAAAACGTAGGGGTAAGATATATTTTTTAAAATTAAAATTTGTTACATTGTTTACACAGAAAACTAATAAAATAATTTGTTTATAAACTACAATGTTTACCCAAAATATTATATTGTTTACACAGAATAGTAAAATAAAAATTAATTTGTCAATGAAGATCATATGTTGGATCTTCGAATCATTAAATTTTTGGGAAGATCAAATGTTGCGTGCCAGAATATTTTCAATTGTTTTTGCTTGCATTTATTTTTTATATAAACAAAAAAAAAATTATATAAAAAAAGGGTTAAATAAATAAATGATGTTCCGCTGAAATAAATATTTAAGAACACAAAACTTAAACCCAAATAATTTTCTGCTCTTGCAATCCATCATAGAGAACTCTCCATGGCAAACACTCTTAAAAACCTTAAAGTAGAGGATAGTTTCAAGTGCTTCATGATGTTTTATTATCAATTTTTTATATTTAGAATGTTTTTATAATGGAAGTTATTTATGTTTCATTTAGATCACTATTGGTAGTGTCATGAGTATTGATAGTTATGAAATGGACGATAAGGATTTGATTAAGGATGGTGATAAATATCTTCAATTTTAACGCTAAATTATTCCACCGGTTTTTAGAAAAATTGAGGTAATTTTTTTTGTATTACATTATTTACATCAAATATTAAAACATAATATTACCACAAAATCTATTTAGGGTAAGCATTTTAAGTTCTTTTTCAAGCTTCTTAAGTTCCATCTTGAATTAACTAATAAGCATTTATCTTAAAGAATGATGCATACGAGTGATGACTAAGGTAAAATTTGTTTACGGACAACTTTTATAGTAAATTATAATTATCTTATCCCTCGGTTATTATGAAAAGTGACGGGATAGATCATTTAGTTAACAATTAAAATTATAATAAATAGAGAGGTTCTTATATTATTTTTCCCCTCGGTATGATACAATTTGAGTTAAGATGTTGTTTTATTTCTAAAATATGGCGCACATGCATTGGAATCGTATCACTAGAACAATATTGATCTTATATATTCAAAGTGTAACGCATCTTTTGGATTTCAAGAAGGATTTTAAGTTACTTAAACGTATCATTTCCAACTCTTTGAGCTACTTAAACATCTCTCGAGAGGAAATGATATTTTGTAACACCTCATTTCTATCCGGCGAATATCATTAAAATTAGAGTTACAAGATTTCAACATACAAATAGGATGCTACACTTACAACTTAAAAACAACCTCATTTAATCGCATGTAAAATAGATACATAACACTTAAAACTCGAATGAACATATAACAACATAAATTAGTCCTTAAAACAAAACAATTTTATTACTTAAGCAGCGAAATCACAATATTCAACTTAAATGACATAACATTCTTGTCCAACTTAAAATAACTTTAAAACAACGAGTACTTCAATGAAATCAACATAAAGTTCAACAACGGTAATAAGATCAATAAATAAGCAACAAGCGTTCATCCCCCCGAGTGTTACGTATTAGAGCAACGACACTGACTCGAACTAATGAAGGTAGACAGTCTTCCCTCTAGATTACCTGCACATTACCAACATAGGGGTAACATTCAAACATAAGGGGTGAGATATCAAACAATATAATCGAATGTATGATAAATACTATATTAGAACCAGTTCACGCAAAAACACTGCCTCACAGCTTTAAACAACACCAATTACAACTCAAACATCAACATAATGTAACGATTAATTTCACCATGACAACAACTCAAAATATGCAACATGAAATGCGACTCGTTAAGATGCACATAAATGTGGTACCATTGGAGCAGAACCCCCAACTTAATAATTTTCCAATTAATAGAGGCAGTAACAAGGCCTAAGCCTTCAACTTCAACTTTTGTCAATCCATGCCAACTTACAGAGCATAATCTCCCAACTTGATATGTTATATATGCGACAACATTATGAATACAGCGACCACAACACATCAACGATTCAACATTGGCAATAAGCCTACAACTTTATGTTTACCAATAATTAGAGACAACATAACAACGACAACAACGATTATTAACAACAACATAACAACAACAACAATAATAATTCAACAGCAACTCAACAACAATTCAACACCGGCCATAAGCCTACAACTTGGTCTTTGCCCATAAATGAAGGCAACGCAACATATATTCATCACCACTTACAAATTCACATATTACAGCAAAGTATAAAATACATGTATCAACCAAAATATACTACAACGATCCGCGTAATTATTCGGACAACTCAATTATAACCGGCTAATTAATCTTCTGCTAAATTGCTAATATTTTCTACTCTGAACTGCTAAATTACTTCCACTGGTAACCTTATTAATAGCTCTATGATAAATTATTAAATCTATTATTAATATACTAACTCTAAAATTTAATTGAACTGCATTATCTCTGCTACATTAACTCCAAGACTCAGATACAACTCAATTGTTTATCTCTAACCCAAAACTTTTAAAGAAATAATCATACTTAATAATAAATTATTATTATTAGTAGTATTTAAACTAGTAAAACATTGTATATCATAAAGTTGAAACAAGTGGTTAATTTACGCTACAATATTAAGATAATTGGATTCCAATTGTTATCCTTAACAAAACATATGGCCACTAAAAATACTAAGAAAATGCTATCGGTAGACTAAAATTGCATTACCAAAAAGCTAAAGTAAGGCACTTTATGAGTTCCCCTCGACATACACACTGTGCCACTCGGCACACTCCTTCCCAAGGCATGCCGATCGGAATTCCCTTTGAGCCCCTTGGCACAACTTATATTTTCACACAGACTCCTCTGTTTTATCTTACGTTTCAACGCAAAATCTCAAAATAATTTCATCGATCAGTGATTACAGGCCATAACAACATGACAATTATATCAATCATGGGATAATTCTCAACATCAAATTCATCAACTGAATTACTGCAATGTTAGCAACAAAATACAACAGTGCCAATATCAATTTTGAACAACAACAAATTACACCCGACAACAAACATAAACACAACGATACTTTTACACAATCCAATCCCCACATAAAATTTATCATAAACCCATAATAGAGTCAAAACCACACCCTTACCTTGGATTGAAGGTCGCTCTAACTCTCCGATTCAAAGCCTAGCTTTGTGCCTCTTTTTCTTATTCCTCTTCTGTGCAACTTCTACAATCAGTTCCAAGACTTTCTTATTTGCTAATTAACCAATTCCTTATTGTATTAATTTAACCTTATTAATTTCTATTGTTCCAGTTGGATCTAACTCTCATACGATCATAAACTCTCTACCCCTACGTTATTCCGTTAAAGAAAATTATCATCACTGACTGTCTTTTCTATGTTTTTAAATGAGTGGTGATGCTCTCACACATATCAATCCATGACTAAATGCTTCCATTTGGCAGATCTTTGAACCATAGTTTGGCAGATCCTGTCAAAGTCAGTACAAATAGTTTTCACTTTGTCGCCTCATCGACATGGAATTAGTTCAAACATTTGTCAACTACTTGCACATGTTTGTTAGAATCTCCTTTCTCGTCATACTCATTCAACTTGGGAGGTTTCTCCAACGAATTTAGTATATGGCTTGTCTAGGATGTGGGTGCAAAGAGGATTCCTTTGCGGACTCTTCACAAGTGGTCTTTCTACTTGTTCCTCAAAATGAGCATGACTCCCTCGACCTCCACTGGTATTGTGAAGAGGAGTTTGATGTCATTTATTCTTTGGTTGACTCGAGATTTTGGGGTTGTGCCAGAGATTATAGTTCAACTTCTCCTGGAAACGAATTCCAGAATGATGTTTCTCTTTGAAGGTGCGTTGTGTAAGCTTTCTTTTATCGTTTGCGAGTTCTGTTACAGAATTATGTTATACAAATTGTTAAATAACTCATTGGTACCTTGTACCTCAAGGCTAGCCTATAACAACTAGAAACCAGACAATGCTTCTAGTCTTGAGGTTGTCAGTAGGATAAGAGGCTTGAGCGATGGCTCACCAGTTTACAATTGAGAGCTTCATATTGGTGAATCAAAATGAGGATATGCGATTGTGAAAACCGTGAATATATATATATATATATATATATATATATATATATATATATATATAAGTGAGAACACTTGATTATTATGAAAAATGAGAACTATTAATTTTAACTATTAAATTACAATTCATTAAAATTAATGGACTAGAATAATTTCTCTTTCTATAATTCTCTTTATTTATAATTTATATAATTTTGATCAAAATTAATTCGCATTATATTTTAAGAAACAAAATTTGTTACTTATTTCATTTTGAAAATAATAAAAATCGGTTGACAATAATCTTTGTAGGTTATATATTTAATTTAATAATTAACCTATAAATTTATATTACTCCCTATGTCTTATATTATTTGTCACAATAAATCATTTCACACAGATTAAGAAAGAGTAATAAATAAAACATAGAGAATAATGACTTTAACAAATTATCCTGATTAATTATCGGTGTGTTCAAATTAACATGAATGTTAAGTGAAAAAATAAATAAATTAAGAGTATTTATTAGAGAGTGCAATTGAAAGATTAAATATAAATTATATTGATAATCTAAAATGACAAATATTTTGAGACAATTTTGTTTCCTAAATTTAACACTTATTTTGGGACAGATATCCAAGATTTGAAAATAATAGTATACTAATCCAAAAAATATTTACTGATAATATAAGTATAAATATATATGTATTTTGTATTCTAAAAATAATAATTAATATAATTATGTCTATATTCTAAAAATAATAATTAATATAATTATATCCGAATAAAAATATTAATACAGTTATATATTAAGTCACATACTATTAATATTTATTTTTTTGAACCAAAAAATATATTAATTCAAAAAACCAATACAACTAAGACAATCCCAAAGGATTCAGCCAACAAAGGTGACAAAGAAACCTATATCATTAGATTTACAAGTTGCAATCTAATTTTCCTATTTCCCCAACCTCTATACACTATACAATCAATAATTTTTTCCTCTATATTATTTCTATTCATATCACTATCAAACACTATAAAGTTTCTATATATCCAAATCTCATGCACAGTTTCTGTAATTGCAAGCTTTAGAATAGAACTTCTCCAACCCTTTCCTTTGGTTCTAGCAATAATCCAATCCATCTCAGAATTCCAAGCTTGAGGTCTGTGATTTAAACCCAACCAATTAAGGATGTTTTGCCAAAAACCAATGGTTTTATCACAAGCAAAAATGACATGATCACAACTCTCATCTTCCTTCCCACATAGGCTGCATATTTCCTCATGAATCATTCCAAATCTAGTGAGTCTGTCCTTTGTAGGGAGATGACCATGACACAAAAGCCATAAGGTGATCTTTGCTTTTGGTCTTGCTATCATCAAGCTGCTCCAATGCACTCCATTTCTGTCTTCTATAAGCTGCTTATACACAAGATTCATTGAGAATGTACCAGTACTAAGCATTTGATTCCAGGTCTGCTGTATCTTATCAATCAAATGCTTATATTTCACAACTTTCTTTAAAATCCAAGTCCAATTTTGCCCAACTTCCACTTCCATGATCTCCCTACCTTTCAGATACACCTTATGGATCCATTGAATCCACAAGTTATCACTTTTGTTACATATGCTCCACATGCATTTGAGCAAAGTAACTTGGTTCCAAACTGTCAGATTTATCAACCCTAAGCCACCTTGTTTCACGGGACTGCAGACTTTACTCCAAGCAACAAGACTTTTCCCGCTCACTTCTGTTTTTCCTGTCCAAACAAAGGTCCTGCAAACAACATCAATTCTCTTGAGAACTGCCTTTGGAATGGGAAAGTTCAGCATCCAGTATTGAGTGATAGAGCAGACAATTTTTTTTTCAACTGAATTCTGCCAGCATAACTGAGGAGTTTAGAAGACCAATGCCTAACTCTATCTGTTATCTTATCTATAAGAGAGAGATAATACTGAATACACATACTATTAATATTATAATATTTAATCATAAATGTTAATATAATTATATATTAATTATTAAACAAAAATACTATTTATAAATATTTTTTTTCAAGTTATCATTATTTCAAAATGAAACAATTAATATACTTGAATATTAATGTTAATGATTAATATATATTTATATAAATCTATTTTTTGAATAAAAACTCAATATATATACATTTTAATTATCATATAATCATGTTAGTAATTTTGATAGAAACAATATATAGATTGATTTCTTTTTCTAAAGTCTTATACATTTGTAATTTATATATTTTTTTTCTAAAATTTAATTTATGTTATATTTTAAGAAATAAAATATTGAATTTGTTCTCTTTTTTAAAAACAATTCATATTAATTACTGCCTTTTGAAAATAACGATTATAAAGAAAAGAGTGTCATCATTAATTGTCTTCCAAAATAGATGGACGATGATGAGGAAATCAAATGTTGAAAAAGAAAAACTTGGACAAATATAAATGGAATCTTTAATCACATTAAATATCCTGCTCTTTTCTATGTCAAAAAGCAACTGCTCCGATCTCTGAACAAATTATGCAACTAATTAATTTAACATTAGTGATTCTAATTAAAACATGTATTTTCCTTTTCTCTTTATCACTTAAACAACAATAAATAACACTAGTCAAATTTACTACAGTATTGCTATTAACCACAATCATGCAATATACTAGTATGAATGATTATCGTATCCTCTTAACACTTAATTAAGCTACTTGGTAGCACCTTTAAATTTTAATCTTATGGAATATTTTTCTGTTAGTTATAATCTTCCAAACTTTCGCAAAGTAGATGCTATGTATGACTTTGCATTTTACTAATATATTAATCGTTCACATTAATGCTTCAAACCCAAGTGAATGTTATATATAAATAAAAAAGACCAAGTGAATGTTAGTAGAAAATATGTCAGTTGATTATTAGTATAATATTTTTTTAAGTATCTCTTATATTTAAAGTTGGTATCATATCTTTAGGCACCTCCATGGAAAAGAATGTTAGAATTAATAACGTTATCAACGTTAATAGGTGAAAAATCATATATTGTTCCTATTTTTTTATACACTGTTGTATGGCAGATCGGATAAAAAAGTATAAAAAATATTCATACCAATGTCTCTTTTACAAGTGTTGATTAGGTTATAATTAACCTCTATTCTCAGATTATGTATGATGATTTACATAATAACACTCTTATTTTTATATTTTATATTTTATATTATCTTCTCTTTCTTCTATTTAATAATTTAATACATATTCAACTTTTATTCACTATAATAATTTTGTCTAATAAAATTTAACATCATATTCCACTATTTTTATTTTATATTTTTATTTTTTTTTATGTTTTTTAATAAAATTATTTTTTTTTTCTGTCCAAATCAAATAAATCAAACCTCTATTTATAAAAAAAAAATTGATGAATTTTGGTGAAATAAAAATAAATAAATAATTGATTTACTATAAAATAATTGAACATGAGATAAAAATATAAACATTTGAAACAAGCAATAAGATTTTATAAAGTATTTTATATGGACACACTCTCTCCTCATTCAACATGTTGAATATTTTTAGCACCAATTAATCCACCTCACTTTCAACACTTCATTCAACACTCTATTACAAACATTCAACTATTAAAAAAAATTCAACACCTCCATTATACATAGTTCCTAATAAATTCTCCTTTTAGAAAGGAAAAAAGAAAGGCAAATAAATTCTTGATAAGAAAATAAAATATGACCATTGATTTTTTAATATAAAATAATTATTAAGATATGATTGATGTGCACCAATAGATGAACCTTGCAACAATAATATTAATATTTTCTCTAACATGTATTTTTATGATGTCCGTATTCTATCACACTATTATTGCATATTCTTCTATATGGAATTTCATAATCAAAGTTAAGAATATGTTCAAAAATGTTTTGTTTGGTAGGTTTTCCTTGTGTCCTCATCCTTTTGGTTCAGTCATTGGACATGCTTTGGCCCTCTTACTGCCATTGGTCCTTATGTTGATATTTAGAGCTAACTGTCAAAGACATGTTCACAAAGAAACTGCCTCAAGTCAGCCTCTTGTATACCCAAAAGTTACCACAAAGCTAGACATCATTATTTGGTCAGATCATTTTAATGGAATACACAACAAAAAGTAGTTACATGTAACTCCTTAGAGAAATTGTTAGAGTTATTATTCACTACATAACTCCCCAACATTCTTGATCATGGACATGAAAGCTTCACCTACCTATGGCTTGCCTAACACTACTTTGTTCATACTTTTATAGCGCTACATCACCGCAATATGCAAACTTCAGCTTTGTGTAATCGATGTAGTCTCATTTAGGAATGATTCTTATTTTGTGTTCAAGATTATAGAGATTCTAAAAACATGTGGCTCATGTTATATTTTGCTAATCAATATTTCTTCACAACTCACAATGTAAACAATTAGCTCATAAATGGTATTGTACTAGTATAGTATTATTGGGTTCTATGAAGAGATAATTTGAGAAAAAGGTAAACCAAACACACCGGACATGGGTACCTACTAGTCCAATTGGCACGATATAGGAATTTAGTTAATCCAATTGGATACCTGTTATCCCAATTGGATACCTACTAGCCTAATATGGGTACTTAATCGTCCAATTGGATATCTGTTAGCCCAATTGGGTACTGCTAGCCCAATTGGATACTTGTTATTCCAATTGGGCTTGGGATGTCTGAATTAGCTCTATTCACGCGGTGAACGTGGAAAGTGACATGCCTCACTAAAACAAACTCAGAGAGAGAGTCGAGGATAATAACCACCTTTTCAAGGATAATAACCATATTTTCAAAAAAAAAAACCCAACTTTTCCACAATTGAAGGGATAATAAGTCTTCCACTACTCCTATGATTCTAATCATGAAATGAAGGAAATCATATTTTGAATTTCTAGTCTAAGCTCAAGGTATCTTTTATAAATAACTCAATCTTATAATTGAGAAAAATATCCAATTTCCCATATAAAAATACAAATGAAAGTTTTCACCACTCTGCTTGAGTAAGCCCTATGTGTTGTCCAAATACCCTAGACATGTATGACACCTACAAACATAGGTCTACCTCATTGTACTTTTTTGCAAGCATAATTGGCGCTTTTCGTGGGTTATGATAAAACTAACATGCCCTTAAGTTCTATCAAAAGGAAGTTAAAATCTATAATAGCATTAATTTAAGTGGTAACTATGGCGAGAAAGATTAACGGTGTAGAACCATGAGAAAGTGATAAGTAAAATCTTATAGTTTGATATTTTATAAATCTATATAATGTTTTATTTTCATTTCTTTTTGTTAAAAGAACCTAATACTATTACGTAGAGTAAAAACCAATATACCAAGCCATTCCCCGAGTCTACAGACATATTTCAGAGTGATAATTTTATTGTAACAAAGAAATTAAGGGTCCGAGGTATCCCAAAGAATGACTTGAGGTCACCCAAAGAAAGGCTCAAGGTAGGCAATGGGATTATGTGTGACATTATTGAGATTCATGGAACAAATATGTTTGTTCTTGTAACAAAGTGCTTAGACTTGTGTAATCTAAATTATCATGCAAAACAAGGTATAGAGAGAGAGATGATTGTTTATACCAAGGCGTGCTCTGAGTCATCAAACTATGGACACTTGTTTCAGAGAAACAAGTTTTATTGTAAAAAAAAGGCTTGAGTTAACCCAAAGAAAGGCTTGATGTAGTCCGAATAAGGGCTAGAGGTAGCCCATAGAAGGACGGGCTAGAGGTCGCCCAAAGAATAGCTCGAGGTAACCAAAGGGATTATGTGTGGCAAGATTCTTAAGATTCATGGCAAGGTGAAGATAAATGATTGTTTATAGCAAAAAGTATTGAATTACCTTTTGTTGAAAGATACAAGTTGTTGTCAATTTATTGCCATGTATTATTCACTGATCATATCAGCTTTTGATTCGTGATCGGAAAAAACTCTTGAACATGTGATATTTAATTAAGTTCAAGGAGTTTGTGTATGTGATGTACACTTATAAGTTGAAGGCTTTCATATATGTATGTTGTAAATTAAAATTGATTGAAATTTGCTATGAATCATGTTGATTTCTTAATGAATTGTATTTTGTAGAAAGTGATTAGGTATCCGTATGGAGAATAACATATTCAATAAAATTATCAGTGCGAGTCTATAAAAATCACGATAATAATCTTCCACGAGAAAGGGTGCAATATCTACATCACTTTGAAAATAAATATGCATCTCACCATTAATTCTTCATGTGTTTTTCTAGCCATTCATGTTTCTTTCAACATATAATTTAATGTGCACAATCATATGATTTTAGCCTTGAGATATATACTGATTTAGTTTGATAAAATTGTTTCAAACACAAAATTTCATCTTTTTATTTCTCAAAGGATGTCAACATATCATTTGGCTTTATGCAAAGAGCTTCAAATTGAGGTCATGACATTGTTAATTTCATATAGTTACCTCAGCTTCAAATGGTATTGTATGACAATTCATGATAGTAACAAATAAGGTTAATACTGTTTTATCCCTTGTCATATAGGTGATTTTTGGTTTATCTCCTTATAATTTTTTTGTTGTAAAATTAACCTCGTCATTTGAAGATTATGTCGTTTTAAAACTTGTAAAATTTTGTTTTTTAAATTAGCATTGCCACTTGAATATTCTATCATTTAAACCCTATAAACTTGAAGATTCTGTCATTTTAAACCCTCTAGAACATGACTGGGCAAGGTTGGTTTTACCAAAAAAACAATTTACATGGTTTAAAATGACATAATCCTTCAAGTGGCAAGATTTATTTTAAAAACAATTTTTTTATAAGGTATAAAACGATATAATCTTGAAGTGGCAACGTTAGTTTTACAACAACAAAATTTACTAAGGGATAAACCAGAAATCACATATATAGCAGGGGAATAAAATGGTAGTAACCCTAATAAATATTATATTTTGGTTTTACTAACAAAAACATTAAGTTTATCACAATGCAAGATTATAAAGCAAAAATAACTAAGTTATCATGCAAAAAGCTATAGGATTAGAAGTCACCCGCAAATACGAGATATTTTCCAAACTACATCATAAGTATAAAAGTACAAGATGACAAAAATAATCTTAAAAGCATGGATTTATCAAGCGAGATTTCCGACAAAACCAAGAAGCTAGATATATGAAACTTTATGATTCACGTAACTATTTTTATCTTGGATAAGTGAGCTACTGTCTATTTCGTTTGTAATTTCTTTAAGAACTTGTTGTACCCTAATTGTTGACCTAAGATCCTACTTCATATGCATCATTTCATCTATAACAAAATACAAAAAACAATTTTGTGTTTGCTCATTGTGTTAAGCAGGTTGAATCAAGAAAATTTCATCAGTACAAGTCTTGACCAAATTAGGGTCTTGACTGAAGAAAGTGAATCATTAGCCTTTGGCTCAGTGCATGATATATTTGCTTGAAGCATGGTCCCAAGTAATGCAACATCTTGACCTAATTGCATGGCTCAAAACATTTTTAGAGAAACAATGGATTGATAATGGGAAATTGGATTGATTGATGAAAAGTCAACTATCACACAAAAGTCAAACTTGGACTTTTTGGTCAACTTTGAACTTTAAAAGTCAAGAATCATCAAAGCATTCAAATTTGTCAATATTGATCATCAAGAAAATCATAAAAGTCAACAATAGTCAAAGTGGAGTATTTTCCAACACTTGGAAAAATTCAAGAGTTTTTGTGCTTAAAAACTCCTAACTTCATGAACAAGTCCTAACTTCAACAACAACCACAATTATAAAAAACAACATAGACCTATCAACAACAACAATACAAACTATTTATGAACAACAACAACATACATCAACAACAACGACAACAACATACCTTTTATTGAAAAGTTTAGTAGAATGATCTGAAATAGATACAAATAAACCATTTGTGTTGCTCTGAAGAAAAAATATAAGGCAAATAAAGTTTCCAAAATAACGGCATACTTCTTATATTGCTTCTCCATAGAAACATAAATAGCTTCAGCTTTCGACATAGAAACAACCTTTAGAATGCTATCTTGTGTTGAAAACATAAGCTATAAACATAAGAAACCCCGTTTAATGAATGTAAATATATGAAAACCCGTTCAACCTGTGTTGAAAACACAATATATAAGCTATAACACGTGTTAACAGGATCTAAACATAAACGGAAACATAATCCAATAAGGTATGAAAAACCTGTTTAAAGAAGAATTATTGTCATACATGAAAAAGATATGAAAAAAGTAAAAAGATTAATGCAGATATTACATTTTAGTTTGAAGTTAGTATACAATACGAGTTCACTGTATTGCAAGATATAGATGCTAGAGTTTTGTTTTGAGGAAAAAGGAAGAAGAGAATCAACAACATGGAAGAAATATTATGAATATGAACTTGATTACCTTTAAGTTTGAAGATGTTATTGAGGACGAGTTTGCTGGATGTGGAATATGACATAGTTAAGATTTTGTTAAGAGACTATGTTTCTGTTTATATTTAGATCATGCTAACACATGTTATAGCTAATAGATTGTGTTTTCAACACTGGTTAAACGGATTTTCATATATTTCGATTCATTAAACGAGGTTTCTTATGTTTATAGCTCATGTTTTCAACATAGGATAGAATTCTAAAGGTTGTTTCTATGTCGAAAGCTAAAACCATTTATGTTTCTATGGAGAAGCAATATAAGAAAACTATGTAGTTATTTTGGCAGCTTCATCCGCCTTAAATTTTTTCTTCATAGCAACACAAATGGTTTGTACATATCTATTTTAGATCATTCCACTAAACTTTTCAATAAAAGGTATGTTATTGTTGTTGTTGATGTATATTGTGGTTGTTCATAAATAGTTTGTCTTGTTGTTATTGATATGTATATGTTGTTGTGCATAAATGTTGAAGTTGTTGTTGTTGTTATTGTTGTTGAGTTTATTATAATGTATGTAGATTATTTTTTACTAACCCTTCATTGAACAAGCATTCATTTAAAGTGATTAGAATATAATTTAAAAATTAAGTTATATTATTTGAAATGCAACTTATATCATTTAATATTTTTTGAATTGCATGCATCTCGTAATTCATCTATCATATTTTTTGCCTTTAAATTAAATTTAATCTAATAGTTAAAAATTATAATTAATACTATTAACTGTTCAATTAAATATAATTTAAGGACATCGTTGATGAAGTAAGTTAAAAACATTTACTGTTGGAATTAGTTGATCTCTACTATATATATATATATATATATATATATATATATATATATATATATATATATATATATATATATATATATATATATATATATATATCACTTATTAAACTAAACTGTGATAATATGTATATACTATTCACAACGGCTTCAAGTACTAACCGTGATGATAGATATTTTTATTTTAATATATTTATAAGAGTATAATGACAACTCCTTTTTGTAACAAAAAGAAGTAAAAACTGTTGGTGCTGAAAATTCAACCAAGTAAACTTTAATACTCCCTCCCTATCATAATGAGTGATTCATTTGGAATAAAATGGTGTCCAAAAATAAATGATCCTTTTCAATTTTCAATACATTTTTCTAATTCTACCATCTAATTAATTAAACTATCATCATTTCTAATATACACTACAAAAAAACAGTCGGCAGTCTCGTGATAATCACGAGGCAAAACCAAAAAGTGTGACACAACAAATTAGCGTCATGGTAAATTTACGAGGCAGGAGCGCTAGTGGCAACTTTTTGCCACATGATAGTCATAACACAAATTTGTGTCATGATAAACACGACGCATATAATTTAACAGACTGTGCATGGTTCAGAACGTAGCAGACATGTTCGCCACGTGAATTCCATGACACAAATTTGTGTAGTGAATATCACGAGACAAATGCTTACCATGTGTAGAGTTGCTCATACAGGATCAGATGACAAAGTGTTTCGTCCAAAATATTTGCGTCAGGAAAAGCTTGACACAAAAGTGAATGTTTTTTATTAAATAAAAAAAATAAAATTTTAAATATTTCAGTACGAAAATGATAATTAATAAAAATAAATAAAATAATAATTATATATCTAAGTCAACATTATAAATAATAAAAAATTTCAAATCAATATTAAAAACAAAAAATTCTAATTAATAAAAGAACTTCAAATAATAATTATGAAAACTATAATTACTAATTTTTTTAAATAATAATTATATTTCTAAAATAACATTATCCTCGTCATAGTCACGCCATAAACATAAATAACAATAAAAAAATTAATTATTAGTTATCTTTTTTTATCTTCATCTTCATTATCCGCATCTTGACCACCCGCATTTCTACGAAACTGTTGATTTCCAATCATCATTCATCTTATTTGCTCTTCTAAATCAAGTTGTCTCTTTCCCATGGCTTCCATTTGGGCATTTACCACTGCCTCACGTTTCGCCGCCTCGCCTCAGTAAGAGCTAGTTGTCTCACTATTTCTATCATTTCTGGTGTCAATTCGGGTGGACGTGAAGATCCTTCCCCGTCGACAACTCTCTGAAATAAAGTTTTATCTTCTTTTCTGCAGTTGCCAGCCAAAGATCCAACACTAAAAAAACATTCATTAGGATGCTTTCAACTGGTTGTAAAACTCTAAATATAAGTATCAACACCTGAATCACTCAGATGTCCTTCTAACGGAGTATACTAAGGACTTTCACTTAGAAATTGCACGAGCAATTCCTGATACCTCTCCTACATATACACAAATATATATATATATATATATATAATTTAAATAAATTAGTTATATACAATAATTAATAAAGTGATATATAAAGACTTACGTAAGCTTTCTTTTTTTGGAATGGTCATCAACAAATCCGCCTGATTTTCTTGTACGGATCTTCAGAAACAACTCATTAATTTGAGGCGGTCTTCCCCTTTTTTTAGCCTAATTAAAAATGTATGATCTACTTAATCTAAATTCAAGGTTGTCATGATGACAACTTTGTTCACAACCTTAACCCTAATTATATATATAGCATCTTCTCTAACCTTATATCTGTGTCATTTTATTATAATATTCAATATTACTCTAATCCTAATTATTTACATAGCATATTCCCTAATCTTATATTTCAATGTATCATTTTATTTTAAAATATTCGATATTATTTTTAACCCTTATGTGCCTACATGTAATAATAATAATAATAATAATAATAATAATAATAATAATAATAATAATAATAATAATAATAATAATAATAATAATAATGATAATAATAATAATAATAATAATAATAATAATAATAATAATAATAATAATAATAATAATAATGATAATAGTAATAATAATAATAATGATAATAATATAATTAATAATAAAATAATAATAATAATAACAACCTTAGATTTAAATTATTAATAATTTATTGAGGTTAATTTTGTTATATATATATATATATATATATATATATATATATATATATATATATATATATATATATATATATATATATATATATATAATCACAAAATTAACCTAAACAAAATTAATAATAATTTAATTTTTGAAATTTAAAATTAATAATTTCAAAAAGTCTGAATTGAAATCTCCCACAAATAATAGAAAAACCTCAACAAAATATAAGTATTTAAATTATATATATAATTTTAGAATATGTTTTAAAAATAAGTATTTAAAATTTTAGGTTTAAGAATACTCCTACGAATAATAGAAAAACCTCAAAAAATAAGTATTTATGTTTGACCTAATGAATTTAATATCCTATAAAGATTAATTTTTCTCTCTCTATTACAATTTAGGTTTAAATAATAAGTATAAAAAAGTTTAAAAATGATTTAAATTATTTTATCATAGATTTTAAATTAAATATTACTAATGTATTCAATATCTTCAAAGAATCACAAAAAATTTTAAAAAAATCTCACAAAGGAATAACATAAGAATTGAAAAAAATAATTAAATTCTCAATTAAAAAACGAATTAAAAATATACAATCAATTATATAATCCATTATATATTTAATACATATTCAAAAGAAGAAGTAAAATGGAAAATGTGGATCAACCCAACCTCCCAATTAAATAATAAATATTATTCGCAATTTAATAATTAGTTGAAAATATACAATAAATTATACAATCAATTAAATATTTAATACACATAAACTATAATTTTTTAACGTAAATTTATAAACTTAACTTTCAACCTTTCTGTTGGAGCGGAAGTCCCATTTGAGAATAAAATAACAATGGAAAAAATTAATGACACCGAGAATTTAACGTGGTTCGACAATTTACCTACTCCCACGGCTAGAGAGCAACAGAAGGATTTCACTATTCAAAGAGATATTACAAATTCACTAAGTGTTTCACTCACTACCCAAAACCCAATTACACTCAATTTTACTCTCACTCAAGACTCTAAAAAACACTCTAATATTCTTTCTTTACTACAAGAATACTATAACAAGAGAAGAGAGAAGAGAACTCAATGAATTTTGGTGTGTCTTAGAATGGCATAATACATGAGTATTTATAGCCAAACTTCAAGGCAAAACCATTGGCAAATACCATGGGCAAAGAAAACCATGTGCCAAAACCATGTGCAAAATCACTTATTATTTCTTTATTTCTTTTTAGCCATAATTCAATAAATCTCCACCTTGGCTAAAAGACTGTTATAACTTCTCTTCTGTTGCTCTCCCTTCAACTTTATTAGAGTCTTTGAACTCTAATCAAGTCCAAACAATGTTTGAACTTGTTTGTAGGAACAGGTTTCGTCATCATGTCTGCCGGGTTGTCTGCAGTAGGTATCTTCTCAATTGCAATCATCCCTTTCTCCACGATATCTCTAATAAAGTGCATCCTAACATCAATATGTTTAGTTCTTTCATGATACATCAGATTCTTTGTCAGATGTATAGCACTTTGACTATCGCAATAGATAGTTGTTTCTTCAAGTTGTATACCTAACTCTTCAATCAGACATTTCTCCCACATGCCTTCTTTTATACATTCTGCGATGTACTCTGCTTGATTGTAGACAAAGCAACAATTGATTACAACGTTGCTCTCCAACTAACGGTACAACCATACGGTGTAAAGCATATCCTGGTGATCTCCTTTTATCAAGATCTCCGGCATAGTCTGAGTCAACATAACCGATGATCTTTCTCCCGACATCTTTGATGTTTCCATACAATAAGCCTATATCTGTAGTACCTTTTAGGTAGCGCATTATCCACTTCACGACTTTCGATGAACTTTACGGATTTGCCATATACACTTACCACGCTAGCGCTGTGCAATATCGGTCTAGTGCACACCATGGCATACATGAGGGCTTGAACTAGCGTAAGGTACATCGACATCTCTTTCTTTTCACTCTCGGTTTGTGGACACAAGGTGCTGAAAGTTTGAAATGAGCCAATGGAGTAGTAGCGGGTTTAGCATTTTGCATGCCAAACCGTTCAAGTACTTTCTCAATGTACTTCTTTTGCGACGAAAAAGTGTCCCAACTTTTCTATTACGTGAATCTCCATTCCTAGAATCTTCCTTGCGACTCCTAAGTCTTTCATTTCAAACTCTAAGCTCGGTTGGGCTTTCAAGTTTTTATTTCGGACATGTCTTTACATGCGATCAACATGTCATCAACGTACAAGAGTAAGTAGATGAATGACTTATCCATGAAGCCTTTTATAGTGACACAACTATCATGCTCACATCTACAATACCCATTTTCAAGCATGAAAGTGTCAAACCGCTTGTACCCCGGGAGGCGCTTCAAGCCATATAAAGATTTCTTCAATAGGCAAACATGATCTTCCTTTTCTTGTACTTCAAATCCCTCAGGTTGCTTCATGTATATTTGTTCCTCCAACTCACCATGTAAGAATGCTGTCTTGACATCTAGTTGCTCAAGTTCCATATCAAATTGAGCTACTATTGCAAGTAGGATACGGATAGAGCTATGTTTTACCACGGGGGAGAAGACTTCATTGAAGTCGATACCTTCTCTCTGTGTAAATCCTTTAGCAACTAATCGAGCTTTGAACCTTGCTTCTTCGACTCCAGGGATTCCTTCCTTCTTCTTGAAAACCCATTTGCATCCAACAATCTTATGAGCCTTCGGCCTTTCAACAAGAACCCAAGTTTGATTCTTATGAAGAGATTCAATTTCCTCCGTCATGGCAGTAGTCCATTGGGCTACTTCACTATTGATAGCTTCTTCATATGACCGAGGTTCACTATTGTTGATATCACCAGCAATATTTAAAGCATACGACACTAGGTCAGCATAGCCATACCTCTCAGGAGGTTTTATTTGTCTTCTTTCTCTGTCTCTAGCCAACTGATACTGTTGCAATTGTGAGGTATCAGTATCATCGTCTGGATCTTGACCTTCTTCTTGATCAACTAATTTTTCTTTTGTAGGCTCCACCTCAAGCTCCACCTTCTCCGAGATATTAGGATCTTTGTCTTCACTTGTTGACCTTTTATGAGGCTTTAGCATTTCAGCTTCATTAAAAGTAACATCCCTGCTAATAATACATTTTCTTTTCTATGGCCACCATAACTTATATCCTTTCACACCGTCAGGATATCCTAGAAAAATGCATTTCAATGCTCTTGCATCAAGTTTTCCCTCTTTGATATGAACATATGCAGGGCAACCAAATATCCTCAATTTCTCATAATTTGCAGGAGAACCTGACCACATCTCTTCTAGAGTTTTAAATCCAATGGTTGTTGATGGACATTTGTTGATCAAGTAACAAGCTGTATTGACAGCTTCAGCCCAAAATACTTTTGGCAATCTAGCATTTGACAACATACACCTGGTTCTTTCAAGTAGAGTTCTGTTCATCCGTTCTGCAAGTCCATTTTGTTGTGGGGTGTGCCTCACGGTATAATGTCTGGCAATACCGTGATCCTTGCAAAAATTCTCAAATTCTCCGTTACAAAACTCTAGACCGTTGTCAGTTCTTAGCCTCTAGATCTGCCTCCCGGTTTGCTTTTCAATCAAGGTCTTCCACTGTTTGAACTTGACAAATGATTCACTCTTTTGTTTCAAAATGAAGATCCAAACCTTTCTTGAATAATCATCAATGAAGGTTAACATATATCTTCCACCACCATGAGAGGGTACTTGGGAAGGACCCCACAAGTCAGAGTGTACATAATCCAACGTGCCTTTTGTTCGATGAACTGCATTGTTGAATTTTACCCGACATTGCTTCCCAAAGACGCAATGTTCACAGAAGTCTAACTTTTCAACTTGTTGACCGCATAGCAATCCTTGCTTGCTCAAATCGACTAGACCTCTTTCACTAACATGTCCCATCCTCAAATGCCATAACTTAGTGACATCATCATCAACTACTGAGGAGACAACAATAGTACCTGTGATTGTGCTTCCTTGAAGCACGTAGAGACTATTCTCTTTATTTCCCTTCATCACCACCAGAGCACCTTTAGAGATTCGTAAAGCTCCACCTTCACCTTTGAAGCTATAGCCTTTTTTCAAGGTTCCCAAGGAAATTAGATTTTTCTTCAAGTCTGGAACATGCCTTACATCTGTCAATGTTCTTATGATTCCATTGAACATCTTGATTCTAATTGAGCCAATGCCAACGACCTTACAAGGAGAATTATTTCCTAGAAGGACCTTGCCCCCATCAAAGGGTTGGTAAGTGGTAAACCAATCCTTAATGGGACACATGTGATATGAGCATACTGAATCAAGTATCCATTCATCTTTTGAGTCACGTTCTGAGACTATAAGTGCATCTGCACTAGCATAGCCATCTGCTACAGCCGCATCTCCAGATTCATAAATCTTTTCCTTGCCTTTGCGCTCTGGACAATTCTTTCTCATATGCCCTTCCTTGTGACAATGAAAGCATTTATACTTTCCAGGTTTCACTTTGGATTTGGACTTAGATCTCCCCCTTTCACCATTTTGATTTCGCCTCTCTGTTCTTCCTCTAACAAAGAGACCTTCAGCTGAGCCTTCAGATCTTGAATCTGATACTCTTTTCTTTAGTTCTTTCGAGTGCAATGCAGCCTTGACTTCGTTCAAGGTAAGATCTTCTCGACCATACATCATGGAAGGGAACATAATAGAAGAATTGCTTGATCTTCATCATCTATTTTAACATCGATATTCTTTAGTTCAAGAATAGCTTTGTTAAATTCGTCCAAATGATCTTTTACGGGCTTTCCTTCTTGCATTTGAAGAGTATATAATCATTTCTTCAAATATAATCTGTTGGTGAGTGATTTTGTCATGTACAAACTTTCTAGCTTCAACCATAATGAAGAAGCTATAGTTTCATCTGACACTTCTCGTAGAACTTCATCTCCAAAGACAAAATTGTCTTGTGTGCTTTATCCGAGGATTTCATCCTTCTCATCTTGGTCAAACTCGCGAAGCTTTCCTCTTCCAAAGCTTTGCCTAAGCCTTGATGAACCAGTAGAGCCTTCATCTTCATTCTCCAAAGGTTGAAATCATTTTCTCCATTAAATTTCTCCACATCGAATTTAGCACCATAATGATCGTATACTAAAAATATCGTAGTCGTGAAGGTACACGGGTAAGTTCCGGAAGAGGTGAGTCTTTAGCAAGCTTAAATACCAAGTCTTTCCTTAGCGAACTTTCCTAGACATGCACTTTTCACACTACTATTTTTTTAACAAGAACAATTCTTTTACGGTGTGGAAGATCTTTGCAACCACAGGCATACTCAATTTTTCTTCTAGATCAAATGACTTAGCACGGGGAGCTCAAAGAGCTCGATACTTGTTGGAGCGGAAGTCCCATTTGAGAATAAAATAACAATGGAGAAAATTAATGACACAGAATTTAACGTGGTTCGACAATTTACCTACTCACGGCTAGAAAGCAAGGAAGGATTTCACTATTCAAAGAGATATTACAAATTCACTAAGTGTTTCACTCACTACCCAAAACCCAATTACACCCAATTTTACTCTCACTCAATACTCTAAAAAACACTCTAATATTCTTTCTTTACTACAAGAATACTATAACAAGAGAAGAGAGAAGAGAACTCAATGAATTTTGGTGTGTCTTAGAATGGCATAATACATGAGTATTTATAGCCAAACTTCAAGGCAAAACCATTGGCAAATACCATGGGCAAAGAAAACCATGTGCCAAAACCATGTGCAAAATCACTTATTATTTCTTTATTTCTTTTTAGCCATAATTCAATACTTTCGATTTCTCAACCTTTCAATTGTATCATTAATAAGAATAAAAGATCGTTTCTGTGAATTAGTTATATTAATAAGAATGAAATCTCAAAGGAGATTTATTGTGCACTTTGTTTTCTTCCAATATAATAGTGAGTTCATTTTATGACATTTTTAAATATTTTATAATGTGCATTATATGTATTGATTATATTTTGATGATGTGCAAATATAATGGTGATTCAATTCATATCAAATATACAATATGTGACAAAAATAAAATATTGGAAATAAAGATAGGAATAAGAAGATCATTTAACCATGAGTTACCCAGTTACTATGAATTTGAAAATAGAATAAATTTTTTACGTATTTACATAGTAATAATTATTTCTCAAAATTTTGTGATTTTATCCTACGTTGTATTTTTTACAGTACAATAGTAAAACTATTTTATTGTTATTTTAATATATTTTATAATGTGCGTTATATGCATTGATTATAGATATTTTGAATGAATACAGACGAGATGGTAATTTATAACCATTTTGAATAAATGTAGATGAAATGGTGGTTCATTTTATAGAAGGTATATGGTAAAATTATAATGCAGATGGAATGACCATGTAAATGGAAAAAATATAATATTAGGACAAAAACAAAATATTGGAAATGTGTTAGCAGGTCCACGCGAAATAAAGTCAAACCCAAACATCTACAAGACTATGTCCTTACATAATCAATATTTGTTGGGTTATTTTGTTTTTCTTTAGTTTTTCAAGCGGATCAATTCTTTGATTTCTATAATTTACCCCCTGAAAATTCATGATATCATTCTATATGAAAGGTGAGGCTCTTTGTTGGTTTAAGTGGATGCATCAAAACCATCAACTAATTGATTGGCAATCTTTCACTAAAGCATTGGAATTACGTTTTGGCCCATCTACCTATACTAATCACCAAGCTGAGTTATTCAAACAAAAAAAACCCATTCAATAGTGGAATATCAAGCTCAATTTGAAAAGTTGGGTAATCAGGTTGTGGGTTTATCACACGAAGCTATTCTTAATTATTTTATTTCGGGATTGGCACCGAAAATTCAAAATGAAATTGCTATACACAAACCTACCTCAATATCCCAAGCTATTGGTCTTGCAAAACTGATTGAATCCAAGATACGAGATGCAAAACCAAAATTTCAGAAGTCTTTCTCGCCTAACCCAAATAGACCCACCCCTTTAAGTCAACATACAGGCAGCCCAGCAATACTTCAAAAACCTTCCACACCAACCCAGCCACCCAAATTTCCTATTCTACGCTTATCTAATGTCCAATTGAAAGAGCGTCGTGCCCAAGGTCTATGTTTTAATTGTGATGAAAAATTTATTCCTGGTCATAAATGTGCTGATGGAAAATTCTTATTATTAGTGGAGGATGAGGAAGATATTAACTCTAAAGAGCCAACAGAAAGTTGTGAGGAACCTACTATACACCTTGAGCAGAATGACACATATTTTCAGCTTTCACCTCAAGCTGCTAATGGCCAATTTTCTCCTAAGACATTAAAATTCAACGGGAGTATCAATGGTCTTTCGGTCACAGTTCTAATCGACACGGGCAGTACATACAATATTCTACAGCCGCGCATAACACAACACCTCAAACTCCCAACCAACCCCATTCCAAATTTCTCGGTCATGGTAGGTAATGAATCCAAATTATCATGTTCAGGAATCTGTCCTAAGGTTTCTATCAAACTACAAAGCAATGCTTTTCTAATCCCGTTTCACTTATTCCCAATTGAAGGCGCTGATGTGGTTTTTGGTGATACCAAAACCCCATTATCCCTTCCTCATACAACACTTTTTTCCATCTTCTACAAACGGACTCTATTGCCTCCTTACACCTTTTAATTTATCATCCCTCTAACACAGACACGGGCCCTAACCCACTCACTCCCGACATTCTTGACCTTATTCCCACCACACTTCCACCAAACATTTCTTCCCTCATAACATCTTATGCAACAATTTATATCAAACCGCAAGGTTTACCACCAACTAGACCACATGAACACAGAATACCTATAGTCCCTAATTCTGCCCCTGTTAATGTTAAGCCATACCAATACCCTCACTCACAAAAAGATGTTATGACCACCATTATCCAAGACATGCTACAGGAGGGTATCATCAAACCTAGCAACAACCCCTATTCTTCACCAGTGCTTTTAGTTCGAAAAAAAGATGGTACTTGGCATTTTTGCATCGACTATAGAGCACTCAACGTAGTTACAGTTTGTGACCGTTTTCCCATTCCTATAATCGATGAGATTTTTGATGAATTGGGGTCAGCAACTATTTTTTCTAAGATTGATTTACGATTTGGCTACCACCAGATCCGGGTTTCACCGGAGGACACTTACAAAACTGCGTTCAGAACTTTTGATAGACACTATGAGTTTTTGGTGATGCCTTTTGGTTTAACTAATGCTCCTAGTTCTTTTCTATCAGCTATGAACGATTTGCTTCGACCATATTTACGACGGTTTGTGTTAGTTTTCTTTGATGACATTCTTATTTACAGTTCTTCACTTTCTGATCATGCTAAGCATTTACAATTGATTTTGGATTTACTGTTATCTAATCAATTTATGCAAAAGTCTCCAAATGTATGTTTGTTTTTCCTAGTGTTGATTATTTATGCCACATTATTTCAAGTAATGGTGTAACCCCAGACCCTGCGAAGATTCAAGCTATACTAGACTGGCCGCAGCCACGATCACTCACGGCTCTCAGGCGTTTTTTAGGCCTCACCGGCTTCTATCGGAGATTTGTCCGTCACTATGCCGCTTTCGCCTCTCCTCTCACCGATTTATTAAGTTCCACTAAATTACATTGGAGTACAGATGCAGAGAGAGCATTTATAACTTTGAAAAATAAAATGACTCAAACTCCAGTCTTGTGTCTTCCAGATTTCTCCCTTCCTTTTGTGCTCGAAACGGATGCATCAGTAGTTGCTGTTGGAGTAGTTTTATCTCAGCAGGGCCACCCCGTTGCCTTCTTTAGTAAAAAGACGTGCAAACATCTTTAGGCTTCATTTGTGTATGTTCGGGAGATGTATGCCATTATAGAATCTGTAAAAAAAAAAGGATACAATACTTAATAGGACGCCATTTTCTCATTTATATATATCAAAAAAGTCTAAAGAACTTATTGGTCCAGACAGTACAAACTCCAGAACAACAGAAATGAGCTGCTAAATTACAGGGTTTTCATTTTGATATCCAATACAAACCTGGCAAGACAAATCAAGTAGCTGACGCTCTTAGTCGAATACAACTTGAGAATGAGGATGTTGCTTCTCGCTTTCCTCCCATGTTCCCCTCATTCTGCAACAACTGAAATCTCATTACCTGTCAGACCCAAAAGGAAAATCACTCATCAACCAATTGCTGCTAGATCCGCATAAACACCAGAACTTTTAGCGAAAAGAGGGACTTGTTTACTTCAAGGATCAAATTTATTTACCTGACATTCCAGATTTGAAAGCCAACATTATCACCGAATATCACTGCACTCCTGCAGGCGACCATTCCAGTCTTCAACCAACTCTTGCTCGCATCGCTTCTTCTTTCCTTTGGCCTGGTATTTACAAAGACACCAAAGACTTTATCAGATCTTGCACTACTTGTCAAGAAAACAAATATTTGACACAAAAGAAATAGGGACTCTTATAAACTTTACCAACACCGACTCAGGTTTGGAACGATTTAAGCATGGATTTCATTACCCACCTACCCAACTCTCATGGCCACACAGTGATATGGGTTGTGTGCGACATATTGATGAAGTTCTCCCACTTCATTGCTCTTCCAACCCACTTCTCAGCTAAAGATCTTGCCCTCCATTTTCAGTGAAGATCTGCAGACTACACGGTGTCCCTTAATCAATTATTTATGACAGAGATCCTATTTTCCTTAGCAACTTCTAGAAGGAGCTATTTCGCGCGCAAGGAACCACTCTAAAATACAGTCCAGCTTACCACCCTGAAACATATGGACAAACGAAGGTAGTTAATCGTTGTTTGGAAACATATTTAAGATGTTTTACTAGTGATCACCCCAAAAAATGGTTCAACTACTCACACTTGGCAGAATTCTGGTTCAATACGAGCCATCATTCCTCCATCAAAATGTCCCCTTTTAAAGCTCTGTATGGCCGCAGTCCTCCTTCTTTTCCGTCCTACACCGCTGGATCTACCACTATTCCGTCTCTTGATGTTTCTCTGCAAAACAGGGAGGAGATCTTACAAGCCTTGCAACATAACTTGACACGAAGCAAACAGAAAATGGAAATCCAGAGTAACAAAAAAAGAAAACCTTGTACCTTTACTGTGGGAGATCGCGTTTTACTCAAACTTCAATCGTACCATCAAGTATCTGTTCACCGCCGCTCCTCTCAGAAGCTTGCAAAACATTTCTTTGGCCCTTTTGTGATCAAAAACCGAATCGGCTGTAATACGGTGAACTGACTTTGTAGGATTTTTGTATCCAAATGTGCGGATAGCAAGAGTCGCCACCGACTTTTATTTTTATCCAATTAAGGGAAGGTAAAAGTAACAGAAAAAGACCTTCGTTAGATTCTGAGTTCGGGAGAATGGTTATGAAAAGGGAAGGTATTAACACCCCTTTCCATCCGTAGTTATCTACGGGCTCTTAGTTGCTCTAGATCACTTTTTAAAAAAATTGCTTTCTGTGTGTTTGACAAAAAATGTTTTGAAAAGGCATTTCGCTTTGACTTTATAATGACTCATGTAGGAGTGTATACAAAGTGTTTGGAAATGTTTTTGTTTTGAAAAGAATTTGAACTTTGAAAAAGAGTGTGTGGTGTGAAAAGCATTTGATAGAGCAAGCAACTAAAAGACTTATTTACCCACTCAGAATTGGTCGTTTTGTACTTCTACGTTCCTTTAGAATAGCGCTAGCCATACCATTAGTTAGTAGGTAGCTCCATTCGTTGGATGTAAGCGGGACATTCGAAGGGACATCGGATGGTCATAGAAGGCAACTTGTAGGAAGTATCCTAGCACATTCGAAGGGACTATCATCATTTTTTCGTAGGCGACAATCGAGGGTCAAGATCATGTATTCGGAGGCGACATCGTGGGTCTTATGATCTTTGTATCGAAGGGACTATGATGATTTGTTTGGAAGGCAACGGTGCTAGAATACCTCTACGTTCGAGGGACATGACCATTTTGAATTCGCAAAGGCAACGAGAGAGAATTACCCTAAGGGGTGCATGTGTGAAAGAAGTGTGTTGGATTCAGAATATGTTATCTTGAAAATTAGTGGGCTATGTTCAATTTTAATCTTGCCATACACGCCTAATTACTAGCAATTGATAAGGGTGCGAAAAGTAAAATGCGGAATGTAAAAGCGGAAATGTAAAGGTGCGGAAAGTAAAACCTACGCTATTACAAGGCTTTGGGGCAGATACATAATTTAAAATGCGGAAAATAAAGTCCTAAATTAAACTATTACATCCCCTGAGCAATTACATTATTGGAAGAAATAGAATAATAAAATGATAACGTCCGAATCGGAGCAACCTGTGAGAGAATAAGAGATCGGAAAATATGATGAAATCGAAATAAGATAAAATGTTAGAAAAAATGCAATTTTTAATATGAGAAAATTAATATAGGCTGGAAATAAGATAAATAAATTAAAATAATTTTTTGGGATTTTTTGGAAAAGATTTAATAATTAAAATGCAATTAAAAGTGAATTAAATGCAAAAATATAAATAAAATAAATATGCATGCAAAAATTATATTTTTAAATTTATTAAATTAAATAAACATTTTTATGAAAATAATGTAAAAAGAAAAAAATGTTTTTGGTAATTTTTAATGCAGAATAAAAATTATGGAAACAATTAAAATAATATGAAAATATTGAAATAATATAGAAAATATGAAAATAATATGGAAAAAAGGTGAGTTTTGGAAAAAGAAGCAAAACTGGTCTCAGTGTGGATCGAACCCGTGACATGGAAGTGAAACCCTGAGATTGCTTGCCTCTACCACTACGCCAGCCTGCACTTGTTGTCATGAAACGAAAACGTGCAACCATGAGCTACACGCGTCGTTGTCTGGTGGAGTCAAAGCACAATCAGCCTGTGGGGTCCCTGTTGGATGAAACAGACGAATCATGAAGCACCATAACGCCACGCACGCCCTTGCCGGAGTCAACACGTTCAACGACGCCGGAGCCCTAGCTCCGGTCGTCTTCTCCGGTGGGACACGATCTGAACCTGCAAAAACACGAGCGATAAACAAGAAAGAAGGACCCTGTCCCCCTAAATCGGACCTCCTGAGTCCAATGGTGCAACTGGTTTTGGCTAAAAACGCTTGTACAAGGCTGTTCGATTCAAACAGTTCGAAATGCCTTAACCATGGCATTTAGAGTTTCACGCGTTCAAGCTTGCATGAGATGAGTTATTCCTGACCTAATGAGCATCCTGAGTTCATACAAACACACGAAAAACATTAATGATGCATGAAATACGTAAATCGAAAATAGGAAAATTCCAAACCGGTGAGAGTTGGATGTGGTGATCTAGGACTGGGCTTGAGCGATGGATGTTTATGACCCAGGAACCTCCCAAGTGTGGATGGATGGCTTGACTGAAACTTGCTGGAAATTGAAATTTGAATTTCTTGGATTCTTGAAAAATTTTGCAAGAGTTTGGGTTTGTTTTTAGGTTAGGGTTCCGTCCTTGGTTTGTACACAATGCTGGCAATTTATAGAAGAGATTTGATTGGCAAAAGAGTGGAAAAAAGATTGCTTCATCAATGTGCAAATATTTTCTCTTAAAAACAAATCAAATTTTTCTTAAAACTTGATTTTTTCTTCCCATATGTGTGCATCACGAATTAGGCAAGCATCTTGGGCTTTCTTGGACATTAAGAAAGATATAAATCCAACTTATTTGAAAAAGAAACTTAACTTTCATATTTTACATAATTTATTTTTGAATTAAATGTTATAAAATTCAAATATAAATCATGAAAATAGAAAATCACCAATGCCAAGCATTTATGGGTCAAAAATCATGTCATGAACAAGTTTGGATCAAAAGATTATAGGCCCATTTGGAAAATTTTGCATTTTGACCAAAATGTCCTTTTGTGCAATTGTCCAAAATTGCCCAACTTCTGAATAGTGTATCTTGCTCAATTTTCTACATTTTTGAGTGTTCTTGGACTTTTTGGAAAGCTGTAAGAGTCCTCTAAACAATGTCTTTGGTCTCATCTCAATTGGAGTTACCATGCTCAATATATCTTCAAAACAAAAAGTTGACTTTTTGTTGACTTTGAAAATGACCTAATGTTTTGAGCTATACCTCTCAAATGAAGCATTTTTGGACATTCTTGTGAGACATGAAGTTGTAGAAATTGAATTTCCTTAAAAACAAGAGGTGGTGGAAAATTTCGAGAAAGTATGAGAAAGTTATGACCATCAAAGTTCATTGACTTTTCACCTAGAAACCCTAATTTAGAAAGTTTGACTTTTGAGCAAATCTTGAGTTTTCTTGATGAATCATGATCAACCCTTGATCAAATGGTGAATGTAACTTCAAAATGAGGATGTTGACCAAAATTAGAAGTTTTGACTGTATGTTGACCACGATTGACTTTTGTCCAATACACGATTTTCAACCATCGAGCAATTGCGAGGAAACTTGACTTGTGAAGCTTGAAACTTGACATGGAGAATCTTTGAAGCATATGAGGAGGCATGAATACCATTGGAGATGTTGGAAATCCATCTTGACTTGAGAGATACCAAACCCTAGTTTGGGTTGATTGTCTAGGAGAGAGTTTGTCTGATCAACTCTTGAGGAATCCTTGAGTAGGGATGTATGAAATATCTTGAGAGGATGGAGGGAAAATTTTGGGTATGACATGCCCCTGTTCAATCTTCTTGTCTTGGAGGTTAGATTGACACGCTTGTCTTTCGTGACCGGAGGTAGAAGATGATTGAACACTCGAGTACACAAAATTTGCACTATTGGTGATAATGCGGAATGGGCTTCGGATGCCATTTGGAGAAGTTGGAGACTCATGGGGAACAGTCGCACGCTAGACTCGAGGTTGTTAATAGGAGAGCGACGGAGATGGGCTTAAGATGCCATCTAGAAAGGTCGATCTGGGGAGTGAGTCGTATGTTAGACTGTAGATGTTCTGGAGCGGAGAGGAGATGGGCTTAAGATGCCATCCGGGAGTCGTACGTTAGACTTCGTGTTCACTTTGAATGAAGTTAGTGCGTATTGATTTTTAACCATATATGCGGATTCGAAAGTGAAGAAATGACAAGTTAGTCGAGATGGGCTTAAGATGCCATCCAAGGCAAGAGTCGTCGCTAGACTCGTAGTTCTTATTGATAATAGGGAGGGTCGAATAAATCTTGCCGATTACTCGAGGAGATAGTAGTTGGAAAAATGTGGATAGCTTCCTTGTGCATCGGTGTTGATCCATTGCTGTTATCGGAGGATAACGAGGTGGTCTTTCGGATAGTTTTCCGTCGGTTGGGCTTAATCTGGACTAGTCGTCGGAGGACAACCAAGGGCGGTCTTTCGATAGTTTTCCGTCGGTTCGGGGCTTAATCTGGACCGTCGGAGGACAACCAAGGGTGGTCTTTCGATAGTTATCCGTCGATTCGGGCTTAATCTCGACGTCGGAGGACAACCAAGGCGGTCTTCGATAGTTTTCCGTCGATTCGGGGCTTAATCCGACCTGTTTGCGTCCCACACTGTTTGGAGAAAACAAGAGAAACTTTGATAGAATATTCGTTAGTTTTATGCAAAGTATGATGCATGATGTATATGAATGACATATGCATGAATTATGACTTTATGAGAAATGTATGGATGATAGATGTTGTGATATTTCAAAACATATCCATCTTGAAGAAGATCATATTCTTTGAAGATTTCGACTCTGTTTGGGGATTGTGTAGGTGAGAACCCGCTTTGAAGGAGAAGAAAGATATCCGGATTCCTCAATGCACTATCGACCAAGTCTTGGGCCTAGATATTGTTGAGGAAGGTAGAGATTTGAGAAGCTCGTTGTTGGAGATCTCATAGACCGCCGAGGAGAATGGAAGGCGATCCGTTGGGGACCTTGCATGTAGATCCTGCGAGGAAATTTAAGAGGCGCCCATCGGGATTCCGTAGATCTCCGAGAATATTTGATAGTTGGGAGACCGGCTGGAAGAGTCGGATCGTTGTAATCTCTGGGGGAATAAAATGTAGTTTCCTCGATGCACTATCTCGACCAAGTTTGAGTCCGATACCGCTGGGGAAAAGGAATGATCGAGATACCGGGATAAACATCTGATTTGGGGTGAAGTGTTACCGAGACCGATGTAACATTGCTCGGTTGAGTGGAATCACCGTGGATTAACATATACTGGGAAGGTGTGTTGTGAGTGACACCTCTCTCGTGGGGAACTATTTGGTGACTTTCGTCGTCATCCCAATTCCTGGACTGTAGTAAGTACTTTTGTATGTTCACTTTTCGCATGTTTGCGAAGAGATTCTTATTGTCAAATGCATATAATCATTCAAAACAAACGTTGGACTTATTGCAAACGACAACAACAAGAATTGTAAAGAGAAAGAATTTGCGTTTATTTGAAATGTGGCGTATGGCCAAGTAGTTTGTACACAAGAAAGGTAAAAAGCTATGCGGAAACAATCTCGTTAAGTTCCAACTACGCTAGTACTCATATATTTCGACTATCTTATCTCCTTTGTCAAGAGAAAGTGAGTCGATCTTCGCCATTCGAACCTTGAATGATAGTAGTCGGGAGCGGTGATCTGGAAGAGACATAGTTACGCTTAAATCCCTAACTTTGCCTAGACCGCCTTTGGTTTTCACCAAGGATACCCTTTTTGCCCAAGCCGCCTTTTCGTGTTTTCGACTTGCCGGTGTACATGTTTTGTATATATCCTTAATTTTGCCCGAACCTTTTGGTTCGCCAGATGCCCTTACTTTTGCCTAGGCCACGACCTAGCGGATCTCTTTTATGCGTAGTATTTTTGACTATGTCTCGCTCGTGGTGTGGAAGTCTTCACCATCCATGGTGCTAAGTATCATAGCTCCACGGAAAACACTCTTGACTACAAACGGTCCCTCGTAGGTGGGAGTCCATTTGCCCTGGATCACCTTGTGGAAGAATGATGCGCTTGACTACTAGATCACCGACTTGGTAGGCTCGGTGCACGACCTTCTTATTAAATGCTCGATCATTCGTTTCGATAATCATCCATGGCGGATGGACGAGTCGTCAATCAAGTTGATCTGGTCAAGGCGAGTCTGGACCCAATCGTCTTCGCCTAATTCTGCCTCCTGGAGGACTCTGGTTGAGGGTATCTGAACCTCGATGGGTAAGACGGCTTCCATACCGTATACAAGAGAGGGGTTCTGTTGATGTTCGTATGGAAGTGCGATAACCATGAAGAGCAAATGGTAACATTTCATGCCAATCTTTGTAAGTCATCATCTTCAGATAATCTTCTTAATGTTCTTATTGGCGGCTTCCACTGCGCCGTTCATCTTAGGCCGATATGGAGAAGAATTGTGATGCTTGATCTTGAATTGCATGCAGAGTTCGGTGATCATCTTGTTGTTGAGATTGGAACCGTTATCTGTGATAATCCTTTCAGGAGCGCCATACCGACAGATAAGATTATGCTTGATGAATCGAGCCACTACATTCTTGGTAATAGATGCATACGAGGCTGCTTCTACCCACTTGGTAAAGTAATCAATTGCCACAAGGATGAAACGATGTCCATTGGAAGCCGTGGGCTTAATCTCCAATCATGTCAATGCCCCACATTGCAAAAGGCCAAGGAGAAGTTAAAACATTCGGAGATACCGAGGTACGTGTACTTTGTCCGCATAACCGCACTTGTGACAAGATCGAGAAGCGGTGAAAATCGCCCATGGTAGACCAATAGTAACCGTTCTCAAAATCTTCTTAGCCATGGTGTGTCCAGAGTGGGTACCAAATGCGCCTGTAACTCTTCCATGATGCGTATTCTTCGTCTACACAGAGTAAGCACAAATCGTGGTTGCGCTTGTATAAGATGTCGCTGAGAAAGAATTTGGATGCGAATCTTCTCATGAATTTCTTATCATTGATGATGCCCTGCGGATATTCCCGAGTCTCAAGATACCTCTTCACATCGTAGTACCAAGGTTTCTCTTCGCCAAGCTCACAACAATACTGGTTCGTCAATTTCTCAATGATGATCCGGGAGCCTCGTTGTCCCATCTAACCGTGAACATAGGCGACATAGTAGCCAATGCGCCGCCAACCGATTCTCTTCTCGTGGAATATGATCAAAAGTAATCTCTTCAAGTAGGGAATCAAACTTAAAACATGCTCGATACGGAATGAGATTCGGATGCTTCGTATCCCACTCGCCTTTATCCGATCACTAAAGTGAGTCTCCATACACTTGTAAGAACTTGATTCTTAAGTCAATAGCGACTTTGATACCCATGATGCACGCTCATATTCGCCATGTTGTTAGTGCAACTAAAACATAATCTGGCGGTGAAAGGAGTATGTCCACTGTAGGGATGTAATGATGGCGCCAATGCCATTGCCAAGTGCGTTGAGGCTCCATCAAAGACCATAGTCCATCGGGATCCTTGTTCAGTCCTTCGTGCGGCCTGGTTCTTCCAATCAGTAACTAGTAAAACATCTTCGTCGGAAATTCGAATGCATAGATCGATAGTCATCTACGGCTTGATGAGCCAAATGATCGGCTACCACACTTCCTTTGATCGCTCGAGAAGTGTCTTTGGATGTCATATTCGGTCAAGATCATTTGCCATCTTGCTATTCTTCCGGAGAGTGGTTTCTCAAAGATGTATTTCATCGGATCTATCTTAGAAATCAACAAGGTAGTGTGAGTCAACATATACTGTCTTAGTCGAGCAGCCCAAGCCAAAGTTGCAAGTTTTCTCGAGTTGAGTATCTTGTTTCACGTCGGTAGACTTTTGCTAAGGTAGTATATTGCATGCTCTTTTCGACTGACTCGTCATGTTGCCCCAACACACACCCCATTGAGTTCTCTAACACCGTCAAGTACATGATAAGAGGTCTTCCTGGCGGGCGGCATCGGATATGAGGGTTACGTAAGTACTCCTTGATTTTGTCAGCGATCCGCAATCGCGCTCCATTCTACTACTTGATCTTTCTTAAGTAACGAAGATTGGCTCAAGTAGCGATTAGGTGTGCAATGAATCTGGCAATGTAGTTCAATCGGCCCAAGAAACCTCTGACCTCCTTCTCTGTGCGGGGAGCTGGCATCTCTTGAATAGCTTTAACCTTGGCATGGTCAACTTCAATACCTTTTCCACTGACAACAAACCCTAGGAGTTTTCCGGATCTAACTCCAAAAGTGCACTTGTTAGGATTAAGTCTTAGTCTCAGACTTCTTCAACAGTTTCGCAAATGATTAAGATGTTCTTCTTCAGTCTGTGATTGAGCTATCATGTCGTCGACGTAGACCTCTATCTCGTGATGAATCATGTCATGAAACAATGTAACCATAGCACGCTGATAAGTGGCGCCTGCGTTCGTCAGTCCGAACGGCATAACCTTGTAACAGAAAGTGCCCCATTGTGTAACAAAAGTAGTCTTCTCCATGTCTTCGGGAGCCATTTTAATCTGATTGTAACCGGAGAAACCATCAATGAAGGAGAAAACCTTATCTTTGGCGGTGTTGTCAACCGAACATCAATATGAGGAAGTGGAAATCATTTCGGACTTGCTTTGTTTAGATCTCTGTAATCCACACACATTCGTACTTTACCATCCTTCTTGGGCACGGGCACCACATTAGCAACCCACTGTGGATAAGAAGTAACGACTAAGAAACCAGCGTTAAACTGCTTCATAACTTCGGTTTTGATCTTCTCGACATCTCAGACGCATGCGATTTAACCTTCGTTTCACCGAGAAAACCTTCTTTGTCGCAATCGGTGTACCACAATATCAATGTCTAAACCCGGCATGTCTTCGCGACCAAGCAAAAACCTCAATATAGTCTCGTAGCATCCGAACCAACCTTTCTTTAACACTGTTCTCAAGACCCGCTCCTATCTTGATCTCTTTTCTGTCTCGTCAAGACCCAAATTCACAACCTCAACTTGCTCTTCGTGGTGGTCAGTATAACTCGCTCTTCTTGCGTAGGCAAGTTCTCCGGCACTTCACAATCTTCCTCACTTTCGTCTTGGCTTGGTAGATCGGATTATCAAGTCATATTTAGCACTAGCAAAGTTATTAACGAGATTCGAGTGATTCTATAGTGTATCACGGTGTGTGTAAGAAACACATAGCTTTTTGAAGGGGTGATAAAGTAAAAGAAAACAAACAATTTGAATGCAAAAGTCCAACGAATTTATTGAATGAAAATACGCAAACGACAGATAATAACCCTCGCAAACGAGCCATGACGCCCCGGGTAAGGCACCAGGCTTTCAAAGTTTATTGTTCAAAACATAAAGAGATACGAAAAGCAAAACAAAACAAGAGCAATTACTCCTGACTAAAGGAGATTGGTATGACGTCTTCAGTCTTCCAATGGTTGAGCTCATTGTCTGGAGTTGGGAAGATCCACTTGCTGATGTCGAAGTCGTTGTCGTCGTCTTCTATAGCGTGGATTCCACTCTGGCTAATGCGGAAAGGAGGTTGGCCGCACGTTCGCGGCGTATCATCTTCTGTCCCTTGATGGTGAAGCCTAAACCGGTCTTGTCGATTTGAAAGGAAGATCGTGAGCGACCCCAACAAGATCTTCCTTCTTCAACAAAGCTTGAGCATCTTTTAATGAGGCCATCCTAGGCGGAACTTTAGCATCTTCAGAGGAGAGAGTCAACAGCATGACTCGGGAATTGTTTCAAAAGCTTGAGGAGTCTCAAGAATTCACCTCCATCTCGAGGTATCGGAATGATAGATGACCGACCATATACTTCTTCACCACATACCGTGACGACCTTCCCTTTCACCGGTATTTCACCTTGTAAGGTAGAGGTAATACCGCCCCATGTATCCAAGGCGCCCAAGTAGGCAAGAGTAAGTCGGACGGATGTCCATGACAAAGAAAGTAGAGTCAAAAGTCCGGAACCGACTTTAACAGTGAGTGAGCTCTCCAAGCATGCGCTTAGAACCATCAAAAGCTCTCACGATAATGTCACCGGGTCTCGAACCAACCCTTCGACATCAAGTCGATCAAAAGCGCTTCGAAGGATATTCGCAGTAACCGTATCTACCAAGACATGAGACAGGTAACGCCTTGCATTCAACAGATGTGCAAGGCTTTGTTATGTTTCTTTCCGGAGTCAAATCAAGATCGAGAAGCCTAGGGTTGTTGGCAGCCGTGCTAGCAATACAAACTTCGAATTGATCTGGTAGTGTCTTGCGGTACATGAGCATTCTTCAAACTTCACCAAGGCATTAGCATGAGCCTCGAGCACAAGAGCAAAGCGAGCATGGAAATCTTGGACGAGTCTGTCCTAACTGCTCCACAACATTGTAATCACTCTTCTTGATGATCTTGAATTTCCTCCATTTCTTGTTTGGAGGTGTCTTGAGAACTTCCTTTGGTACTTCCGTTGAGCGGGATGGGCCACTGGTTCTTTCCCTCTAGCTGCGGATATTGATTGAGTAGCTGGAATGCGAGCTGGAGTCGCAGTGTCTTTTGGAGGAGAGATCTCTGGAGAGAATACCCTTCCGGTTCTGGTCACGTTGCTTGATCCGGTGATGTTGTCGATGTCAGGAATAGAAGCTCCAATGGTAAGATCCTCAACGGTCAGAGGGTCTTGCTTGACGCCATGATAGTAAACATCAGCTCCATAGTTCCAAGGGATAGCCTTGTCAGAGGAATATGGAACTGGTCTTGGAGAAGTGATAATGAGAGGTGCCACCCTAGGCACAGGATCAGCAGAGGAAATCCTTATTGTGTTAACATCAGCATAGTCTTCTGGGAAATCGTCACCCCATCCGGTCGCTTTAACATCTTCAATAGGAATCTTGTAACTATCAGGGACAATGTACTTCACCATGTAATCATACTTTCCACTTGGTTGCCCCAAGGTATCCCATACAGATGGTACAGTTTCATTCGCATTGTCAATCTTCAACTTAGACATTTCTTCACACACGCATGTGGTTTCGAAATAGTATCTCACGGTTGTCCATCATGCATCGAACACGTCTTCTCAACCAAGCACAACCATCGTGCAGATGGGCACCAACGACAATTCTCGGGCATCTGGATTGACACCTTGCAGCAAATTCTTCTTACCATCGAGGAATGGTCAAGTCATCTATGTTGAAAACATAAGTATCGCCACCAACAGATTGGAACTCTTGTCATGGTTAGGCATAGGCGCTGATCACATTCGAGTCTCAACGGAGGATCAAACTCATCTGCTTAGCTTCAATCATATCCTGAATCTTGTTCTTCGAGCCCAACAATTGTGTCGTCGTGCCCTGGCTATTGGAATGGTAAGCACACTTAGTATTAGGATTGTACGGAGAGGAAGTGTTGACATTCGAGGAGGATCCTCAAGGTAATCACCGCTTTCAACATGTGTTGCAAGGCTTGCGACAATGGCATGTTGATCTTCGAACCGCCTTCGGGAGCGTGCCTGCCGCGTTGTCTCACCGAGGTTGTCCGATGTAGGATGGAGATCACAACCGCCCCACAGATTGAGCACGATCGGTTTGGCTCGACTTTTTCGACCATACACAGATTGGCTTCTTTCTTACCACCAAAAGATTTCTTTGCAAGATTGAAGATGGCTCTACATGGATCTTCCCACTCTTGATACCAGCTTCAATGCGCTCATCAATATCACGGTGAATCCGGATGATGAATTTCCAATCGATGATTGAAGAATGAGCTGTCGGTGTTCCCATAAACATATCAACCAACTCCCTATTGGACAAGGGTGGTTGAACTCGCTGCTAGATCTCTCCATTTCGAGCATACTCCTTGAACTTCTCGTCACGACCCATGGACATGCTTTGTAGTTGCATGCGAGTGGGTGTCAATTCAAGATTGTACTCATATCGTCTCAGAAAGCATCACCAAGTCACCCAAGTACGGATACGGTCATTCTCTAGCCGATAGTACCATTCCAACTGGTTCGGACAAACTCTCTTGAAAATAGTGCATCCACAACTTTCCATCATCGTGGGGATTGATCTTCGGACATAGGACTTCAAATGCAGCTTTGGGCAGGACATGCCATCATATTTGGCAAAAGTAGGAACCTTGAATTTGGGAGGAATCACAACACCAGGAACAAGACTCAGATCATCAAAGTTCAGCCCGGACATTTTCAAGTTTTCCACAGCATTCAGACGGTCTTCAAGTTGTTTGTACTTGTCATCTTCATCAGAGTGTTGGCTATAATCAGAGTGGTCCTCTCCTCCTTTCTTTGGCTCACGCTGATCACCTTCATCACCCTTGGTACTCCCGTCGGTATGGACACTTCCGTCAGAGAGCTCGATCCGACTGACCACTTTAGGACCTCCTTTGAAACGTCTACCCATGTTGAGGAGACCAACAACCTTCTTCTTCTTGTTGATGAGCTTCTTCAGATCTTCTTGGCCTTGGACCAAGCTGGTGAACATCTGCTGAAACTGAGCATTCTGAGCCTGGAGATCTTTGACAGTCTGTTCAAGAGCCATTTCTGCTAAAATAAATAGCGAGCAAATGAGAAAACCAATCTCCAATGTACCTGTGATGCAATGTTATGCTATGCTATGCGATGTTTATGCGAATGCAATGCAATGTTTTCAAGGACCTTAGAGATTTAAATTTGTTAAACAAGCAAAAACAAACATTTATTAGTACTCTTTTTATTATTCTTTTTCTTTTTAAGTACAAGAGATAGTTCAAAACAATAAAAGAAAACATAAACATCCTAAAGCTCTAAGTCTCCCACGGGCGCTTCCTCTTGGTGCCGATGTAGGCATTGATGTTTCGCTCCTCGTGAAGTAGCTTGGTCAACTCTAACACTTTCTTCTCGCTTGCGTAACACTGAGCTTCAAAGGTATCCCTTTCTTCTTTGAGTTGAATCCAGGATCTCTTCAAGTCTTCAAAATCGGTAGGCATGTCGATGGAGAATAAGATAGGTACGCCACCTATAGCAACAGTTCCATAATTACGGTAAACAAAGTGAATGGCATCATGAGGTTTTGAGCTCGAGCTCGCACCCATTTGAGGTAAGGTTCCCAAGGAATGGAGTTCGGTGCCCCAAAGTCTTGGTATCGTCTTTACCATGCCCCAAGCGTGTATGAACCTTCTTGTAATTCGAGATCGTGATTGTAATCGAACACAATATCTTGGAGAAGCATATCATGTGGACCATCTCTTCGAGCAAAACCAAACTGACGTAGAGCTAGAGAAGGGTTGTAAGTAATACCTCGCCTTATACCAAGTAGCGGTACATTAGGGAATTCTCCACAACGCTCAATGAATGTGAAGTCCTTTTGAGAGAAAAGACTCCAACGGATATCTGAATGAGAGAGTGACATCAATCTTTGAGACCATCTCATCCTTTGTTCATTCTTCAAAACTGATGGAGGAAGGTGCGAAATAAACCACCTAGAAAGTAACGGTATGCAACACATGAGAGTTCCTTGTCTCTTAGTAGTACGAGTGTGGAGAGAATGCAGGATGTCTCCAAGTAAAGTAGGCACTGGATTGCGGGTAAGAAATAATTTGATGGCATTGATGTCTATGAATTGATCCGAGTTAGGAAATAGAACCAAACCATAAATTAGCAAGGCCACAATGTCTTCGAATGCATGGAAACTCATAACTTTGAGGAATTCTCGGGCTCTCTTGATTAAGAACTTGGAAAGTAAACCCTTAACTCCACTTCTAGTTTCCCAATTGGCTTCAATGTCCGAGCGCTTAAGATGTAAGGCGGATGCGATGTCTTCGAACTTAGGAACCTTTTCCAAACCGGTGAATGGCATTTGGTCAAGAATAGGTATCCCAAGTAGCTTAGAGAACTCTTCCAAGGTAGGAACCAACTGATAATCGGGAAATGTGAAGCAATGGTGTTTCGGATCAAAGAACTGGAATAGGACATGCATCATATCTTCTTCAAAACCGGAGATAACCAAATCAAGTAGATAACCATGTCTTTTGATGAACTGAGCATGGTCGGGAATTTCTGAAACCAATTCTTTGAGTTGAGAAGGGATACCCATGAAGTTGATTCGGATAGTCTTTCTAGAAGCCATAATCCCTACAAAACAGAGCAAAGATAAATCCCTAGGTCCTTGAAATAGTTAGAAATGATATGCAATGCGAATGATGTCATGATGTCATGTTTAGCACACACAAACAATTCACACAATGAGCCTAGGTTTAAGGCTTGCATGAGGTATAGGTGATTACCCTACCAAAAGTTTGAGTTGGTTCATCCCGTCCTATAATAGTAACCGGTTCTAGGAATCTCATATCACGATCTTTCTCGTAGGCGCTTATTTCAATACGACGCCAAGTGGTCGATCGAAAATGTCCCAAAAGTCTAACCTCAATGAGCGTAGCATCGAGTATCAACCAACCTCGGTCTACACCAAAGCCGGCCATCTCACTACCTTCTAATGGCCAAGATGGGTCAATTAAGGTTCTAAACGTTTAGTTAGCGCTTGATGACACCACGCAGAAGCCAAATACTATCTTCAACTTGGGAATGAAGAGTATCGGACAACCAAAGTGTCACGCTAACGTAGCCATCATGTTGACCGCGTAGTTATACGTCTAACGGTCGCGATGATCTAATGCTACTTACCTAAAAGGAAACCCGGATCCGGGTGTAGGATCCCCCAACAATATAATACCCAAGCAACCCTTAAAGATAAAGCATACAAGTCAATCAAAAGCAATAAAAGTTATCTAGAAATCCTAAGGCAATTCTCTTTTGGGTTCATCCTCACAGAGTCGCCATCAGAATACGTGAACCGACTTTGTAGGATTTTTGTATCCAAATGTGCGGATAGCAAGAGTCGCCACCGACTTTTATTTTTATCCAATTAAGGGAAGGTAAAAGTAACGAAAAAGACCTTCGTTAGATTCTCGAGTTCGGGAGAATGGTTATGAAAAGGGAAGGTATTAGCACCCCTTTCCATCCGTAGTTATCTACGGGCTCTTAGTTGCTCTAGATCACTTTTTAAAAAAATTGCTTTCTGTGTGTTTGACAAAAAATGTTTTGAAAAGGCATTTCTCTTTGACTTTGTAATGACTCATGTAGGAGTGTATACAAAGTGTTTGGAAATGTTTTTGTTTTGAAAAGAATTTGAACTTTGAAAAAGAGTGTGTGGTGTGGAAAGCATTTGATAGAGCAAGCAACTAAAAGACTTATTTACCCACTCAGAATTGGTCGTTTTGTACTTCTACGTTCCTTTAGAATAGCGCTAGCCATACCATTAGTTAGTAGGTAGCTCCATTCGTTGGATGTAAGCGGGACATTCGAAGGGACATCGGATGGTCATAGAAGGCAACTTGTAGGAAGTATCCTAGCACATTCAAGGACTATCATCATTTTCGAGGCGACAATCGAGGGTCAAGATCATGTATTCGGAGGCGACATCGTGGGTCTTATGATCTTTGTATCGAAGGGACTATGATGATTTGTTTGGAAGGCAACGGTGCTAGAATACCTCTACGTTCGAGGGACATGACCATTTTGAATTCGCAAAGGCAACGAGAGAGAATTACCCTAAGGGGTGCATGTGTGAAAGAAGTGTGTTGGATTCAGAATATGTTATCTTGAAAATTAGTGGGCTACGTTCAATTTTAATCTTGCCATACACGCCTAATTACTAGCAATTGATAAGGGTGCGAAAAGTAAAATGCGGAATGTAAAAGCGGAAATGTAAAGGTGCGGAAAGTAAAACCTACGCTATTACAAGGCTTTGGGGCAGATACATAATTTAAAATGCGGAAAATAAAGTCCTAAATTAAACTATTACATCCCCTGAGCAATTACATTATTGGAAGAAATAGAATAATAAAATGATAACGTCCGAATCGGAGCAACCTGTGAGAGAATAAGAGATCGGAAAATATGATGAAATCGAAATAAGATAAAACGTTAGAAAAAATGCAATTTTTAATATGAGAAAATTAATATAGGCTGGAAATAAGATAAATAAATTAAAATAATTTTTTGGGATTTTTTGGAAAAGATTTAATAATTAAAATGCAATTAAAAGTGAATTAAATGCAAAAATATAAATAAAATAAATATGCATGCAAAAATTATATTTTTAAATTTATTAAATTAAATAAACATTTTATGAAAATAATGTAAAAAGAAAAAAATGTTTTTGGTAATTTTTAATGCAGAATAAAAATTATGGAAACAATTAAAATAATATGAAAATATTGAAATAATATAGAAAATATGAAAATAATATGGAAAAAAGGTGAGTTTTGGAAAAAGAAGCAAAACTGGTCTCAGTGTGGATCGAACCCGTGACATGGAAGTGAAACCCTGAGATTGCTTGCCTCTACCATTACGCCAGCCTGCACTTGTTGTCATGAAACGAAAACGTGCAACCATGAGCTACACGCGTCGTTGTCTGGTGGAGTCAAAGCACAATCAGCCTGTGGGGTCCCTGTTGGATGAAACAGACGAATCATGAAGCACCATAACGCCACGCACGCCCTTGCCGGAGTCAACACGTTCAACGACGCCGAGCCCTAGCTCCGGTCGTCTTCTCCGGTGGGACACGATCTGAACCTGCAAAAACACGAGCGATAAACAAGAAAGAAGGACCCTGTCCCCCTAAATCGGACCTCCTGAGTCCAATGGTGCAACTGGTTTTGGCTAAAAACGCTTGTACAAGGCTGTTCGATTCAAACAGCTCAAAATGCCTTAACCATGGCATTTAGAGTTTCACGCGTTCAAGCTTGCATGAGATGAGTTATTCCTGACCTAATGAGCATCCTGAGTTCATACAAACACACGAAAAACATTAATGATGCATGAAATACGTAAATCGAAAATAGGAAAATTCCAAACCGGTGAGAGTTGGATGTGGTGATCTAGGCAGCCTGGGCTTCGAGCGATGGATGTTTATGACCCCTGGGAACCTCCTGAGCAAGTGTGGATGGATGGCTTGGACTGAAACTTGCTGGAAATTGAAATTTGAATTTCTTGGATTCTTGAAATTTTTGCAAGAGTTTGGGTTTGTTTTTAGGTTAGGGTTCCGTCCTTGGTTTGTACACAATGCTGGCAATTTATAGAAGAGATTTGATTGGCAAAAGAGTGGAAAAAAGATTGCTTCATCAATGTGCAAATATTTTCTCTTAAAAACAAATCAAATTTTTCTTAAAACTTGATTTTTTCTTCCCATATGTGTGCATCACGAATTAGGCAAGCATCTTGGGCTTTCTTGGACATTAAGAAAGATATAAATCCAACTTATTTGAAAAAGAAACTTAACTTTCATATTTTACATAATTTATTTTTGAATTAAATGTTATAAAATTCAAATATAAATCATGAAAATAGAAAATCACCAATGCCAAGCATTTATGGGTCAAAAATCATGTCATGAACAAGTTTGGATCAAAAGATTATAGGCCCATTTGGAAAATTTTGCATTTTGACCAAAATGTCCTTTTGTGCAATTGTCCAAAATTGCCCAACTTCTGAATAGTGTATCTTGCTCAATTTTCTACATTTTTGAGTGTTCTTGGACTTTTTGGAAAGCTGTAAGAGTCCTCTAAACAATGTCTTTGGTCTCATCTCAATTGGAGTTACCATGCTCAATATATCTTCAAAACAAAAAGTTGACTTTTTGTTGACTTTGAAAATGACCTGTAATGTTTTGAGCTATACCTCTCAAATGAAGCATTTTTTGGACATTCTTGTGAGACATGAAGTTGTAGAGAATTGAATTTCCTTAAAAACAAGAGGTGGTGGAAAAATTTCTGAGAAAGTATGAGAAAGTTATGACCAGTCAAAGTTCAGTTGACTTTTCACCTAGAAACCCTAATTTAGAAAGTTTGACTTTTGAGCAAATCTTGAGTTTTCTTGATGAATCATGATCAACCCTTGATCAAATGGTGAATGTAACTTCAAAATGAGGATGTTGACCAAAAATCGAAGTTTTGATGTATGTTGACCACAGTTGACTTTTTGTCCAATACACCCGATTTTCAACCATCTGAGCAATTGCCTGAGGAAACTTGACTTGTGAAGCTTGAAACTTGACATGGAGAATCTTTGAAGCATATGAGGAGGCATGAAGACCATTGGAGATGTTGGAAATCCATCTTGACTTGAGAGATACCAAATCCTAGTTTGGGTTGATTGTCTAGGAGAGAGTTTGTCTGATCAACTCTTGAGGAATCCTTGAGTAGGGATGTATGAAATATCTTGAGAGGATGGAGGGCAAATTTTGGGGTATGACATCGGCGTTGTTGATTATGAACTCGACCTCTTAGCATCATCCCGAATCCACCTAGTGTTCCATGCATCTCAACTCCGACCCTTTTACGGTACTGACACCCTCCAGCAATCCGAGTCGATTCCGTTTGAGTTCGAACCCCCAACTGAGGAAGACGACACCATGGCTGAAAGGATAACTGTTGGGAAGGAACAACACACTGAAGAAGAAGTTGCAGGGGAAAACGAAAAGGTTCAGAGAGAGACTCATACAAAGGATGAGAAGAGAAACATGCAAGAGAAACATCAATGTAACTCTGTTCTAGTACCTTCCCCACGTGCCTTCCCATTCTCCAAGGAACCCATTTACACGCTTCCTCAGTTTCCAATGCCAGCTGCTCCCAACGTTTCTTCCACGCGTCCCAATGCGTCCACATGCGCTCCCACTATTTCTCCTCACCATCCAGCTGTCTCCCATTTATCTCCCAACGTATCCCTTTCTGGCCCCACACATTATGTTTCAAAACCCATCCTTGAGGACAAGGAAGATTTTGGGCTAGTGAGTAGTGTTAGCAGGCCCACGCGAAATAAAGCCAAACCCAAAAATCTTCAAGACTATGTCCTTACATAGTTGTTATACCCCAAAATTTTCCCTCCTACTTCTCAAGACAATCCACAACTCCATACTCAAGAATTTCACAAGGGTTGACCAGACAAACCCTCTCCTAAGCACTCAATCCAAACTAGGGTTCTGCTCCTCTCAAGTCAAGATGGACTTCCAAGAATTCAATGGTCATCGTACCTCATTATATGCTTCAAGGGATCACCATGTCAAGTTTCAAGCCTTACAAGTCAAAATAGCTCGTCCGATTGCTCAGATGGTTAAAGATCAACTGTATTGGACAAAATGTCAACTGTGGTCAATGTGCAGTCAAATTTCATAATTTTTGGTCAACATCAATATTTTGAAGTGATATTCATCATTTGATCAAGGGTTGATCATGATTCATCAAGAAAAGTCAATATTTGATCAAAAGTCAAAGTTTCTAAATTAGGATTTTTGAACAAAAAGTCAACAGAACTTTGACCAGGCATAACTTTCACATACTTTATCAGAAGGTTTTCCACCAAAGCTCATTTTAAAGGGAATTCAATTCTCTATAACTTCATGTCTCACAAGCTTGGGCTAGAAATGCGTCATTTGGAAGTTATGGATCAAAACATTACAGGTCTTTTTTAAAAGTCAACAAAAAGTCATCTTTTTGCAAAGAAGTGTTCATGAGCATGGAAACTTCAATGAAGATGCAACCAAAAGGGTTGTTTAGAAGACATTTTTAGCTTTCTAAAAAGTCCAATAACACCCAAAATTTTAAAAAATGAGCAAGATACAAGTTGTGCAAGTTGAGCATTTTTGAGGAGGTGCATAAAGAGAAATACCTGAGAAAGTTAAACTTTTTCCAAATGGGCCTAACGTTTCTTGATTCAAACTTGTTCCTTATCTGAAGTAGAACCTCCAAGCCCAAGGCCACATTTTTTATCTTTTATTTTTATTTATTTTGGATTTTTATTCATTTAAAACCAATTTAATTAAAATAAAAGATACAAAATCAAATTTTAAATGCAAGATTGATTTTCTCTCATTCTTGAGGTCCAAGCAAGCCATACAAGCTGTCATTTTTGAAATTATTAAGATTGGCAAGAGAATTGATTAAAATTTGATCAAAAAAGGCAATATTTGGTTTCATTCCAAATCAAATATTTTCTCATTGATTGACATATAATTTCTTCATGATTTTTGACCTAATTCACTCTAGTATATATACACACTGGTTCCAGATGCCACATGACGAAAATTCTTGCCTCCAAGAACCCTACAAAAGCTTCAAAAAACCGTGTGTTTCAAGCAACTTGCAGCCAAAGTTTTGCTTCGATCCAGGCCATTCCAAGCATTCAAAACTTCCGGTGATCCTACGAACTGCTCTGCCCTTGCAAGCACGAAAGCTCCTGAAACGTAAAATCACAGTTTCAGTTTCCATACATATTTTCAGTTTTCGATTTCATACATACATACATGCTTGTTTAATTGAATTTGATCATATATTTGTGTTTGTATTGATGTTTCGATGCTTTCTGGATAGTTTGTTTCAAGTCTAGATGCAGGAACGAGGATCTGCCATTGCTAGGTTTTTGACCTTCAAATTGGGGTTCTCTGATTTAGCCAAAATTAGACCAAACTAAGGGCATGGTCCTGTTCAATGGATCGATTCCAATCGATCCATGGTCTCATATCTAATTTATCTTTGGTATTTGTCAAGTTTTAATTTGTAGGTGCTATAGCTACGAACCAAAATCCGTAGGCAAAGGATACAACAAATCCGTTGGTATAGGTCTGGAAATTCAAACGAAGAAGATGACACCTTGGAGCGTTTCTATGTTAGGATCTCCAAAAGCTCCAGAAGCTCCATCTTTTGGACGCCTCGGAAGTAGAACCTCCAGAAGCTCCAGCTTCTGGACGCCCTCGGAAGCAGGACCTCCGTCAGAAGCTCTGACGGAAAACCTTTTTCTTTATTTTTTTTCCTGCTAATTATTTTCTTTTTTATTTAATTAACTAATTAGTAATTAGGTTAAACAATTAGCTTAATTAGGATTAATTTCACAATTAATTTTCTATTTTTCTTTCTTAATTACAATAATTAATTTAATTAGTTTAATTTAGGTTAATCATTTAATTTAAATTAAATTTCTTTTATTAATTAAAATCAATTAGAATTAGGGTTTCCGATTCACCCGATTTTTACTTAGTAATTAAGTTAACTGAAATCAAACTTTTTTTACTAACCTAAAAACTTTTTACTAACTTAAAACTTTTCTCTATTTTTCGTTCGATTATCTGTTTTCACGCATATTATTGTAACTGCTTCTAGGATGTATAATTTTTTTTACGCGCTTTCCTTTTATCATTATGTATCTGCTTATGGGATGTAATAGATAATTAGGATATTAACTTTCCGGACTCCTCAATTATGTAACTGCCCCAAAGCCATGTAATAGCGTAGGATTTACTTTTCCGCACTTTACATTTCCGCAACTTATTTTCCGCACCTATTAACTGCTAGTAATTAGGCGTGTATGACAAGATAAAATCAACTTAGATCACCCTAATTCAAGATAAAATATCCGAATACAACACATTTTCTTCAGAAATGCACCCCCTTAGGGTATCCTCTCTTGTTGCCTTTCGAAACAATGGTCATGTCCCTCGAACGTAGGGATATCTTAGCTAAGACGCTAACAAACATATCATCATAGTCCCTTCGAATTAAAGATCATAGTCTCTCGATGACCCTCGATGTTGCCTACGAATACATGATCTCGTCCCTCGATTGTTGCCTACGAAAAGTGATGATCGTCCATACGAATATGCTAAGATATCCTTACAAGTTGCCTTCTATGACCATCCGATGTCCCTTCGAACGTCCCTTTTACATCCAACAGATAGAGTTACCTACCAACTAATGGTATGGATAGCGCTACCCTAAAGGAAAGCAAAATAACACGGAAACGACCGTTCTGAGTAGGTAATAGACTCCTAATTGCTTGCTCTATCAAAATACTCTTCACACCTCACACTTTCAAAAATATTTTCAAACACTTTGTATACATTCCAGCGTGAATCATTACAAAGTTCTTTTCCAAAACAAAACATTTCCAAACACTTCGTATACATTCCAGCGTGAATCATTACGAAGTCAAAGTGAAATGTCTTTTCAAAAATCTTTTCAAACTCACATACAAAAAACAATTAAAGTGAGCTAAGCAATTAAGAGCCGGTAGATAACTACAGATGGAAAGGGTGCTAATACCTTCTCTTTTCATAACCGCCTCCCTTACTCAGAATCTAACGAAGGTCTTTTCCTGTTCTTTTCGCCTTCCCTTAATTGGATAAAAGAAAAGTCGGCGGCGACTCTTGCTATCCGCAACATTTGCGATAAAACGCAAAACAAACAAGTCAGTTCTCCCACCGTATTACAATAATCAATATTTGTTGGGTTATTATGTTTTTCTTAGTTTTCTCTTGTATGGGCTGTGCCCATATCTTAAGTCCATTAGGGTAATTTGTGTTTTTGTATTTAAGCCTATCTTAACTTGTGGAAGAGGCAGTCAATGAACAAAAAGATTTATTTTCTTAAGTCATTTCATTTGCAAACTAGTTTGTTTATGTCTTTTGGTAGAATCCTAGATCTTATTTTTTATAGTTGCTGAACCCTCTCTATCAAATGAAGGTAAGATCGAGAGGAAAATTTAAGTGGGAGGTAGCACATAGCATCAATTTAAGTGGGAGTATAGTATATTTAGTGAAATTTTTATAACGTTGTTTATTTGTATTCAAACATAAACATTTTTTATGAGTTGTTTGATAGAATAGTGATAATTATGATAATATTTATTTATTTATAAAATGTTATCACTTTTGTCGCAATGTGCTAATAATAAAAATATCGTATTAGTTTTTAATTAAGTCAATAAAATAAAATGTAATATATAATATTCATATATGTGTATATTGAAAGGATCAGTATATAATTTTTTATTTATAAAAAATATTTACATTTTATATAAAACTTATTTCTAATGTTTTGAACAATTTAACCAAAATGATAAAAAAAATATTTTTTATTTGAATTATTAATGAAGTTTGAAAAATCAAGATGAAGTAAAGTTAAAATTTATTGTGGTTAGTCAAATTTTTTATGAAAATATATTTAAAATTAAATCTATATAAGTCTAAATTATTTAAAAGTAAACTATTAAACCTAATATATATATAAACTATTAAAAGTAACTAATATATATAAACTATTAAACCTATTTATAAACTATAACAATACATACAAAAAAAAAAAAATCATCCCAGTCAATATATATACTTTTATATGTATTATTTTTATAAATAAAGAAATACCTTATAAATTCTTCAACCTTCTTGAACAACACCTTGAACAAACTTTGATTTTGATCTTCTTGTTCCTAATTTTATCAACAAAAATTAAAATTAAAAATAAAACTTAAACTAGTAAAAGAATAAACAACACAAAATAAAAATTTCATACCTTTAACTTTTTATATTCAAAGAGAAGTGGAGACTGTAGATTTTTGGGAAGGATTGTGGATTGTTGATATGTATGAAAAACAAAGAAAATGGAGAGATAAATTAAATGGTGGAAGAGAAACAGAAAAGAAAGAAAATATATAGATATGAAACGATGCAGTGGTGTAATAATTTTCTTTGAGCGTTGTAAAATTTTTGTGACAATCCTAACGATCATACATTACTTATTGTTGTGATAATTACGAGGCAAAAGAAATAGTCTAAAAGTTACCGTCGTGATTATCACGACACAACCGTTTCCCAAGACAACTATCATCACCCATTGAGTGCGTGCCAGGAGAGTAACATGGTGTAGCATGATTTATATGTTTAGTGCCGTGATATTCACGACGGAACATTGTTTTTTCTTTCGTGTTTTTCACGTGGCTGGAGTAAGGATTTCTTGTAATGATATGATTAATGTTACTGTAGTAAAAACATTATTCTCTCTTACTTTTTTTTAATTTTTTTAATATGTGTAAAATGGTATGTTGGATCACTCATCTTCTATTATCTATCTATAAAAATTAAAGTAACTGGAAAAACCAGGATTAGCCCTCTTAATACATGCTTAAAATTAATCTAATCCAAAGACAAATCCGTCTTTTTTAACCACTCCTATCACCATATTCATTTGGCATTTATGACAGCTTATGTGTCAAACTATCAAATTTTGTTGCAATTTTTTTTAATCATAATAATAACCTTACTACAACCACCTAATTATTATTTTTAATTTGAAATTTATTGGGACAATGAACAGGCTGTACGACCAAAGCCTTGGGAAGAAAAAATTTCGCCGTCCTTTGAAAACTCAATCGTCTTCACTATCTCATCTTCCCATACAACCTTTGGTATTTCAATTCTCAATCTTTGGAACTATTACAAATACCAATAGATTTTTTCATCATTTCCATCCATTTTTACATTGTTTTGAAGGCTGGAAGTAATAGGGTTGTGCATTTGAAACTTTGAATTTGTTATTACCCATCCTGATTTCATTTTGTCTCTATCGTTTTCCAGCAATATTAACAATTTTCCCCTTCTTTTTGTTCGTTTTGTTTATAGATTCAACAAAGCAATCCATGGCTCTCTTTGATTCCCCTAATTTCTACTCCATTACAACCTTTGATTTCGAAAAAGGTTGTGGCTTTTGAAGATTTAAACTCAATCTCATTCGATATTTTGTTTCATCTGTATTCATCGTTTTCCTACATCTAACCTGGATTAAATTTTTTTATTTTTGAAGGCTAAGAAAACACTTAGAAGAGGGGTTGAATAAGTTTTTCCTCTTTTAATTTTCCTTTACGTAGCAACAAACTAAACACACAGTTATTTTTATCCTAGTTCGTTTGAAATTCAAACTACTCCAGTCCACCCGCCAAGGTGATTTCGCCTCTCTCAACGAGGACTTAATTCACTATAATCAGAACTGATTACAATTGCACAACCAACTGTTGTGACTAACAAATAATGCACAAGCCAACTACAAGTGACTAACACCTCTAAGACTCTCTAGTCCTAGCCCTATTGAGAAATCTGACCCAACTGGTCTCTCAAGGAACAATTACAAATGTAACTTCTAACAATGTTTAATTTGCTTCTAAAAAGCTTTATCACAACTGTGATGTTTTACACCAAGTTTAAGCTCAAAATAATAAAACTCAAAGTATTTATTTTCTTAACTTTTGTTCAGCGTAAGTTTCTAATGATGAACATTTTTTTTCTTTGAAAGCTTGAACTTATATATAGCTGCAGAATAAATCTGTTGCGTGTCTTGAACAAAGAGAATGTAATTAATGTTGCTTGTCTGCTTCTACTTTGTGTTTTCAATGACCTCGAACTTTGTTCCACTTGAGTACTTAAGTCGTCTTAGCCTTAGTAGAGTAACGGTACTGTAGCAGAACTTGTCTTAGAAGATGACGTATTGATAACTCATTTCTTTATCTTTTATAAGCCTTTGTTATCTTATCTTCTAACAGAGGTTGCTTCAAACTTTCTCTTATCAAAGGTTGCGCTTGTATTCCTCTTTCAGAAGATGCTTTCAGCGTGCGTGTTCAGAAGTTCCTTTCATCTTTAGAACTTCTAATTCTTTGTTTGTTCAGCATAATTTTATTTTCACTTTTCTTGAGTGCTTGAGTCAGAACATCATCTGAAATGAAAACAATACTTATCAGAGTATCATATTTACTATATGTTTACTATGGAAAATGGTAAACAAGCGTTGGTCCTCCCTATGTCCTAAAACTAAGGGTTACTCGCAAGATCGACCAGTTGATCTTAAGACGCGTGCTAAGATTTTTTATATTGTACTGATTCTGTCGAAAATATGCCCTAGCCAAGAAACGGTTTTCCAAGACTAAGGGAAACAGTATAACAGCTTTCCACACAGAAGTTTCGACCGAATGACTGGTAACTCGTGACCGACAGTATATTCTGGATGAAACAAGACTCAACGAACTAACTGGTTGGTGACTCGTGACCGACAAGTAGTGTTGAAAAGTTCATGCAAAATTGCTCTAAATGAATGCGAAAAGTAAAGACATTAAAGAGATAGAATTGAAAAGATAAACTGATTGCATTGAAAATAAAGTTGGTGATTCTCGTACATCAAAAGCTTAGCGAATCTTTCTTCCTTAAGTGCATAATTGGGCAGAGTGTTGGTAAGCAATTTGAGAATACAAGTGAACACACCTAAAAATTACAGAGAAGTGACTTATTTATAGTAATTTACAAGATAACCACTGAAAGCAATCAACAGACAAAAATGAAACTAAAACGTCACTGCTACATAAGATTTCGCCATCCACTTGGCGCCTAACAGCCACGATCTCTTGAGGTTACTGCCCACGGTCTTCAGAATTTGACTCTTTTTCGCTTGTGACTTCAAAAGGGTTAACCGCTCCTAGCTTATACATCTCAGAAAGAATAAAATTTCCCTAAGTCCCTTACGCTACGTCTTCGACAACATCTGAACTTCGATCAATTCTTTCACTCAGCCCATAAAATGTCGAATCGACCAATTTCTTAGTTCACTCTCTTGGTTTCATAAACTCTCCTAAGGAACCTATATTCGTTCAGGATCAACCCCTAACTTGTAAGGATGTTTCCCTTTGACACATGCCCTTAAACGTATTTAGGAAATTTCAGGTAACAAAATTCCCCCCAGAGATGCCATTTTTGAATTTCCTTGCCCTGTCGACCATATGAGACAATGACATATATGAAGTTTTATATCTTCAGTCGTTTCCACTACTCCAAAAAGCAGTTCACTGTTCCGATCTTTTCGTGATGTCAGGCAATCATGAAAACGTACCAGGTTTTTGCTTCGAGACGTGGGATCATTAATGTTGACCATCATTACACTTTAGTGGCAGACATGGCTCACCACGCTTCCACTTTAATCCGGCTACACGTGTCCTTCTACAGACACGATTTTAAACCTAGGAAATCACCAAGATTTGTTCCTTGCCTTTCCTCACTTTATTTCGAGCCTATAAATAGGAATCCTGATTATTCTCCATCTTTCTTCTCTACTTCCTCAGTTTTCTACCTCCAAGCAAAAAAAACAAAAAATTTCAAAAACCCTATTTTTCACCTTTTCCAAGTTTCCTCCTTTCTTTCAATGGAGAATCAACACATTCAAACAGCTCCAGCAGAAACTTTCCTTATTCGTCACGTTGATGGAAAGCCCTATGTGCAAAAACCCCCTTTTTCTGAAGAAAAAACCAAAATTTGGCAATCCCAGGTATTTATCCCTTTCAATCTTAACAATGACCCTTTAGCTTTTTTAGGCCCATACCTATGGATGTCCCATCTGAAATCTATATTGACAATGAGGGTGCGTTTTTCCCAACTAGTACTCGTAGTAGCCCTCTGATCACATCTCTAAACCCTATTTCCTTACAATTCGCTGACAAAAATTTCCGCACTGCCCCTCCTCTGAACTGCCCCAAGTTTAAAGCCTGAATGACTTGTTTCGAACCCAGCAAAGGCCAACAATGGAAAGAAATGGGTATTTATGATTTGCTGGAACTCTCTTGTGTCGGCCAGCCATATTATAGCGGCATGCTATTGGCTGCCTTACACTTCTGGGAGGGGTCGACCAACACCTTCCACACTAAGTGTGTTATGATAACTCCAACTCTTCTTGACCTGACAACTCTAACAGGAGTGAAACCTGTTGGCAGGGTCTTTAATCATAATGACCATACTTCTATTACCACAACATTCGACATTGGCGAATCCAAACATCCAACATATACTAATTTCATCAACTATCACCAACAAGATTCTGGCGACGTTTCTGAGGAGGAGCACGTTGCATTTCTAACTCTTTGGCTATCTCGCTTCATTTTCTATTCTCGGTCGATGCAGATAGCCAAACAATTTGTTTATTTGGCCACCCCGCTACATAGGGGTGAAAATATTGCTTTGGGCCAGTTAATCTTGGCCTCTTTATACGCCTCCTTGACCGATGTGGTCAACCAAATAAAAACCTTTGACCCCGCTAATCCAAAAAAGAAAAATGTTTTGGTACATGGTCCCTTTTGGCTTTTACAATTTTGGCTAAATGCTACTTTCTCTGAAGATGTCAAACCTTTTCAACAGAAGAAAGTTTCAATCTCCACCAATCAAAGTGGAGTTGTCTGGCCATGTTACCTCCCTTTGACTCCTGTCGACAAAATTTCTCCGAATGATAAAGTATTCAAACTGCTGTTCAACATTATGTTGACAAGGGAAGATTTCAGACCCTCTATGGCTCCATTTTTTGATGGCAAGAGCGGACCAGAATGGCTTACAAACTCGTTTCCACATGTCCAAGAGGCGAACCGACAAAATGCTTTGGTATATTGGCGACAATTTCTAACTCCCCAGTTTCTCACTTATGCTATCACCAACATGAGTCCATGTTTGACAGCTTACCAACCCAACCTTGTAGCTCGACAATTTGGGCTCTGCTAGCTTGTCCCTAAATCATTCTACACTTCTCATGAGCTGCTTACCGACATCTTAAGTGATCGACATTGGGAAGTTATTAAGAAAGACGTTGATATCCTTTGGCTTCACAGAGCCAAACTTACTTTTACTCCGTTTATACTAGCGTACTACTGCGCTAAGGAGTTTGAAACTTGGTGGCAGTCATATTTCGTTACTTTTGTTAATGATCCTGCCAGAAAAATGGCCGAATTGACTGTTGCTCTTAACACTTTTCAGGGCAAGACGACGACATGTAAGACTACCAACATTAAAGAGATTCAAACTTTCCATAAGTTTTTAAGGGTGGTGTACTTACAAAACAACCTTCGTCGAACCATCCATGACACGGCCCAAGAGCTAAAGGAGAAGGTAACCGGGAGGATTCCACAACTTAAAATCCCTGGTTACGCAAAAGACAAGTATCTTTACGCGCTTCATTTTGGAAAAATTAAATTTCCTCATTTGCCGACTAGCCCATTAGCATTGGCTTTTCGACCACCTATCCCAGATTGGTGGTATAACTCTTGGTCGAATATCCAAAACGCTTATAAAAAGAAAGCCGACCAGGTGGTTCCGACGAAGCATTGGTTACACGACTACTCAGGCTTTCTGCATATTGACCTTAAATATGTGAGAGAGCTTGCCGTAGTACCCAATGGTAACAACTTTTGGAAAGTTCCCTCCCCTTTTCAATTTTGACTCACATCCTTATTTGACTTAGCTTCTTTTCTAGATGTACCTCTGCCCCAGGTCATCGTTCCTAAGAAAGCTCTCGTCATTGAGGATCGGGAAGGACAATCGACCACGCTTGTCGACGCTGCTAACAAGGAGGGACCCTCACGCTCAAAGGTATAATTTTTACTCATACTCCTTTTCATGTTTTCCTAGTTCAATGTCCCTTACGTGTCCGACATTTTACAATTCAACCCTATTCACACTCCATCCGACGACGAACCAATTTCATCTTCCCTCAAGAAAACTGATTCCTCTGTAAGTGTATATATTTTTTACTTCGTTTTGACATTCCATGTCTTGTAGTTTACTTAAAAATTATTTGTAGTAGAGTCGAAAATGTTCGGCGGATTCGGCTGCTCCCTCCAAAACATCCAAAGAGTCCAAGAAGGACAAAAAACATCAATATACTGAGAAAACTAAGGTAGGCATTGCTTAATTAGACTGTTTTGATCAAAGTTATGGCTTCGCCTGATATTTTCTTCATATTCCCAGCCATCACCTGATGATCAATCTCCTCATTCACGGAAATCTAAAGATCATTAGAGGAAACATGATTCCTCTTCTGAGGACAAGGTGGCGAAAAAGAATAAAAAGAAAGTCCACATAGCCAGAGACCTTGGCATGAAGGCCACCAACAACGATGAAGCAACGATGGACATTGACGATCAGCCCCTCATCACAAGAAGGAGAGGTAAAGTGCTCTTGGCTACATGTCGCGACACTACCCTATTTTCGAGTGTTGACAAATTCATAGTAAATACAACCATCGTCACTCCAACCCTAATTCCTTTGCCTGATGAAGTCAAGGAACCGAAGGGGGACATTGTTGCGGCCTTAGTCGGGAAGGATGAAACGACAATCCCAAGTTCGCCGCCACATGTATTCACCATATTCATATCCTGTCTATTTTATCTGCCAAATTTATCTGGCTAACACCTATTTTTCTTTCAGGTCGAAGCTTCTGACCTGCAACATAGTGTGCCAGACTACACTCCATTGTCAGAAGTTTCTTTATCTCATCATCAACAAGCCTTCGACATGGTCGCTGGTGAGTTTTTTGACCTCACTATTTCGACTACTCTTAGTGACTCTGATTCGGTCAATAGTCCTACCAAGCATAAGGGTTGTAGTTCGACTAGCTCTGACTCTGATCTTTCAGATTCCCTGCAGAGTTCAAAGGCTCCTTAAAATGTCACTAGTCCACCACATTCTCCTTCTAAAGATGCCTCAAACATTCCTCCTAAAAGGGAAACTAAATCCCCTTCTCCTCGACTCAAAGCTCAGGTTCCCCCTGAGGAGAAAAAAGGCGACTCAGCTGGCCATTCAGGGGAAAAGGTCACTTTGACAGATATGGATATCGATGTCGGCTAGACCGATGCCAGTGAGTCGACACTTTTCTTCTCGACTGACCGCCTCGGGCTTATAGTGACAAGTTAGGGCCTGAAGCAGCAAAGATCAAGAAGCTGACGGATAAGATCCAGACATATGCTTTCAGTTCCGACTTGCCTCATCTGCTACATGAGGATTCAACTCTTAGACCAGACCTTTTAGATGTTGTTACTCAACTGAAGGGTCTCGAGATTTCTGAATTTTCTAAGCTCATGGTGACAGCATCTAAGGAGGTTCTCCCTTCATTTCTTGAAAACATCAATCAGGTTAAAGAGAATGAACAACTGGTCGAAGCAAAGCAGGCAGCGGTGAGGAGGAATGTGGACATGCTAATAAGGACAAAGAAGGTGATCGAAGGGCTAAAGACACAAATTAATCAGAAATGGCAAGAGCAAGATCCTAAAAGGAAAAGAGATGATGAAATACGCAGTCGAATTGCCGTTTTGTCGAAGGAGATAGAAACCTTAAACACAAAGTTGGAGTTTGTCATTAAGCAAGATGAAGAGCTCGATCAAGCCATCGCTCCTACTCAAGCGGAATTGCTCCAGCTGACCAAGGATACCATTATTGTCAGCACTGCTACTGCTCAGGTCTAGGAGGAATTATTAGCACTCAAGACAAGAGTAGATGGGTTGAGCAATGATGTCGTACGCATTCATGGCAATTTGACGGTATTCCAAAATAAGTTCGGTAATTTCTGATTAATGTAACTATTTTGGTGGCCCTTTTTGTATACCACTTGTAAAATTTGTACAATAGTTTTAACCACTTTTTATGTAATGCTCTATTTCCTTCTTTATATTGTCTTTTCATACATATAATGCATGACTGATACCCTGGCTTCGACATTACTCTTTACAGCTCTGTTCGACGCATATTTCACGTCGTCGAAATTGTGATTTCTTGAAGAATGAGTTTGTACTTCTTTAAATACTTACCATTTACCCTTATAATCTGTTGATCTGTGGCTAATTCCTCAAGTTCATATGCATTGTTGGAAAAAATTTGAATTACCTTAAACGGTCCCTCCCAATTAGGCGACCATTTTCCTAAGACTCTATCATTTCTGTCCATAGGTAATATCACCTTCCAAACTAAATCATCAACGTGAAATACATTATCTTTTAACTTCTTATTATAGGCTTTGGCCACTCTGTCCTTTTGTCTCCTTAGTGAATCAAGAGCCAACATCCTCTCTTCATCTAAGTCGACCAAATCATCTGCCATCATATTCCAATAGTCTTCAGATGGTATTTCATGCTGTCGTTGAATCCTTACCGATTGAACATGTATTTCTATTGGCAATACATCATCATGTCCATATGCCATTTGAAATGCCCATAAGGCTTGGTCTAGTGTGTGATGCCAATTTCTTGGATTTTTTACTACATGTTTATTAATCAGGATAATTATTACTTTATTGGCAGCTTCGACCTGGCCATTTTCCTGAGCATAATAAGGGGTGGACGTTAACATTTTTATTCCAACCTCCTTTGTGAATTCTTGCATTTTTCGCCCCGTGAATACTGTTCCTTGGTCGGTTGTGATTGTTTCGAGAATTCCAAACTGACACATAATATGATTTTGTATAAAATCAATCACAGCCTCTTGGTCGACATTTTTTAAAGCTACGGCCTCAACCCACTTTGTGAAATAATCAATGGCGACTAAAATGTATCTTTGCTATTTTGATGATGTTGGCTTTATTTCCCCAATCACATCTAAGGCCCATCCTCTAAACGGCCAATGTTTTATAATGGCATGCAATTCACTTGCAGGAACATGTTGGATGCCCCCATGCATTTGGCATTCCTAGCAGCCCCTAGAAAATTCAATGCAGTATTTCAGCATTGAAGGCCAGTAGACACCTAATCGCATCAAAAGCCATTTCATTTTGTGTCCGGCTTGGTGTGCACCACATGCTCCACTATGCACACTCGACACTTCTACGTATGCCTCACTTTCTACCAGGCATTTAAGTAGTACTCTTTCAACAGTTTTCTTAAATAATTCATTCTCGATTAAAACAAAACTTAGGGCATGATATTTTATTTTGCGCTCTGTCGAACTCGTAGGAGAATGTAAGTAGTCAACCACGGGTTTACGCCAGTCATTATCTTGCCCATTATCAATTGTTAAAATTTCGAAATTTCTGGCATCTATTGCACCTAATTTTATAATTGACAAATCTGAAGGAGATAACAAAGTAGCTCGAACCTTTTTCCTTACTTGAATAGGTTATTCATCTTCGTTCTTCTTGTATCTTGAAGCTTCTTGCGCCAAGTCATTAGCTTCTTGGTTCTCTCGTCGAGGTATATGTTGAATGCTTGCTTGCTCGAATCGTTTCAGTAATCTTATGGCAATCACAAAGTACATAATTAGGTTCTCTTTAACGCATCTATACTCTTTTAACACTTGTTTGGTTACCAATTCGGAATCTCCCATAATTTTGACATTTCTTGCCCCCAATTTTAGCAGCAGTTCAAGTCCAGTTATTAAAGACTCATATTCTGCCTCATTATTGGTGCAGATACAGTCGATTGCATATTTGAACTCTGCTGAAATTCCTTTGGGAGAAATTATTATTCCTCCTATCTCGGCGCCATTTTTATGGCTAGAACCATCAAAATATAGTTTCCAAGGAACCAGTTCGACAATGTTTTGTGGCATAGCAACCATAGAATGGTCGACCAGAAAGTCGGCCACAATTTTCCCTTTCATTACTTTTAAAGGCAGATATGTTAGGATATATTCAATTAACGCTAATGCCCATTTACCAATTCGACTGTGCAAAATTGGTTTAGACAACATATGCTTAATAATATCAAAATAAGAAGAAACGTACACGTCAACTGGATTTATATATTGCTTCAGTTTCATACAAGAAAAATACAGACAAAGGCATAGCTTTTCTATATCACTATACCTAGTTTCAGGGCCATTTAACATTCGACTAAGATAATACACAGGTCTCTCGACACTACTTGCATCTTCTTGAACCAACATACTTCCTATAGTCGATTCTGAGGCTGCTATATATAACCTCATAGGCCTATTTCTAACTGGAGGTGCCAATATAGGAGGCTTCACTCAATATTCTTTATTTTGTTGAAAGCCTCTTGATGCTCCTTTTTCCAGATGAACTCTTCATTATTCAGTCGAAGCAGTGGTGAAAATGCTTTAGTTTTGCCACTTAAGTTGGATATGAACCTCCTTAGAAAATTTATTTTACCCAACAAAGATTGGAGTTCCTTTTTGGTCGACGGAGGTTTGACGTCCATGATGGATTTGGTCTTGCTTTGGTTGACTTCTATGCCCTTTTTATGTACTACAAAACCAAGGAAATCTCCTGCCTGCACACAAAAAGCACATTTTAATGGATTCATTTTCAATCCATATTCTCTCATCCTTTCGAAGGATTTTCGAAGGTGTTCCAAGTGTGTCGGTTTACTACTTGACTTTATTACTATATCATTGATGTAAACCTGCATAAAATCTTCAATAAATCATGGAACATAGAATTAATTACCCTTTGGTATGTTGCTCCGGCATTCTTTAGGCCGAATGACATGACCACCCATTCATAGGTCCCGAATGCCCCCGGGCAACAAAACGCCGTTTTCAGCACATCTTCATCTGCAATAAAAATTTGGTTATAACCATCATAACCATCAAGCATACTTAAATATTCGAAACCAGCAGCCGAATCGACTAGCATTTCAGCCACCGACATGGCATATTCATCCTTAGGAGTGGCAACATTTAAGTCTCTAAAATCAATGCACACTCTCAATTTTCCGTTTTTCTTGATGATTGGCACAATGTTGGCCAACCACTCGACAAACCTTGTAGTTCTGATGAACCTGCTTTAGAGGAGTCTTTGTATCTCCTCTTTGATCTTCGACATAACTGCTGGAGCAAAACGTCGAGGTGTTTGTTTTACTGGCTTTTTTCCAACTTTTATTGGCAACCTCAACTCGACCAAATCCCTGCTTAAACCTGGCATTTCATTATAGTCTCAAGCAAAACAATCTTTAAATTCTTTCAATAAAGATATTACCTCAGATTTGAGCTTTCGGTCGATGTTGGCATTGATGTAAGTTGATCTTTTATCACCATCTTCACCAAGGTTGGTTTCTTCTAAAGGATCTCGTGGTTGCATTTTTTCGGGTGCCATGGGATCCTTCTCAAAACCCAAAGGTTGATCATTGTATATGCAGTCGAAACGCTGCTTATCGACGTCTTCTCCAATAAGTTTAGCTTTATCTGGTAGTTTTGGCTCAATAGCCAAAATGACTTCTTCTGGAATTTGAAGTTTATTGGCCTCTACAACCATGTTCCCTTCAGCTTCTAGGGCCGAATTCATTCTATTTTTGGCAATGTATGTTGAAATCCTTTGTAGAGCCTCTAGCTCAGACATCATTGTCATGAGCATTTCCCCCAGCCTGTCGGCGCAGGGTTTTCAGCATATGGATCCTCCAAAGGTTCCACGTCCCACACAAAGCCATGGGTTTCATGTAGTTTCAGGGAAACAAATGCCTCGTTTAAGTTAGCATATACCTCTTCAGCTGGTTGACAAGGAGCAATGTTGGATAGCTTCCTGTCGAACTGATTTTGGCTGACATTATTAACATCTTCCATGAAATATCCTTGGTCGGCCTCAATATTTGTCACGATGTCGTCTTCTCGCCAGATTATGAGGCATTGGTGCATGGAAGATGGTACAACTCCAATCCCATGTAACCATTCTCTTCCCACCAACAAGTTGTAACTTGGTTTCCCTTGGATAACCATAAATATTGTCGGCCTAGTGATTGAGCCGACCGTTATATGTACCTAGATCACTCCCATGGTAGTCTTTGTTTTGCCTTCGTAGTCCGAAAGGACCATGTTGTGAGATCTGATGTCGGTGTCGAATTTACCAATTTTCTTTAGTATGTGATATGGATTATATTGAATGTAGCGCCACAATCCACTAACACTTTGTTAATGGCAGTTCCTTTAACCTTTTCCCTAATCAGTAGAGGATTTAGATGGCTTCTCATAGCCATGTCGAGCCTCTCAAAAAATGCATTTTGGCTCTCAATAGATCCATTGTTCATCACGAAGTAACAAGTTAGCTTGTGCAAAGCCATTTCCGCAACATCGACATCATCAGTGTTCTCCACTTCCGTCGGGATATTGTACTCCTCGGGGAGTATGGACACAACATTGACTAGAATGTCAAGGATTTCCTCTGATTCGGAGGCAAAATCATCGGTTGCCTCGTCCGAATCTTTGGCGTCTGAGTTAGCAACTTCCTTAATCTGTTGCCTAATAGCAGGGTTGACTTTCGCCCTATACTGCCTTTGACTCTTATCCTTGCCGACATCAGTTTTCTTAGCAGCAGCGACTTATCTTTCAGCCTGCTCCTTCCTTTGAAACCGCCTCCACTAGGTTCGACTCATAGGATTCTTCCCCATGTAATTTTCAGATACATGGCTCCTCTTCTCAGATCGAACCTCGAGACGGTAGCTCATTGGAGCTTTCCCCTTTACATCCTTCACAGCATCGACGACATTAGATGCCCCCACATCTATTTGGGGCTTAATCCAAGTGCCCTTGGGCGCAACAACTAATGGAATGAAAGTCTTTGGCTTGGTCTGAAATGCTTTCCTGGGATCCATTGGGCTCTCCCTCTCTCCAGCTGTAACCTCTGGAAATTTTCAGCAGAAACCCTATTAGTCAGAGCGCTGCATCTGGGGAACAAATCGACTTGGGCGCCCTTATCCTTACAACGATAAAGAAATCCCAACAGATCTTCATCGTCTCTTGGGTAGACATCAGCTAGCTTGGCATTTGGGCTTCCGTCGGTGCTTTCCTCAACCATGTTATCGTCAGGAAGTTCAGTGATATCTACCATATTGATGTCGACAGGCTCAACAAACAAGGTCTCTTCTTGTCTCAAGGGGTCAGTGTCGATTTTTTTCCTCCTAGCAGCGAACTTTAGGCGACCCTCTTGGAGTGCTTTCTGGACCAGATCCCTGAAAAGAAAACATTGAGAGGTCGTGTGACCAAGATAGTTATGATATTTGCAAAAAACTCTTTTTTATCTTTGTTCTAATGGTGGTAATTTAGCATTTAGGGGTACTAAGATTTGACCATCTTTCACTAACACATCAAAACTCTCTTCGCATTTACTAACATCAAAGGTATAAGTTTTTGCAAGGATTTTTGAACTAGTTTCGATAGCAGGGCTTTTTCCTTTTGTAGGAAACAATGACTTGCACTCGTATGCTGGCCCTGATTTCAATTCAGCCACATCGACATCTACCTCAGCCGGTGAGATGTAGTCAGCTTCATATATGGGATATGTATCATCATAATCGACGTAGGCTACTTTTCATTTTTAGCATTAGCCTTAGTATGTCTAACTTTTTCTAGTCGAAGGCGCTCGAGGTGTCGAACTTTGTCCGTCAGTTGTGACATACTTTTGACAAAAGTTGGGTCTATTTTCTTCCTAATGGAATAGTCTAGACCTCCAGCAGCCATTTGAACAAGTACATGTTTAGGCACTTGGATAAAGCACCTTGCTTTTAATGATCTAAACCTATTTAGGTAATCATCTATTGTTTCGACAAACTTTCTCTTAATGTTTGATAACTCGACTAAACTAATTTTTGAATATCCCTCATAAAATTGTTCATGAAAACGTTTCTCTAACTTCGACCATGAATCAATAGAATCAGGGGGCAAGGTGGTAAACCACGTGAAGGCCGCCTTAGTAAGGGATGAATGGAAATGTTTTACCCTCAGGCCTTCATTATTCGCCATGTCTCCAGGCTCAGTCAAGTATCTAGCGATGTCCTCGACAGTCGATTCCCCTATTTCTCCCCCAAACTTGGTATATTTAGGAATTTTCCATCCTCTACGGTTTTCATTTTGCAAAATGTACTCAGATAATGGGGAAGAATACATTGGCCTTTGTAGTGTGGTATTCATACCATTTCTGGCCATAATTCTCTCGACAATATTGGTCAAGTTATTTTCGACAACTAATTCCTCTTGTCGAATTTGGTCGAGGACCTGGTCAGCCTCTTGTTGTCTATGAACCAATACCCTAGGTGGGTCGACAACAACATCTCTCTGAGGCGTCACAGCTTGACCTTGATACACAATATCTTCCTTTGTTGCCCCATGTGCCCATGAGGAGGTGCGACCTGTCAAACTAGTGTTAACTATGCAATCACTTGTCGGTTGGTTTCAGCGGACAACCTATTAGTCTCAACTGACTCTTGTACTATAGGGTTAAACACATCACCCATTTGGTGAGTTAGCATATTAACCAACTCATGGTTACTGTTATCCATTTGTTGCCTTAACATTGCCACATAGGTACTATTTAAGGGTGACATTAACTGTTGCGCAGACATTGTTCTATTTCCCCTACTACAGATCCTTGCAAGGGAACATTCGTATTATGTGCATTATCGGACGTCACCGCTGCACTTGAGGTCGACTGATATCCCGTCATTAAGGAATACGACATTCCAAATGGGGGATTCGTAGTAGTACCAAATCGAGGTATCGCTGTGTTCACAATGGCACTCGTGGCCACCACAGGCCCAGGACTCACCGGTGTGGTCTAGGGAAGAGGGACTGATACTGAAGCAGTTGACTCTGAAACAGTAGTGTCGTGTAGTGGGGGAAATAGTGTAAGTTGCGTAACGACTAGGTCGGACGTTCCCAAGGTTCACGGTGGAATTTCATCCACGTTTGACGCAGAACTAGTGTTTGTCATCCTAGGTATACGCTTTCTAATAGGTGGTTTGTTGTTTGTGAAATTTCCACTTCTAAGTCTCATACACCTATGACACATAACAAACTCTAAAACTTCCAAACTTAGCACTTTGTCCCATCGGGTGCGCCAATTTGTTTACTGTGGAAAATGGTAAACAAGCGCTGGTCCTCCCTATGTCCTAAAACTAAGGGTTACTCGCAAGATCAACCAGTTGATCTTAAGACACGTGCTAAGATTTTGTATATTGTACTAATTCTGTCGAAAATATGCCCTAACCAAGAAATGGTTTTCTAAGACCAAGGGAAACAGTACAACGGATTTCCACACAAAAGTTTCAACCGACTGACTGGTAACTCGTGACCGACAGTATATTCTGGACGAAACAAGACTCAACGAACTAACTAGTTGGTGACTCGTGACCGACAAGCAGTGTTGAAAAGTTCATGCAAAGTTGCTCGAAATGAATGCAAAAAGTAAAGACATTAAAGAGATAAAATTGAAAAGATAAACTAATTGCATTGAAAATAAAGTTGGTGATTCACGTACATCAAAAGCTTAGTGACTCTTTCTTCCTTAAGCGCGAAATTGGGCAGAGTGTTGGTAAGCAATTTGAGAATACAATTGAACACACCTAAAAATTACAGCGAAGTGACTTATTTATAGTAATTTACAAGATAACCACTGAAAGTAATCAACAGACGAAAATAAAACTAAAACGTAACTGCTACATAAGATTTTGCCATCCACTTGGCGCCTAACAACCACGATCTCTTGAGGTAACTGCCCACGATCGTCAGAATTTGACTCTTTCCAGCTCGTGACTTCAAAAGGGTTAACCGCTCCTAGCTTATACATCTCAGGAAGGATAAAATTTCCCTAAGTCCCTTAGGCTACGTCTTCGACAACATCTGAACTTCGATCAATTCTTTCACTCAACCCATAATATATCGAATCGACCAATAGCCTTTATTTATCCATCCAATCGATGTGGTTCATCTTCGACACATTCGTCTTGACCCCTTTTTCCTTCTGGCCGCCAATCTCGACTTTTTCCAGGTTCATTTGATACTTTGGTCGAATCGACCAATTTCTTGGTTCACTCTCTTGGTCGACACACTTCTTTTCGACATCTTTGACTTGGTTTCATAAACTCTCCTAAGGAACCTATATTTGTTCAGGATCGGCGCCTAACTTGTAAGGATGTTTCCCTTTGACACATGCCCTTAAACGTATTTAGAAAATTTCAGGTAACACTATATAAAATTTGTTTCACTTGTTATCATCAAAACTCTAAGATATGATTAGAACCAAACTATGTTCTAACAATCTCCCCCTTTTTGATGATGACAAAAACGTTAAGATTTTGATTGAAATTTTTTGTATGTGTGTGAAAATATCCCCTGAGAGACATAGGCTCCCCCTGAGATAATTAAACACTAGAAGAAAATAAGTACAGGTAGAACTTCCCTGAATTTATTCTTTTCTTCCTGAGTTTGTTATCTTGACTTTTCATTTCAGAGTTTGGAGTTTAGAGCTTAAATATTTCGCTTCCGAGTTTTTTTTCAAGAACTTAGATATTTCTGCATACTTCAGAAGCAAATACACTTGTATATTTTTATTAGAAATGTTTGACAGTTATATATATGTAATGTGTACTTATGTATTATACATATCAGTTTATCTTACTTTCTCTCTCACCTATCCCTCTCAGGGAATTAGTGTCCCTATAACTCAAATCAATTTGATGTTATTCTATATAAACAAAATTTACTAATATGAAGAACCATTGACGTGTTTATATTTTTCTATTATTTGTTCATATTTTGTTTTATTATGTCAGAGACATAAGTTAAATTATTATTTTTTACTTATATAGTAGCTCATATAAAAACCTCCACCATTATTATTATTTTAATTTAATTAATTATTTAATTATTATTTATAGTATAACTAACTCACCACCTCCATTAAGCCCCTTTACATTAACTTTATTTCTCATAAAAAATAATTCGCTAAAAAATTAAAATATTATTATTATTATTAATCTAATTTTTATATAAAACTCTTTATTATTGTATTCAATTTAATTCACTTCTAAAAACATTGTTCAATCAAATTTAAAGTGATTTTAATTCTTCTATTTTATTATTCTTATTTAAAACAGTTGAGAGTAAAAATAATGTAGTTTTTACTGCAAGGTACTTTATATAAAAGTGAAAACATTAAACTATCATTGATGTTTGAAACAACATGACGAACATATATGTACGATTGTCGCAAAATATCTGGTTTTAATTATTCATTCATATAATCTGAATATAATTAAATAATTATTAATCAATTTAATTTTTTTAGATTTAGTTATAATTCGGTTATCATCTAAAAATTTTAATTTTTAACTTTTAAAAATTTTAAAAAAAAATTCTTAATTTTCTTTTATAAATTGAATTTTTTTAATTAGATTATATAAGCATAACCAAATTTATAACCGGTTTTATAACCAATTAATTTTAATTAAAATGTGATTTTGATTATAAATCCAAACCATTTAAATGGTTTCAAAATGATTATGATTTATTTTTAAAAAAATAATCAACCATAGACACCCCTACATATATGTGGTTTATTTATTTAAATTATAACTATTAATCTAAACTCTCACAAAATTATGCATGATATATATATATATATATATATATATATATATATATATATATATATATATATATATATATATATATATATATATATATATATATAAATAGTTGTAACGTCTTTAAATTTATATTAATAAATAATTTTAAAAAATTAATGAATATTTTATTAAGCATTGTCTTTTAAATATTTTATTATTGTTATTAATTTTTCTTTTATTATTGTTTTATATTTACTATATTCACAGGTAAACGTGAACGTATCTATGATATATCAGTTGTAAACGGTTCATTTTATTATATATCTTTTAAATTTTTTTTTTTGCTGTTATTTTATGTAATTGAAGTTAGAGAATCGATAATACGACTTATTACAAGTACAAATTAATGCTTCAAAATTACTGCATACTATTAACATATATTTGTAATTATGTGAATGTCAACCAATTCAAAAAATAATTCATATTTTATAAATAATGATCTAATAAACGTGTAATGTAAATTCAAACCAGACTCGTGCGATAACATGAGTTTCTTACTAGTTATAAGACAAAAGAAGTATATCACGACGATTGTTTCGCTGGATCATGATAAAATGTTTTAAAATAAAATATTAAAAAATTAAGACAAACGAATATTAATTACTATTACGTTTAAATATGCGATTTTATCAGAAATATATTTTGTAGTAGTGTGTATATCTTATACGCTAAAGAATTTTTTCTAAAAAATATTTGGGCACAATAGCTTTGTCTCAGTTAAATGGCTTTTTGTCTCATAATGAGTTGATCAACACAAATATGGTAGCGATGATGAAAACAAGAACTTCAAATCTAAAAGTCTTTGGACATGTTGTATTTGATTTCTTCTTTGAAAATTCAACAAGATCTTTTTTATCTCTGACTCTTTTAAATTTTAAGAGAGGAGTCCGCACAAATTTGAGTTACAACAACATGATAGTTTTTAGAGAAATTCTCATTAGGATTTCTTCAAGAACTTATTCTTCCATTCTCTTATCTCTTGAACCAAATATAATCTTAACAAGTTCTCAGCCTTGAAGGATTATCCGTAAAATACAATTAAGAGTTTTTTGTGATCCTAAATTTGTAGATCGTTGATAAGACCACTCATTTTAATAATGCTTGAGATTATCCCTCCATAAGGGATTTCATCTTTCAAACAATGTCTAGTTCGATATATGAATGTTTCCATAATTCTAAAAATGAGTTCATTCAAATTTATCTAAAAATTGTTATGCATACATTAGAAATATTGTGATGATCCCCATTCATAAATATTTCAAAGGATGCTATCAGCATGATATTTTTGAGAAAGATTTGAAACACCAAAAATTGCTCAAGCTAAATAGATAATTACAATAACTATGTGTCCTCGAGAAAATCCTTCCTTCTCTACATGTCAGATACAAACCAACAATAATTAATTTCATGCTTCCAAAATGTTTGATAAAATAATAACATGGGACACAAACTGTGCTAGAGGACAAAAGTCACAGAATCAATGACACTTAAGTACTTTTTGTGAAGAAACTGGTCTAGTGGCATTGGTGGGGAAGGCTTAAACCCTATACCCTTCTCTAATAACACAATCACAATAATTTCATAGTACTTTAACCATTGAAGTGGATTTAATTAATAGTGTGAACATTAATTAGTAGGGCACCACTATAATTGCCAACTATTGGAAGATTTTTATGATTAAGATATTAAATGACCTTTGATCATCTTAAGGGCTATGCTCTCTCTATGATTTTATTTCTATGTATTTTTTATGACTTTTATTAATATAATTGTATAAATTGTTTTTACCACCAAAATATATTAACCTTATCATATAATTTTATTCAGCTAGATGATCTTAAGATTCCATAAAGATTAGGGATCTGATCCCTCCATTAATCAGAAGTTAGAGATTGGGTCATTTGGTAACTACTATTTTTGTTAAATTAGTTATATAATTTTGTCCTCTGACTTGACCTAACCTAAATGATTCTATTCTATTTTAATTAATTTTAAATTTTGGCATAAAGTTAGTATCTTTGTAGAATCTTGTCAATTCCTCCGACCATTACTTTAGATTGGTTTATTTATCAAAACTATTTTTCCTCTCTCTCTCCTCTCATCTTTATACCTCTAGAGAGAGTTGACCCTTTTTCACTTTTTTTATGACTTTGAGTACCTATAGCTTGGACGTATGTGATGAAAATTATTCAATTTTTATATTGGTACAAAAATTATACTTCATTGTTATTTCTTCAATTTCAAATTATATAATGTTTTCTTCATTTTATATAAAATTAATAAATATAATTAACTTTATAAGGAAAATAAGATATGAGATCATTTATAAAATTACTTTACGACATTAGAAAAAGATATAAAGTATAAAAGAAATTAGAATAATAAAAGTAAATTATATCAAATTAATTTTTTATGTAATCATAAATTAATTTAAGAATTTATTTGGGTTACTGTGATTTCTTATAGAAAGTTGTTGATATATAAATTGGTTTGTTTTTGTTGGTGCAAGGTGATGAAAGTGAAAGAAGAGATAAATAATAAATGATAAAGATAGCTACAATTTGCAACTGATTGATAAAAGGAATTAGATTGATTTTTATTGAAGCATACGAACACCTATTTATACACAAAACTAGTAAGTGGAAAGATGTCACGTAGGTCCTATAAAGGAGATAGTCTCACAGCTAAGTTGTCCCTAAGTATGATAACTTTACACTTAAGTTATCTCTAATAACTTCGTACTTAAGTTATCTCTAACTAGAAGATACTAATTATCCTCCAGAAGTTCAACTCCTTCTGGACAAAATGTCAAGCTTCTGCTCCTGAACATCAGAACTTCTGACTGACCCTCAGCAAGTTCAACTCCTTCTAGACAAAATATCAGAAGCTTCTGCTTCTGAGCATCAGAACTTCTGACTGACTCTCAGAAGTTCTGAATATGAATTACTTCCAACACCATCCCGTAATTCATATTCAGCTAGCCAAAATCTACAACACCAATTTCATCCCTCAAACGGATAAGGTGTTCAGTCTTGATATCCTTCATCAGAGCTTCTGCAAGTTTCTTCTGGTTGCTACTTTGTGAAACTTCCAATACTCCATTCAGAAATGTAGATTTCTCCTTGAAAACCAATCTGGCGCTGATGATTTTCTTCTCCCTCTCAGTTAACTTCCAAGTCTTGTTTCCTTCTGAAGTCTCAAGTTCTTCTTTCATGGCATTCAACCACACTTTCTTCTTGAAAACTTCTCCAATACTCATTTGTTCAGAATCTCATTCTGATTCTGAAACCATATCTCCTTCTGGACTTTCTTCAGAAGTTTTATTTCCACCAGAAGTTCCACCTTTGTTAACTTCTGGACCTTGTCTAGAACCATCACCTTCAGAAGTTGGATTGCCTTCAGAAGCTCTTTCTTCAAAAATTCCACCTTCAAAATCATGACCACCAAAAATTTGATCACCTCCAAAAGCTTGTCCTCCAGAACCTATGTCTTCAGAGTTTTCCCTTCCAGAAGCATGATCACCACAAGATTCTTGATCATCATCAAAATCTGGATCAAAATCAGATTCACCATCTGACTCATCCTTAGAGTCTCCGGAAGATTCTTCATCTTCTGACTCTAACTCTTCTTCAGAACTTTCAAGTCCTGACTCATATTTAGAACCTTCATGTTCTGACTCATCTTCACAATCTGATTCATCCTTAGAGTCTCCAGAAGATTCTTCATCTTCTAACTCTAACTCTTCTTTAGAACTTTCAAGTCCCGACTCATCTTCAGAACCTTCATGTTCTGACTCATCTTCAGAAGCAGAATCTCCTGGAGATTCTAACTCATCTTCTGATTCTTCTTCAAAACCTTCATGTTCTGACTCATCTTCATAAGTAGAATCTCTTTGAGATTCTAACTCATCTTCTGATTCTTCTTCAGAACCTTCATGTTCTGACTCATTTTCAGAAGCAGAATCTCCTTGAGATTCTAACTCGTCTTCTGATTCTTCCTCAGAAGTTTCAACTTCAGAATCTTCAATGTCATATTCTGACTCAGACTCAGACTCATAAAGAAACACTCATTCAGAATCAGAATATTCAGAGTCATCTTCAAGTTCTGACTCATCTTCAGAAGTTTCAACTTCTGTCTGTTCTTCAGAAGTTTCAACTTCTGACTCTTCTTTAGAAGTTTTAACTTTTGACTCTTCAATGTCATATTCTGACTCTGACTCATAAAGAAACACTCCTTCAGAATCAGAATATGACAATCTGACAGGTTCCTCATCAGATTCATAAGCCACCAATAGCACAGGTTCATCATCTGAATCTTCTTTGGCTATTTCTTCTTCTTCTTCTTATTTGTTTGACCAACAATCTCTAGCAAAGTGGTTAAACTGCTTACAACAGTAACATTGAACCATTCTTTTGTCATACTTCTCCTTTCCCTTCTGATGTTTCTCATCAGAATAGAAAGATCCTGACTCCTGCGACCTACCATGTTTTTTTAGCTTCTGGCCTTTCTTGACAAAAGAAGCCTTCAGAGCTTGCTCAACTTCCCTCTTAGAAGTTCTCTCAGTCAGACGCAACTCTTGTGCTTCTAGACTGCTTTGCAACTCTTCTACTCTCACGGTTTCCAGATTTTTAGAATGTTCAATAGAAACAACAATGTAATCAAACTGAGGAGTAAGCGACCTCAAAACTTTCTCTATGATTACTTGTTCAGAAAGTGTTTCTCCACAAGCTTTCATTTCACTAGTGATTAAAATCACTCTAAAAATGTACTCAGAAACTTTTTCATTGTTCATCATGTTGAGATTTTCATATTGCTTTCGCAGGGACTGAAGCTTCACCTTCTTCACTGATGCGTCACTGCCGTAACATCTCACCAGTATATCCCATGCCTCCTTCGACGTCATTGAATCAGCAATCTTCTCAAACACGTTTTCATCCACACACTAATGGATATAGAAAAGAGCTTTCTGATCCTTCTTCCTCATATCTCTTTCTTTAGTTTTCTGTTCTTCAATAGCATCTTCTGTTACCGAAACATAACCATCTGTTACCGGCTCAAAAACATCTTGAGCACCAAATAGAACTCGCATATGTATCATCCATCTGTTCTAGTTTTTACCATTAAAACTGGAAGTTTAGTGTTCAAACTACTGCTTCCACTCATCTTAAACCTTGCAAAAAAACATTTCTTACAAATTTTAGTTTTCACTCAGTGTTTCCCAAAACCCACAAAATCAATATGATCTTGTTCAAATACACAACTCACAATCACTCGTGTTTCCCAGGAATTTCAAGAATAACCAAGAGCTCTAGATACCAATTGTTGGTGCAAGGTGATGAAAGTGGAAGAAGAGAGAGAAATAATAAATGATAAAGATAGCTACAACTTGCAACTGATTGGTAAAAGGAATTGGATTGATTTTTATTGAAGCATAGGAACATCTACTTATACACAAAACTAGCAAGTGGAAAGATGCCACGTAGGCCCTGTAAAGGAGATAGCCTCACAGCTAAGTTGTCCTTAAGTATGATAACTTTACACTTAAGTTATCTCTAATAACTTCATACTTAAGTTATCTCTAACTAGCAGATACTAATTATCCTCCAGAAGTTCAACTCCTTCTGGACAAAATGTCAGAAGCTTCGCTTCGACCATCGTAACTTCGATCGACCTCGCCAGGTTCAAATCTTCGACAAAATATCAAAAGCTTCACATGAGCATCGTGCTTATGTTGAGCATCGAACTTCGACCGACCCTCAGAAGTTCTGAATATGAATTACTTCCAACAGTTTTGACAGTCAATTCATTTGTTATTATTTAATGTTAAGAAGTTTTAGACAAATTTTTTAATATTGGATTTCGTTGTATAATATATGTTTTGTGTGTTTTTACTTTTTTTTCTTTTATTTTTATTTAATTTATTCATGATTTATAAAAATAAATTAAAATAAATATAATTTTATAAGACAATAGCTGATGGTAAAAAAGTTTTACACTATCAATCCATCAAAATCAAAATTATGTATTCAGTCAAATTATATTATAATTTTTAAATTATTAATGTTACATGATAGAATGATATATTTTCATTGGTCGATATTATAAAAAAAATTATATTGTCAATATATTTCCATTAAACTTTAATTTTATTTTAAAAAATTATTTCATAATAAAAATTAAATTAAATTTTAATATAATATTAATTATTATATTTTATCACGTAATTTAGTGACTAGAGTTCAAGATAAATAAATGAGATGTTATATGTTTGAATCCGCAATTTTATATTTAATATTGTATACAATATCAACTGACTGGACTGTTGATTAAACATTAATAATAATTATTTTTATTGTAGTTTCTAATTAATATAATAATTAAAGTTAATATATATTTTCAAATTATATATTAATAAATTATTTATAAAAATATTTTGTTACATTGCATGTATTTAATATTTTAAATTTTAAAATATAATTTTCTTATAATTAAATTTTTTAAAAAATAATAATATATTTAACACGTGTCTTTAAAAGGATATATGGGAAGACCCTTAATATAATAAACATTATTTCAGAAACATTATATGATAGTTTTGGTAGGGTAAGTGACTTAAATGCACACCCCATGTGAAGACCAATTCAGTTCATGTTCCTTTGTTTCCTCAAACCGTACAAACATGATAAAGCACCACATATGCACATTTATCCTAATTTTTGTCACTTTTTTATTTTATTTTTAAATTTCAGTATTTTATTATTATTATTGATTTTGTGGTAATGGAAGATTTTTATATGTGTAGGGGTTCAATTAAAATTGAGATTCTTTTTTAGCACTCCACCCATTCTCTATGTGTGGGTAGGTGGATTATCACTTACTTAGCATCACTTAATTAATTTTAAGGATGATTTTGGGGCCCATTAATTCTTTCTTTTTATTTGATACTAACTTCATATTCATAACTTCTGTTTTTTAAAAATTCAACATGACTTCAACGCTACTTATTTATTTCAAGGAATTAGATGTCTAACGTGGGGTTGCTTTTTATTTATTTATTTAAAAAATACATTTTCTTTACATTATTTTCTTTTCAAAGTTTTGGATTAGAGAATGAGATCACTCTGTCAATTATTATATAATAACTAAAGATATTATTTTTCCAGATTTGAGCATAGTTAGGGATGACAACGGGTACTCATAAGTACGGATAGTAGTCTTCTGCTATCCGCCCCATTTAATAAATATGATATCCGTACCCTTCCCATATCCGTACGGATACCCGTTAGATGGGTATTTGTGAAATTTGAGATATCCGCGGGTATTAACGGGTATCCATGGATACTATTATTTAAATATATTTTAAAAATATGTACATTTAAATAATTATTTTTTAATTTCTTTTAAAGTAAAAAAAATAATTTCAAAGTTAACAAATTATAAACATTAATAAAAATAAATCATTTTCATTTTATTTCTTCTTTTATCCAAATAATAATAATAGTAATAATAATATCGTATTTAAGAAAATAACAATAATAATTTTGATGAAACAAATTAACGTTTAAGTATTTTTTTCTAATTATTAACGGATATGGATATCCACGGGTACGGGTACCATCAAATCCATATCCGTATCCGTAAAGAATCGAGTAATTAAATATCCGTTTATTTTATCCGTGGATACCCATTAAACCATTATATCCATATCCGTGACGGGTTTTATCTGCGGGTATCCACGAGTACGGGTTTTTTTTGCCATCCCTATAAATAGTGCAATTCTTTTAACTAAAGTGAATAATAAACTTTACTCAAAGGCAAATCATTTATAAGAATCAATTTAAATTTAAGTGAAATAATTTTTAATTAATTTTACTTACCTTCAAATTACTAAACTCATTTCTCTTAAAATCTAAGGGATAATCTTTAAAAAAATTATGATTATTTCTATGTGGAGAAGAGGAAAGTGAGAATAAAAATAAAAAATTCAATTAGATAATGATGTAGGTATAAAAAAGAAGAATAACAAGAAAATAGGAAAACAAGACAAGAAGTAAATCTCGATCATTTATTATTATTATTATTATTATTATTATTATTATTATTATTATTATTATTATTATTATTATTATATGATTCTTATTAAAAAAGAAATCAAATTTAAAATAAATTTAGATTATCCTCTAAAAAATTAATAAACATACATTTTTATTTTTTCAAATCACTCTTCCTAATAGTATCATTACTCCTAAAAATGATGATATTTTCATAAACAATATAAAGATCCATATGTTAGATATTGAGGGCTTGAGCCCCAACAACAAAATTAAAAATTACTTTATTAATATTTTTTTTTAATTTTATCAGTCTATTAACGAAATAAAATTTTATTAATTACGCATATTTAATCATCACAAATTTATCTTTTCAATACTTTATTTTACTACAAATTTTAGATCAAGTTTAACATCATTTAGTTTTTATCTAATAAAATATTTAATTTTACAACAATCGAAAAAGAAATATTATGTTGAATTAATTGTTGTAAAATAAGAGATGATTGGATGTTTGGTGTTTTTCGCCACGCTTGACTGACCGTGATTATAAGACAAGTGACGCGTTACTTATGTCAACGATTATCTAATATAACTATTGTGGCATATATATTTAGATTGTGGTATCGAAATCCAATAACATTAATTTATCATAAAAATAATTAATATTTTGTCACGGTTATAAAAGAAAATTCTTATGATATGTGTGTGTGAAAACTTATCATCGTAACTGTTAACAAAAACCATGATAATAAGTAAGTACTATTTACAACAGTTTCAATAACTAAACGTGGTGATAATTATTTTTATTTTAACCTTTATAATATAAGAAAGAGAGGTGTTCTGGAAAACTCATCTTTGCCCTTTTTTCCAAACCTGCCATCTCGCCAAAATGAGAATAATTTGTGTCTTAAATTTACTTTTTGCAACTAATGATGTCATATTGTTCAACTCTAACTAAATGCTTATTGTTTTATGCCTTTGTTTGATAGACATGGACCAATTGATGGTGTCACTTGGTTATTTTTGGTTCCAAACTAGCCCATTAAATTCAACATTTCCTCTTTTCTCTTTTCCAAATTCAAGTTCTCTCTCTCTTTGTCTTCTTCTTTCTTGTCTTTTCTTTTTTCCCAATTTACATTCTCTCTTCTTCTTCTTCTTCTTCTTCTTCTTCTTTCTTCTATCTTCTCTTTTATTCTTTTCTTTTTTTTGTGTGCAGAAAACAACCAACAATGTTTGGTTCTGATCATATTTCCATCTATACGGTAGTGTTTTGGTGTTGATTAGGTGGTGTTAAGTGTTGTAGAGAGTTGAGAACTGTTTTGGTACTCACTATCAACCATTATCGACGGTCCTAAAAGCTCCTCCGCCGAAAATCCAGATGATTTTTCAACCTTCACTTTAACTTGTGCTTGATCTGGTTTTCTATTGTTGTAAGCTTCTGATTTACTCACACTTTTAGGGTTTTTAATGTCGTTTACGTACTTTTTATGCTTGATCTGTAATTTATACATGTTATACATTCAAATTGAAATTACTTAATATTTTTTTATGTTTATTTATCTATTAACTATTGTCAATTTTATTATGTTGCTATATAAATTAATGGTTTGATTTTTAATATTTTCTGCAAGATATATACATGTTGAAACGTGTTGTAACTTGTAATGCGCCAAATTCTAAATTATTTGTTTGATTAATTAATTTAGCATGAGTATATGAGTCATTGTGTACTATTTTATATAATTGTTGTTTTGGTATTTTATGTGAGTAATTGTGATGTTCTTTGATGTTTTGAGGAGTATGAAGTATATCATAATGAATTAAGATAAATGTGATGTTTTGATGATTATGATGGTTGATATTATGTTTTGTGTAGTGTGTGATGGCGTAGTAGGAATTAAGAGAATTAAGAGAATTTTTGGTAATTTATAATAATTAGAATAATTAATTGGAATTGTTTTAGTTTAGTAACATAAAGTAATAATAGTAATAAGAGATGATAAGGGTAAAGTATTCATTTGGAAAGGAATAAGTTAGGACAATAGTGGAAGGACATATTAGGAGTCCAAAGGGTATGTTTGGTATAAGGAAGGGTTGATAGTTTTGAAACGCTCATTCTGTGAAATCGTAAGGAAAGAACTGACGTTATGGAGAAAGAGAGTTAGGGAACAGAGAGACAATGAGATTTGGGATAGAATACCAAGAGGAATTGAATTTGCTGCTATAATCTGAGGTAAGAGGTGTTTATCATTATTATTATAATTGATCTAAGGTTTAGACAATTGTAGAATTGTGCTAGGTTTTGGTTGATGATGATTTTATGGTGCTTAAATGATGAATTGATGCAATTGTAATGTTTAAATTGCAAAGGATTGATGTATGAGAAGTATGATGTTTCAGGATATTGTTAATTGATGAAACCATGTGAAATACTCGTGTTTGGAGACTTGTAATATGGTGAAATTGTAAGAGTTTAAGATTGGTTTATGTAGGAAATCACAACAGGAAAACCCAGTCTGCTAAGTGTCGTCGGGCAAAGAATGAGTGTTGTCGGGCGATGGTGACGTCGTGGGAATCGCCAGGAGAAAGGTGGTATCACCGGACGAGGGTGGAAAGATGGAAGTTGCAGGAGTGCGTCTATCCAAGTGTTACCGAGTGAGGTTGGACGCGAAAGAAGCGTCGCTAGGCGGTGGATTATTGTCGGTGGGCGATGGATGGAAGAATTGAATTGTTGTGTTAGATTTTTTTAAAAGTGCCATAACTTGAGTTTTAGGACTCGGTTTGAGGTGGCATTCAAAGCGTTGGATAGCTAACGTAATGAACTACAGTTTGTTAGAATAAAATGAGAAGTAAGGAGAATATTCATTATACCTAAGTTAGGATGAATTAGGTTCCCGGTGTTGGATTGCGATGATGCTTGGTTTATGATGATGTTTTGATGTTATTTTGTTTATATGATGATGAGGTTTTGTGTATATGATGATGATGTGATGATGATCTTTTTTTTATGATGATAAAATGATGTTGTGATGAATTTAATGAATGATGATGCGTTTTGACTAGCAGTGGTCATGTTGTATTGAGATGGTTCGCATCATGCATTCATGGCATATGGTAGGACGTTGGTCCAGTGATGTTTTGCAGGATATTGAATCTAATGATGTTTATAGGACAATATAGTCTAGTGATGGCATCAATGTTATAGTGTGGATTGAGTGCAATATTATGAAGTGCTATGATTCCAAGTGAGAATCGATCCTATTGGTGGGGATCTTTGGGGATAACGATGACTGAGTCATCAGTGAGGTTTTGGTACAACATGAATGAGTCTATGACGTTACATTATATTCTATGTGACATTGCATAATGATTTGATTTGATAATACTTGATGATAAATAATGTGTAATGATATGTTGTTGTGTATTAAAATGTATCAGCAAAATGTATCAGCATGTTTTATGAAAATGTCAAAGCAGATGTCCTGACATGTATTACATTACTAAACTGGTTTTTTAGTTCAGAAACATTAGGAGTCAATTTGTTTTAACTGTATGCTCGAAGTAAGCAAAGACTTGTAACGCTCTACTGCAATATTGTTGGAGAGATTTTATCCTACTTTCATGGAGACAGTAAAGGACACGTAAAAGACTGCATGTGAAGCAAATCATGGGCCAACCCTAGTTTTATTGTTCATATAAAAAGGAAAGCTAACCCTACTTGTAGAGTTAGACACACTAAAGAAAGTTGATCGTACTTTATTTAAGTTTTAGGTTTTAAGTCTTCGTTATTTGTTCCTTGTGAGCCACTCTAGTATTTTTTAATACTTGAGGTGGACGTTAGTTGATTTGTAAGTTTTTAATAATCTACAAGCTTTGAAGCAATGATGGTTATGTGTCTTTGAACTGTGTCTTCAAGTCCTTGTTATTGTTATTATCATCGTGTGTGATTGAGGGGGAGTTAGAGGGGTTTCTCGTATCTAAGAGGTTCTTAGGTAGAAGGGTCATTGGGTAGTGATTAAGTGAGGGGTGTAAACGGGGAAGTTTAACTCTAAATTAATACTGCTAATAATGGACTTCATCCCTAGCTTGGTAGCCTCCATACGTAGGTGTGATTGCACCAAACTGGGTGAACAATTAACTTGTGTCATTTGAATATATTGCATTTAGTTTTCTGTTGTTACTTGTTCAGCAAACAAATATTAGTGTCGTGACATCACCTTCGACATCTCATATCTGATACCAGAATTTCAACTATGTTTATTACTTATGTCTTTTATGATGATTATGATTTACTCATCCTTTCTGCTTGGAAATGTTTCCTCGAAACATGGGTAACTTGCAAGTGATCAAGATTAATGTAGAAAACTTAGAGGATTTATTTAAAGTGCATTTATTTGCTTTCCGTAGAATAAAGAGAGTATTGCTCTGATATGTAACATCGGGTTTGGGATTGTTTGATTGCAAACTTTATGTATTTCGTTTATTTGAGATTTATAAGTTATTTTCCTGGTTTTGTGAACTGTTTGAATTAGGAAGCTCAATTGATGAATAAGGATGAGGATTTTGTGAAGGACCTTAATGATAAGGATTATTTTGATACTATGAATCTACTTCTTGCTTGAAGTGATTATATGATGAAACCAAAATATTGTATGATTTTTAAAGTGTTTTTCGCAACTCATGTTACAGAGCAGGATTAATTGTTATTTAAAGTTCTATGAAGTTGTGATGCCCTTCCATGGTCTCTATTTGATTTTATTTTTCGTAAAAATGCATGTGAAATATATGTCGGTTTATAAAGGTATTACATTATTGGTATAGGAGCAGGTAGGTCTGTCCGACCAAATTGTTGAGTATGTAGTGTATGACAGTGGAATACTATCGAGATAATTTCTAACCATTCGAACTATTATTAACTTGAAACATAAGAAATGGCTGGAAGGAATGATGTTGCGATTTCTGCTGCTTTGCAGTTGTTATTTAGGTTGTGCAACAATAGCCTAACGGTGGAGGGAATGATGGATCCCGAGTTTTGGAGACGTTTCAGAGGAACCATATTCCTTTTTTCAAGGGTAGATTTTATCCAGATGAAGCACAAACTTGGCTCAAGGAGATTTAGAGGATATTTCAAGTCATGGATTACTCAGAGGCGCAAAAGGTGTGATTTGGTATGCATCAACTGGTAGAGGAAGCTGACGATTGGTGGGTCGGTAACCGTCAAAGGCTGGCACCAATGGGTGAGGTGATTACCTGGGGGGTGTTTAGCAGGGAGTTTCCAAGGAAGTAATTTTTAAATCATGTGCACGAGAAAAAAGAGATTGAGTTTCTGGAATTGAAACAGGGGAATTTGACTGTGAAGGAGTATGCTTCGAAGTTTGTGGAACTGGAGAAGTATTATCCACATTACAATGAAGCGACTGCTGAGTTCTCAAGATGTATCAAGTTTGAGAATGGATTGCCTCTAGAGATCAAGAGGGAGATTGGATACCAACAATTCGGATGTTTCCAGATTGGGTGAACAGTTGTAGAACCTATGAAGAGTAAATCAAAGCTCATTTGGCTCACTACAAGAGTCTGAACGAGAAAAATTGAAAATCATATCATGACCGTAAGATGGCTTATGATGCCCCAGCTAATAAGGGGAAACAAAAGGCTTATGATGGGAAGAGGGCAAGTGGGGGGACTCCTGTAACACCTTTCTAATCCCTAAAGAATATTCATAATTATTTGATAAATAAAATCAGAGTAATTTAATAAAAAGGGTGTCACATGTATTCATAAAACGACATACATGCAAGACTTACTCTGTAACACGGGTTTTCAAAAATTATTCATGACGTGTGCATCATTAAATAGAAACACCAATACTTCACTATACTTGCAGCAAAATCATAGTTTCAAAATATCTTTATTAAAATAAACACATCATAATACTTCATGGTTCATGGTTCACATTTCAAAACAACTTAGACTCCATGAATAACAATTCAAAAGATCTTAACAAAAAAAGAACATAATTGTTTTCAAAACAAGCGTTCTCGTCTCCGATGTTACATATCAGAGCAAGACCTTCTAGACTTAACAAAAAGTAAATCACACACTCCAAAGTTATTCTTCCAAGCCTTTAGGGGCTACTCCCGATTACCTGCACATTACCCACGTAGAGGCAACATTCAAGCAAAAAAGGGTGAGTTTATCACAATCATTATATAAGACATAAGTAATAAACATTGCAAAATAGGGCAAAAGTTTCACACCATCAATTCATCAATATCATCATCCAAGTACAACAACATAATGAAACGTCATCAAAATCAATAGTTATGCAATGCCACATAGGATGTAGTGCAAGAACATAGACTCATGCATGTGGTACCAATTCATTTAATAGACACTGGGCCATCACCCTCAAAAGATCCCACCATATGATCGAGAACCGGGGCAAATCATAGACACCCCAAATCCACACAATGGGATTGAAACCAAATCACTGGACCGAAGTCCTAAAACATTAAAACAGACTAAAGTTATTCAATGAATGCATGGTGCACAATAATCAAACATAAACGACCACGTCTAGTCATACGCATTATCATTCATGAATTAATCAACATCATCATATAAACCTCATCATATATATACTCATACAAGCAAAACATCATCCTTATATCATCATATAAAACAAAAATCATCATAATAACAACATATCATCAAGGTAAACAAGTTATCATTATTGTTCGACACGGGAAACCTACTTTATTCTAATTTTAGGTAATGGAAAAATACTCCTAAGTCCTTAGTTTATTTCATCTAATTGAAGTCTAATGCATTAGCTTTACATCGCTTTGAGCGACGCATCAAACGAAGTTACGGTTCAAAAGTTATGGTCGTTACAAAAATCTATCAAAAATTGGATTATTTGAGTTGACGCAAAACTTCTTTGAGTCGACACAAATCCTCATTATTTGCCACGGGTATGCTCAGGTTGACCCATGAGTCGACGTAAATTCCCTTTGAATCGACGCAAATTGTGTCATGCTGAATTTTTCTGTGATTTCACTGCATTTTGGGTCCTAAAACATCATCTAATCATAGGAATTCATCATCTAGAAACAACTTAATATACTACATTAATTAGACAACATATAGGGGTCATTATTCATCACAAATCTATCAATTCTCCATAAAACAACATCAAATCACCATCCATGAAACTAAGGAAAACCCTACATCTATCTACCACTTAAATCAAATATAATAATCAGATAAAAACTCCTTACCTTAGATTATTGCTTGATTTCAATTCCTCTTTGCGTTTCTACAGATTCCTCCTTGAGTTCCTCAATCCCCTAGTTTTGCTCTTCTATCTCTGCCTCTTCTCCAACGAGATTGCACAGAATGAATCGCTAAAACCCCAATATTTCTTTTTGTCAAACTTACCCCTTGTACCCCTAATATGACCTTTCCACCTTTTCCCTCACTTAGCATTATAGCATTTACCATCATACCCTCACTCTTTCTACTAATTACCATTATAATATTCCTAACTAAAATAATCCCTTTAAATAAGTATTCCTGTTATTTCTAATAATCCAAATAATTACTAAATAATTATTTAATTATTACAACATATCTAATCAGCATAATTCACATGTTGTTCCACATCATAAACTACAACAAACCATCATGCATCGTATAAAACATCAATTATTTGACAATAATTAACAAATATTATCTAATAATTCATCAAATAAGCAATTTCAAAAGTTGGGGTGTTACAACTCCCACTCTTATCAAGCGTTATAGGTGTGGCGAACAGGGTCACCACTCCAATGAATGCGAGAATAAGGTGCTGATATGTTACAAATATGGTAAGACGGATCATCATGCTCTTGATTGCAAGAACGATGGTCTAACCTGTTTCATTATGAAGAGCATGGTCATATCAGTACCCAGTGTTAGAAGCCCATGATGGATGATGTTTCCCAGACCAATGGTCAAGTATTCGCTTTGAGCGGATCAGAGGATTCCAACAAGGACAACTTGATTCTAGGTACTTGCTTTAGTAACGATGTTGAATTAGTTACTATTATTGATACCGGTGCTACTCATTTGTTTATTTCGCTTGAATGTGCTACTAATTTGGAATTGAAATTGTTTGACCTGAATGGTAGTATGAAGATAGATACTCCTACTAGTAATTATGTCACTGCTACGTATGTTTGTTTGAAATGTCCCTTGACTATTTATGGCAAGATTTTATGATGGATTTGGTGTGTTTACCCTTACACCAAATCGATGTTATCATTGGGATGAACTAGTTGGAGTTCAACTATTCCATATCAATTGTTATATTAAGACTTTGAGATTCCCTAGGTTTGGTGATAATGGAGAATTAATGTTGTTGACTGCTAAGCAAGTGAATGAACTATTAGAAGATGAAGCAGTGATGTTTTCAATGTTTGCATCGTTATAAGTGGATGGTAAGGATGCGAATATGGAATTACCGTTTGTTTGTGAATTTCCAGAGGTATTTCTAGATGACATTAATGAATTACCTCTTGAGCGTGAAGTGGAGACTTCTATTAATTTTGTGCCAGGTAAAAGTCTAGTATTGATGGATCCTTATAGAATGTCAGCTTTAGAGCTAAGTGAGTTGAAGAAACAACTGGAAGAGATGCTCGAGAAGAAGTTTGTTCAACCAAGTGTTTCATTGTAGGGTGCTCTTGTGTTATTAGTCAAGAAGAAAGACGGAAGTACGAGGTTGTGTGTAGATTACATACAATTTAATAAAGTGACGATTAAGAATAAGTATCCACTTCCGAGGATTGTCAATTTAATGGACCAGTTAGTGGACGCGTGTGTTTTCATCAAGATTGATTTGAGGTCGGGTTATCAACAGATTCGAGTTAAACTTTATGATATTCCAAATATGACTTTCCGAACTAGGTATGGTCATTATGAGTACATTGTGATGTCATTTGGTGTATCTAATGCACCAAGTGTTTTCATGGAGTATATCAATAGAACTTTTCATGCCTACTTGGATACGTTTGTAGTAGTTTTCACTTATGATATTTTGATTTACTCTAAGTGAGAAGAAGAGCATGTTGAGAATTTGTGAATGGTGTTGCAAGTGTTGAAGGAAAAGAAGTTATATGCAAAGTTGTCGAAGTGTGAATTTTGGCTAAAAGAAGTTAGTTTCCTTGGACATATAATTTCTAGTGGTGGGATTGTTGTGGATCCTTATAAAGTTGATGCAATATTGTAATGGGAAGCTCCTAAGTATGCAACTAAGATTCGAAGTTTTCTTGGTTTGGCAGGTTACTATCGAAGGTTCATTAAAAAGTTTTCTAAGTTGGCGTTACCGTTGACTCAGTTAACTAGAAAGGGTCAAGCTTATATGTGGGATGTTGCATGTGACGAAAACTTTGTAGAATTAAAGAAGATGTTGACGATTGCTTCGATGTTAATTTTGCCTAATCTGAGTGAGTCTTTTGTGGTGTATTCTGATGCGTCTAAGATGGTTCTTGGTGGTGTGTTGATGCAGAATGAACAAATTGTTGCATATGCTTCGAGATAACTTAGAGTTCATGAAAGGAATCATCCTACACAAGACTTAGAGTTACCAGCAGTGGTGTTTGTGTTAAAGATTTGGAGACATTGTCTTTTTGGTTCTAAATTCGAAGTGTTTAGTGATCACAAAAGTTTGAATTATTTGTTTGACCAGAAAGAATTAAATATGAGACAAAGAAGGTGGATTGAATTGTTGAAAGACTGTGACTTTGATTTGAGTTACCATCTTGGTAAAGTAAATGTAGTTTTTGATGCCTTGAGTAGAAAGTCGCTACTGTTAGCTGGCAATTTCGAAAAGGGTAAAATTGGCATAGACGAATAAAATATGTTTACTATCACATGGAAAAGAGATTAATATTTGTTGGTGATAGGTAAACATAAGGCCTTTTTTGTTTCATAGAGAAAGGATCTTTCGATTGCCAATGGTGAGCGATATTTCGAACTAAAATCTTTAGTATTTTTAGGATATGAAGAAATTCCTTTAATAAATATGTCAACATTGGAGCGGTCCAAACAAAGGATTAAAGTGAAATACGAATGGTTATAGAATTCGAATTTCGAATAACCTCTGAAGATTCGAATTTTGAATAAAAGGCGCCATTGTAAGGGACGCGTGGAGATTGGCGAACGAAGGAGACTTGCATGTCTTAAACGTGGCGCAATATTACAATAGGGCCGTTAGGGTCAGAACATTATAAATAGATGTTTTCTATTAGATTTTTGTGTGTTCGTGAGATGTACTAAAAAATTCTCAAACACTCAAACTACCGTAATCGAAAGGGAAACGAGTCAAGGAGATATCATGTACGTTAAGAACATCATGTTGTTTTATAATTTAAATGCCAGTTTATTATCATTTATTTCCAGTTTCCTGCACTTTTTCCTTTAAAGTATTTCGATTCTTTTCTTTTTATCTTTATCCCATTTGCCTTTAAACACTTATTGTTCTAGAAACCTATTTACTTTCAAACTTTTATTGTATTTTCCCAGAAATTGTTACTTTTTAAGAGTGTCCTTACCTTTACATTCAATTGTCGATAATCAAGTTTAAGTTCGAAATCTTTACACAAACAACAAGATATTTCCATAGTCAACTTTAAGTAAGTGCTTTAAGAATCAATTAAAGATCATGGGTTTGAACATAAAAATCTATTATGACACATGTGTCCTAGGATCAATCTAGTCGATCCCGTAAGTAACCAATAATAAATAGTAAAATTGAAGACTAGCGGTTGTTTACGAGAAATCACCAGAACAAATTGGCACGCCCTGGGACCGTGTCATATTAGAAACTATTTATTAGAATTTTATGAACATTGCAAAATTTGAATTGGTATATGAACCTTCAAGTGGTAAAATAAAAGATAATAATCAGATATACCCGTAAGACAACGTATCAAAACAATGACAAATACAACCAACCAAGATAGGGACAAACCTCTTATAAGGAGCGCCCAATAAGCTTCACTCGATCGATGCCTCTAGTACTATCCCCTGGTAGTTCGAACGCGCCCCATTTAGTGTGACAAATACCATCCGCCATTTCAACTATGCCGCACGCAGAAGTCAACCATATTCGACCCCACTAGGCCTCCGTGTTTGACCCTTTAAGGCCCGTAGATCCACAAGATGGGATGCCAACTTCGCTTATGGTGGTTACATAACGCACCCATTTTGTCCCCATCCGAGGATCCGTTCAGAACGAACCATTTCGCCACAAACCCCGTAACTTGGGAAATCGAACCAATGGCCTACCCCGACAACCAACAATCAGCAAGATAGACAAGATGGATGACAAGAACTATGATATGGTAGGAGTCTTAGCCCGCGAAATGAATGCTTTTTGGTCCTTTAATTCGAATATAAATCGAACAAACCAAGAAAACACCGATGTCTAGGATAGCAGATTTCTTTGGTGCCCCGATGCTACCGGGAGACGAGGCGTAATCCGGTGATTCGGAACGAAGAACCTACCATTGAACAAGTTCGACCCCTATACGAGGGATCAAGAGAGAAACGAGGGCCAAGATTAAGGCAACCGACGCTCAAGAAGACCGGATCGAACAGCCTAGACCGTTAGTGGTTGTCAACAGGACCGAATGCGCATTTAAATTGTCCATAGGGTCGAACGACAATTTAGTGGCGTAAAATAACCTAACCGCTATGATAGAAAGAATAATGGCCCAAAATGGTGTAAATTCGGATTTAGAAGGCCAAATTATACTTCTCCTATTGTAGGTAACATTCTACAAACAATTACCTGTGGGTTTCAAAGTCCCCAAATTTACAAAATTTGCCGGTGATACCAAAGGAGTCGACAAGAGAACACATAGCGAGATATTTGATCAAGGGATATATCAAATAACGAAAATCTTAGGATAAAATAATTTCCAAGTTCTTTGACAAAGAACGCTACGTGGTTCACCACATTACCCCTCGATCCGTGGATACTTGGCCCTATTTGGAAAGACTCTTTCATGAGCAATTCTACATGGGCCAATCCAAAATCACCGAAAGAACGGCAAGCATTAAAAGAAAGTTTACGTAACCCATAGATGACTATCTCGAATAGATTCCGATCGTTAAAATCTAGATGTTTTACAAGAGTGCCCGAACATGAATTGGTCGAAATGGTCGCAGGAGGCCTAGATTATTCCATTCGAAAGAAATTGGATACCCAGTATCTAAGGGATATGGCCCAATTGCCGATAGAGTTCGACAAGTCGAAAGGTTAAAAGCGGAAAAGGCTAGGGCTAGTAAGAATCATAAGAAAGAACGAATAGCCTATATAGAGGCGAAGAAGAAGACATAGATGATTTCAAGACCCATACAATTTCGACCAGCCTGAAATAGATCTTGTCGAACTAAAAGAGGCACCCCTCACGCTGCAGAGTTCTCGCTTCCTTCCAATGGAAAAGACACTGTCGAAAATGAGAAAAATGAGAAATATCCTAAGAAAATATACACTTTCGATATAACTAAATGTGATGAAATCTTCGATTTGCTTGTTAAGGATGGTCAGTTAATAGTTCCTCCAAACCTTAAGATTCCTCCATTGGAACAAAGGAAGAAGAGGGGTTTTGTAAGTACCATAATTTCCTAGGTCACAAAACCTCATGCTTTCTTTTCGTGGATTTGATGTAATGCAATCAAGGATGGCAGTTGAAATTTGCGGACAAGGGAAAACCCCATGAAAGTGGATACGGATCCGCATCGATGGCGTAAACCAACTATGCCGAGCCTTTGGAAATCAACATGATCAAGTTCGAGAACAAGGTTAAAACAAACGTGGAGTTCGAGGAAGATGGAGGTTTCGTCCTGGTTAAGAAAGGAACTACTGATAACCTCCCAAAGGTGCTCAAGGCAAAATTAATGAAAGAGGCAATACAAAGCACGAGGCCAAGATATTGTCGAAAAAATTTAACCGAGGCTATCAAGGTCTCGTGATGAAGTTCGAGAAGGTCGACTTCATGACCCAATGCCGAGTAAACATGGTGGATTTCGAGCAGCCACACGCTGAAATGCAAGAAGTGGAGCGATGCTTGGAGAAAGAAAGAGAACAAAAGAGGGAAAGCTTGCCAAAGAAAGATGCAAGCCTACGTGAGTACCTATTTCACCGCATAAGAAGAACCAAGACAAGTTGTCGTGCCCAAGATGCAAGATCATTTGCAACCCTGTGATAGTGAATTCGAAAGGGCCTGTGAGGGAGCGACAAGAGTTAATTGAGGCAAGACAATCAGCTGTGGTATACCCCTGAGCCGATGAAAGCCTCGAATTCATAGTTCGATGCCACAAGATTGGTACGAATGTCCGATTTGTCCCGATGTGCAGCTTATGATAAAGGAATGTCTCAAGCATTTGAAACAGTCCTGCTCGCTTCCATTGGGACGCCAAATTGGAATCCCTTTAAATAACGCTGATCTGGGCAGAACCATGCAGAGAAGACCAGACCGTCCTTATCCTAGGGAAGCAAGGAAGGTATCTTTCAAATTACCTGCAGAGATCCCTACTGATAGGTGGTCGCAAGCAAAGAATGACAAAGGAAGGGCAAATGGCGCAGCTTCGACTGTGGCGGAAGAACTGCTATGGCATGTAGGCGCTTTAATTCGAATAAAAGGGAGGAAAACAGGCTGGAAAATTATAAAGGAAAAAACCCAATGTCGCGCTCTCAATGGCGCAGACACCAACGTAACAAGAAGGCGGCGAAGGAGTCGAAGTCCATGGAAATTGGCGAGTCTAGCACTAACAATCCAAAGTCAAGAACTCACCGGGGCAAACCCCAGATCCGTAGTTATTCTCACCAAAAAGGAGGTCAAGAACAAAAGGAAGGAACGAAGAAGATCTAATGACCGATGGTTTCGAGTCAAGGGAGTCTTTCTTTAACGCCAATTGTAATGTTGTATCGCTTTACCTTGCGTAGTTTGAACATAATACGTATGGGTTGAGAGGAAACAGACGAAGAGGAAATGGCCAAACATAGGCCGTGTGTTACTATATAATGAATAACTGCAATAAGAGCGTAACGCTTTTTCGAAAGACCGACGAGGAATGAAGAATCATTTGAAACCTCTGCTCATCGTACAAAGTGGAGCAACACGGCGTAAATAAAGTATCCGACGGGAGTCACAATTTAATGCCCGATTCATGCTAAAAAGGATAGGGATGCAGGATTCGACGCTCGACCTCATAACATGGTACTCCACCACGAAGGTAAAGTTGGTAAGACACTAGGGTAATACAAGTGAATCTCACGGTTGGTTCCCTCGACTAGGCCAACCATGTTCATGGTAATAGGCCAACTACAACATGCTACTTGAGAATGGATCCACGGAATTGAGTTGTACCTCTTCAATGCATCAAAGATTAGTACTATGGAGAGAGGATGGAATAGTTGAAAATATAGAGGCTGACCGAGTTATTATATGACGATATTAATCATGTTGATAAGAGGAATTTTGACCGTAATATGGCCAACATTGGGCCATGCAACCCACCAAGAGTACTTCAACCAAATGAAAATGCCTACTATTCTCTAACACTTCGTCCCAATGGCTTCCAAAGGGATAGAGAACCGATGGGATGGACAAGAAGTTGAAGAAGAAGGTGAGACTTCACGATCCGCCAACCGGCCGACAACGGTGTTATGACCGAAACCAACTACTATCAAGCTGCCTATCCGGCCGAGAATAAGAAAAGACGGCCTCAAGCCGAGATACAAAATATGGCCGCAAGCCATAGACACTAAAACAAAAACAACGCAGAAAAGCAAGTCCCGAGGGCACCCATCTAACCCCACCCATGAAAGACAAACTTCCACACCAATGGATCACGGCTAGACGCTATCTATGATCAAGAGCCATTAGGTTTCAAAAGATCCAGATCAACGAATGCCAAGATGTCGGCTCAAGACCCTTGGAGGAAGTTAATATTGGGATGAAGTCGAAAAAGAGTAACGACATTAGTGCGAAACTCAATCCCGCAAGCATAAGGTGATCGAATTGCTCAAAGCAATAAAGATTGTTTCACCGATTACGACGAAATGCCCGGTTTGAAAAGAGAACGTGGAACATAGGCTTCCGATCAAGGATGGCAAGAAGCCCATCAAGCAGCGCCTAGAAGATTCGCACCAGAATCCTCTCAAGATCAAGGCGTAATAGAACGATTGCTCACCGCAAGTTTATCGTAACCACGAGGTACGCCGAATGGCTTGCTAATATTGTACCGTTATTAAGAAAATGGTTCTTACGCATTTGCATAGATTTTAGGGACTTGAATATCGCTACCCCAAAAGACGAATACTCTATGCCTATAGCGTAAATGTTAATTGATTCTCGCAGTTATGAATACCGAGTATGCTAGACGGATACTCCGCTATAATCGATTTTCATTGGAGGATGATGTCCCCAAAAGCCTTCCGATGCCCAGCGCTTTAGGCACATATGAATGGTAGTAATGCCCTTTGGCTTAAAAAATGTGGGCAACATACCAAAGAGCAATGAACACAATATTCCATGACTTTATCGAAACATTTATGCAGATTTACATAGATGATATAGTGGTCAAATCGGTTTCGATGAGGATCATTTAAATCACTTGAGCCAATCATTCGAACGAATGAGGAAGCATGGCTTAAAATGAACCTCTTAAGTGTGCTTTTTTCAGGCCGGGATTTCCTTGGCTTCGTGGTTCACAAGAAGGGCATCAAATCAACCCGAATAAGACAAAGGCCATCATGGAGACAAAGCCTCCTTCAACAAAGAAAGAACTGCAATCCCTTTGGGTAAAATCAACTTTTGAGGAGATTTATATCCAACTTGTGGGCGAACCCAAGCTTTCTCCATTGTTGCGCATAAATCAGACAATTTTGATTGGATGATCAACATCAAGAAGCATTTGAAAAATCAAGACTTACTTGATGCACCCTCCGATCCTAGCAGCCCTTCTAAAGATAGGCCAATGCGATTGTATATCTCGCCTCCAATGTAACCATAGGAAGCATGTCGCTCAGAGAATGAAGATGGCATCGAAAGAGCCATTTACTATATTAGTAGAGTTTTAAATAATGCGTAAACTAGGTACAATAGTATAGAAAACTATGTCTTTGCTTATATTTCTCGTACAAAACTCAAGTATTATATTAAACCGTTGATGTTTATGTTTCGTCTCACTTTGATGTCATTAAACATATGTTGTCAAAGCCAATCATGCACAGCAGGATTGGTAAATGGGCCTTGCACTCACCGAATATAATTCGCCTTTAAGCCTTTACAGCTATGAAAGGACAGTGGTTTCGATTTCATAGTCGACCACTGTGAATGAGAATTTCGCATTAGATTATGTCGAAACTCACCATGGAAATTATATTTCGATGGCTCAACACATAAAATGGAAGTGGTGTTGAATATGCATCATTTCGCCAAGGAATTCCAACAAAATTCAAGTATAAGTTGGAAGGCCCTTTATGTTCGAACAATGAAGTCAATATGAAGCACTAATTGCGGACTTGAAGCTTTGTTGGAATTGGGGCAACCGAGTCAAATAAGAGGAGACTCGAACTAGTCATCAAGCAAATAACCAAAGAATACAAGTGTATCAAAGAAAATTTGATCATGTACTTCGTTATTGCTAATCGATTAATCAAGAAATTTGAATATGTGGACTTAAAACACATTCCTAGAAGTGATAATCAAGAGGCAAATGACTGGCTCAAATAGCCTCGTGATATAGGATATCAAAAGAAAACTCCAATACCTCATAGAAGCTAGGGAAGAATAATGGCTACAAAGTTATCACCCTTAGATTTAGAAAATGCGAAATTAGGTTATGCAAACCAGAGGAATTCGAAGTTTTTAACATAGATGCTTTAGCAGATACAGATTGGCGGACTCCTATAGTAAACTATTTGAGAAATCCTTCAATAAATACAGAGAGGAAAGTCAAGTACAGAGCATTGTCTTACGTAGTGATCGGGAATGAATTATTTAAGAAGACCCTAAGGAGTGCTACTCAAATGTTTAGGGAAAACGAAGCATATTTAGCCTTGTCTAATGTGCAAGTGGAGCATGGGGCACATCAAGGGCCACAAAATGAAATGGCTCTTGTTCAGATATGGAATGTATTGGCCCACTATGCTCAAAGATTGCATAGAATTCGCCAAAGGTTGTGAAGAGTGTCAAGTCCATGCTGGCATTCAACATGCTCCGGCAAGCGAGCTACATTCGATTGTTAAGCCTTGGCCTTCGTGGGATGGGCATTAGATTTGATTGGTGAAATTCGCCAACATCATCTAAAGGATGTAAATATATTCTTGTAGGAATAGACTATTTCACAAAGTGGGTCAAGCGATTCCTTTAGTGAATGTAGACCAAGAAGCTATTATAGAATTTATTCGTAAGCAATATACGATTGGGATACCGTAGTATCACAACAGATCAAGGTTCGCCACAGGCTTAAAATGCAAGAGTTCGCACAAGAAATAGGATTCAAACTACTCACATCAACACCTTATTACGCCCAAGCAAACGGTCAGGTAGAAGCAGCCAATAAAGTCATAATAGGTTTGATCAAGAAGCATATAGGTCGAAAACCAAGAAATTGGCACAAAACCTTAGATCAAGCTCTATGGGCTTGTCGAACGTCTCCTAAGGAGGCAACGAATACCACGCCGTTTCGACTTACATTTGGGCACGACGCGGTGTTGCCAGTCGAAATACATCTACAATCAGTCAGAATCCAAAGACATAACGAAATACCCATTGATCAATACTGGGAGATGATGATGAATGAATTAGTGGATATAGATGAAGAAAGGCTACGTGCTTTAGAGGTTATGAGAAGATGTAAAGAAAGAGTAGCTAGTATGCATAATAAAAGAGTTAAGAACAAGAAATTTTCAACCAATGATCCGGTCGGAAAGTTATTTTGCCTATGGATAAGAAGAATAGAGTACTTGTAAATGGTCACCCCATTGGGAGGACCTTTTCGTATTTTGAAAACATTTTTAATAATGCCTATGAGATAGAGGAATTAGCGTAAGATGTAAGAATCTTAAGAGTAAACGGAAATACTTAAAAGGTATAAACCATACTTGGTGAAATTCAATTACTGCACTAAATAGATATTGAAGATGGAATAGAGCTAAGAGAGAGCCATGTAAATAACAAATATGAGTCATGTTCAAATATAGGAATACATAATAAAGTTTTTTAAACATTTCCAAGAAGTAAAAGGAGCATCTCGCTTCAACCTAGCAAATTTGTTTTTGCACAAGTTGATTCTACATTGATTCGATGTTTGATCCTTTCAAGCTCTTCGATTTTTGGCTTATACCTTCACCGCTCCATCTGCTTAAGACGTGAGATCGATCCGCAAGCCCTCGATCATCGCAGACTTCATAGTCGCTTGCAGTTATCTGCTCACCTTCGCACCGCGATTTTCTTAAGCTCCTCAACTGGGACTCCTGTAATAAGATAGACCGACCAGAACATCGTGCCTATCTTTTGTCGCAATTTCGCAGACTCTAAAGCTTCCGCCTTTAGTAAGCTCAAGTCCGGTCATAGGCGTTAGATAAAGCTTCTCGCTTGGTTCGAGTTTTAGCTTCGATACCATGAAGCCCGATGTATGCAGATTAACTTCATCAAGGAGGAGTTGCAAATCATAAATGATCTCACCACGCCGAGGGCAAATACTAAGATCTATTTGTGTCAAAAGATTCTTCATCGAAAAGTAAACCCTGTGGTTGTCTTGTAAGATGGTGAAGAAATCAACTTGAAAATAGTATTATTAACCTCTTGAAGAAGTCGGTCAAGAGAAGTGAGAGGCGATCCTCTTTGATTGACTCGAATCACTAGATGGAATCGTGCTCAAGAAGGACCACATTGAGATAGCATCAATTTGAGGTATTTTAAAGGATTATTCTTCTTCATCTCGCTTTTGCTCTTCGTAGAGGACTGGAGGATTTGGCTTGACGAAAGCAACGCCAATAAAACAGAATTTCCATTTCGCTGCTTCCTCATCAAGACCTCTACCTCCATTCTCCCATCTTCACCTTCCGCTTGCATCCCTTCATCTTTGTTGTCACTTGCAAAATAGTGACTCACAGCGTATCGACTCCATCGGTTTGACTAGCGTAACGCTTTTCCGGAGAAGAGTCACCGAATATCAATGGGGTTTCAACCCCAATGTTTGGTTCATCTACCCTCAAGTTCTCCACCAATGAAGGAGAAGTAGTGTGATCTAAGGTTTCACCCAAGGGAGGCAAAGTTACTTGTTGATCCAAGGCTTCAGCCCATGTGGGTAGCCACAGAGATGAACCTTTGTTTAAAGCATCCTCATTTGAGCCTTCCGTTGAGGAGAAGGTACAGGTTCGAACTTTGGATATTAGGAAGATTGACAGAGCGTAGGAATACTCATAAAAAGATCGTGGATCAGCATTAAAGTTGTGTGTTAGCAACGAAAGGCATCAAGTAACCTTTACCTTTGTCCATCAAGTAGCATTGCTGCCAATTTGTTCTCGAAGGTGATTCTTCAAGATAGGGTTCAAGAGACTTTAGATTTGGTTTGAGGAGCATTTGGAACTTCTTTGCTAATGGACTTAGCGACTGAGAAGCTTCACCGATTGTGAAGGTTTTTTCTTCTTTTCTTGTTGAGGATTGAGGTATCATCGCTCCTTGTGGTTCATCTTCCGGTCAAGAGTTTCATGCTTTCGCTTGGGGACTTTGGGGCAAGCCACTTGCCCGAAAGTGTGATTAAGATGATTAACCAATTTAGAAGGAATTTCAAATAGTAAAAGGTAAGCATGAAAATACCTTCTTTTCTTCTTCTTCAAAGTGTTGTCTACCCTCAGGGGATTTGTAGTGATGATGGTTGGTGTTTGAAGTTGAAGTTGAGCCGACTTTAGGCGCGACTTTGTCTTTTTTCAAAGACTTCAAATCAATAGCTGAAATGATTGAGAACATGGTTAAGATAAAACAAAAAAAAATAGCATTTTAAGGGAACTTCAATTTGCTTCCAGCTTCGCACCTTCGCCCTCTTGAGATTTAATGTATACACCGACAAGTCATAGCGAAGGTACCCTTTGAAGTTGTATAAATCATGTTTCGCCCACGTAACCCTCTGGGCAAGTTTTTTGGTATCATTTTCGCAGCAGCGAAAAAGATCCCTAAAATATAACCACCCAGGATACGGGGGAAAAAAGGCAAGAGCCAACTCTGAAGTAGGTAAATTGGGAAATTTGGGAGGTTTATGTTTAAAAGCCCATTTATACCTATCTTCGTGTTTTACGAAGAAGGACATCGAATGGAAGTTGTTTTTCAAATTTTTCTTTTAAAGTTTTTGTCGCATCGCAAACCTCGATGTATGTCCATTGGATTATACACAACTTCAAAATATTTTTGAAAGCTCGAATTTCTTTGACATGAGTAAGCCTACCTTTTGGACGTTTTCCACAAAGGAAAAAGTCATAAATATTGTTGGATTTTGGTATCAAACATATTATTCAATAATAGTCTCATCCACCAAGTATGGAAATCTCTTGTTTTGTAGAAGGAGGGAACGAAATAAACTAGTGAAAATTCCGCAAAATCTTCATAGCGCCTTTGTCTGATTTCGATTTCTTTGGAGGGATAAGGTACCCCTGCTAGGCATATTTCTCTCTTATCAAAAGAGGCTCGTGGAGAATCGACATGTGCCAAACTGTCGAGCTACAAAATTGGGTTGATAAGCAAGGATATGTGCTTGACTCTTGACAGGGGTGATCCTTGAAGCAATAAGTCTGGGAGTTAGAAAAGCACTCCAGATATTTTGTGTTGTTGTTTCCAAAATAGCTTGCTCCAGAGGCATAGTGAACCAAGTTGGTCCATAATTTCGAGTAACAAATGGAGCCATCAAGAGTCAAAATTGTGCCTTTTCGAGAAGATCATCATGTATTGAACGGTCGGTTTTGAAATTCTTTCTCATCATTTGGCGTGAGTTTCAATAACTCGTTCCCTCAATGTTACGATTGGCAACATCGTGGTGATCTTCATTAAGTGTTCCCGAGGTTGATAGAGATGATTCGAAGTGGCATTCACCAAAGTTGCAACAACCAAAAGGGCCAGTAAGAAGATTTGTGCCGGCTTTGTAGGTTTTAATTTCAATACAAGAAGACAAATGCTTTCATAAGCCGGACAACAGCAGTCACGATGCGACTTTTCGACCATGGTGAAGTTGATTGGCTAAGGTAATGAATCTACTAGCCACTTGAAGGGATTTGCTGCAGAAAACATATTTCGATAGCCATAGTGCTAAGAAGGCTATATGTTCAACTTCAAACTTCTTCCTCAAAGTAATGGTAGAAAGCAATATATTTGGAGAAACCGGCATGCTTGAGCTCAAATTCAATGAGATTCTCCGCCCTCATTAGGATCAAAAGTTTCTCCAATAGGAGAAAGTCCAGTAATGGCTGCTATGTCGAAGAAAGTGGGTGTTACCATCCCACAGGGGAGATGGAACGTGTTGTAAGTGTTGTCCCAGAAATATAGAGAAGCCAACAAAAAGGGGTGGTTATAGCTAAACCCTAATTTAGACATTCGAATCAAATTGAGAATGCCTAAATTTTCCCATTCTTGAGATTTCTTGCTCTCCACCTTAGCAAGCCAATTTTGGTACGACTAGTCGGATGTAGGACAAGAACGGAAGGGTTTAAAGTTAACTGACATAATCCATGTTAAGGGTCCTTGTTAGTGCCTACTATTATGCCACTAGCTCCCTCTAGGGTTTTAGGCATTTGGCCAGTAATCATCAATTTTCGTTTGATGATATACTTATTAATAATAGGTTTGGTCATGAAATAGGCGGAAAGAATCCTTCGCTTTTGCCACACGCCTGAGGAATCAACGGACCCATTACTCCTAGGGTTTTATCGTAAACAATAGTGGGGATTATTACCGAGAGGCATAGATAGCCTTTGCCCGAGTCATTTTTGGAGTGGAGATGAACCTTGGTTACCTGTGTTGATGATTTTGCCAAGATTTTGGTGGAATCCATGGGTTGTTTGGATTTCTCGATTTCTTGGAGGTTGTTGTTGGCATTGTTGATGAAGACATGGTGAAACAAATTAGTCTTTCCGATGATGAATATTTGTTTTTGTTTAAAGAAACCGAGAGTGTAATCCGTTTGTTTGAGAATGAGAGAAATTTGGGAAAAGTTCGTAATGAAAAGATGAAGTGTTTTATAGCTTCTTCAACGGTTAGAAATTTTTGACCCTTGGAGAGTAGGGACACGTAAGCATTTTATTGAAAAGGCAAAAGGTGAATTTTTCAACTTCCTAGGGTGTGACGTGTTGTCATTTGGGAAATGACGCTTCTAATTATTAACATTTAACCGCTATGATAGCACGCTTAGGTGTGCCGATTAGACATTAGCGTAAAAGTTGGATACCTACTCGACGTACAAAGGAAATCATCATTACCGATCGAAATTGATGAGATATTCAAGAACAAATATTTTCTATATCCGTCAAATAACTGCTCTTGAGGGGCAATTTGTTAATGGCAATTTAAAAGGGTAAAATTGGCATAGATTTAATAAAATATGTTTACTATCACATGGAAAAGAGATTAATATTTGTTGGTGATAGGTAAACATAAGGCCTTTTTGTTTCATAGAGAAAGGATCTTCGATTGCCAATGGTGAGCGATATTTCAACTAAAATCTTTAGTATTTTTAGGATATGAAGAAATTCCTTTAATAAATATGTCAACATTGGAGCGGTCCAAACAAAGGATTAAAGTGAAATACAATGGTTATAGAATTCAATTTCAATAACCTCTCAAGATTCGAATTTTGAATAAAAGGCGCCATTGTAAGGGACACGTGGAGATTGGTGAACGAAAGAGACTTGCATGTCTTAAACGTGGCTAATATTACAATAGGACCGTTAGGGTCTAACATTATAAATAGATGTTTTCTATTAGATTTTGTGTGTTCGTAGATGTACTAAAAATTCTCAAACACTCAAACTACCGTAATCGAAAGGGAAACGAGTCAAGGAGATATCATGTACGTTAAGAACATCATGTTGTTTTATAATTTAAATGCCGCTTATTATCATTTATTTCCGCTTCCACTTTTCCTTTAAAGTATTTCGATTCTTTTCTTTTTATCTTTATTCCATTTGCCTTTAAACACTTATTGTTCTAGAAACCTATTTACTTTCAAACTTTTATTGTATTTCCCGTAAATTGTTACTTTTAAGAGTGTCCTTACCTTTACATTCAATTGTCAATAATCAAGTTTAAGTTCAAATCTTTACACAAACAACAAGATATTTCCATAGTCAACTTTAAGTAAGTGCTTTAAGAATCAATTAAAGATCATGGGTTTGAAATAAAAATCTATTATGACACATGTGTCCTAGGATCAATCTAGTCGATCCCGTAAGTAACCAATAATAAATAGTAAAATTGAAGACTAGCGGTTGTTTACGAGAAATCACCGAACAAATTGGCACGCCAATGGGACCGTGTCATATTAGAAACTATTTATTAGAATTTTATGAACATTGCAAAATTTGAATTGGTATATGAACCTTCAAGTGGTAAAATAAAAGATAATAATCAGATATACCCGTAAGACAACGTATCAAAACAATGACAAATACAACCAACCAAGATAGGGACAAACCTCCTTACAAGGAGCGCAACAAGCTTCGATCGATGCCTCTAGTACTATCCCCTGGGTAGTTCGCGCCCCATTTAGTGTGACAAATACCATCCGCCATTTCAACTATGCCGCACGCAGAAGTCAACCATATTCGACTCCCACTAGGCCTCGTGTTTTGACCCTTTAAGGCCCGTAGATCCACAGATGGGATGCCAACTTCGCTTATGGCGTGGTTACATAACGCACCCATTTTGTCCCATCCGAGGATCCGTTCAGAACGAACCATTTCGCTACAAACTCCCGTAACTTGGGAAATCGTAACCAATGGCCTACCCCGACAACTAACAATCAGCAAATATTAGACAATGATGGATGACAAGAACTATGATATGGTAGGAGTCTTAGCCACGAAATGAATGCTATTTTTGGTCCTTTAATTCGAATATAAATCGAACAAACCAAGAAAACACAACCCGATGTCTAGGATAGCAGATTTCTTTGGTGCCCCGATGCGCTGGGAGACGTAATCCAAGGTGATTCGGAACGAAGAACCTACTATTGAACAAGTTCGACCCCTATACGAGGGATCAAGAGAGAAACGAGGGCCAAGATTAAGGCAACCGACGCTCAAGAAGACCGGATCGAACACCTAGACCGTTAGTGGTTGTCAACAGGACCGTAATGCGCATTTAAATTGTCCATAGGGTCGAACGACAATTTAGTGGCGTAAAATAACCTAACCGCTATGATAGAAAGAATAATGGCCCAAAATGGTGTAAATTCGGATTTAGAAGGCCAAATTATACTTCTCCTATTGTAGGTAACATTCTACAAATGTAATTACCTGTGGGTTTCAAAGTCCCCAAATTTACAAAATTTGTCGGTGATACCAAAGGAGTCGACAAGAGAACACATAGCGAGATATTTGATCGCTGTGGATATATCAAATAACGAAAATCTTAGGATAAAATAATTTCCAAGTTCTTTGACAAAGAACGCGTTTACGTGGTTCACCACATTACCCCCTGGATCTGTGGATACTTGGCCCTATTTGGAAAGACTCTTTCATGAGCAATTCTACATGGGCCAATCCAAAATCAGTCTGAAAGAACTGGCAAGCATTAAAAGAAAGTTTACAGAACCCATAGATGACTATCTGAATAGATTCCGACTGTTAAAATCTAGATGTTTTACAGTAGTGCCCGAACATGAATTGGTCGAAATGGCTGCAGGAGGCCTAGATTATTCCATTCGAAAGAAATTGGATACCCAGTATCTAAGGGATATGGCCCAATTGCCGATAGAGTTCGACAAGTCGAAAGGTTAAAAGCGGAAAAGGCTAGGGCTAGTAAGAATCATAAGAAAGAACGAATAGCCTATATAGAGGCGGAAGAAGAAGACATAGATGATTTCCAAGACCCATACAATTTCGACCAGTTCGAAATAGATCTTGCTGAACTAAAAGAGGCACCCCCTTACGCTTGCAGAGTTCTGCTTCCTTCCAATGGAAAAGACACTGTCGAAAATGAGAAAAATGAGAAATATCCTAAGAAAATATACACTTTCGATATAACTAAATGTGATGAAATCTTCGATTTGCTTGTTAAGGATGGTCAGTTAATAGTTCCTCCAAACCTTAAGATTCCTCCATTGGAACAAAGGAAGAAGAGGGGTTTTTGTAAGTACCATAATTTCCTAGGTCACAAAACCTCACAGTGCTTTCTTTTTAGGGATTTGATACAGAATGCAATCAAGGATGGCAGGTTGAAATTTGCGGACAAGGGAAAAAACCCCATGAAAGTGGATACGGATCCGCATCGATGGCGTAAACCAACTATGCCGAGCCTTTGAAATCAACATGATCAAGTTCCGAGAACAAGGTTAAAACAAACGTGGAGTTCGAGGAAGATGGAGGTTTCGTCCTGGTTAAGAAAGGAACTACTGATAACCTCCCAAAGGTGCTCAAGGCAAAATTAATGAAAGAGGCAATACAGGCTACTGAGGGCCAAGATATTGTCGAAAAAATTTAACCGAGGCTACCAAGGTCTCGTGATGAAGTTCGAGAAGGTCGACTTCGATGACCCAATGCTGGGAGTAAACATGGTGGATTTCGAGCAGCCACACGCCGAAATGCAAGAAGTGGAGCGATGCTTGGAGAAAGAAAGAGAACAAAAGAGGGAAAGCTTGCCAAAGAAAGATGCAAGCCTACGTGAGTACCTATTTCACCGCATAAGAAGAAGACAAGTTGTTGTGCCCAAGATGCAAGATCATTTGCAACCCTGTGATAGCCGCTGAATTGAAAGGGCCCGAGGGAGCGCAAGAGTTAATTGAGGCAAGACAATCAGGCCATGGTATACCCTGATGATGAAAGCTCTGAATTCATAGTTCGATGCCACAAGATTGGTACGGAATGTCTGATTTGTCCCAGATGTGCAGCAGTTTATGATAAAGGAATGTCTGAAGCATTTGAAACAGTCCTGCTCGCTTCCGGTTGGGGCGCTAAATTGGAATCCTTTAAATAACGCCGATCCGGGCGTAACCATGCAGAAGACCGCAGCCCTTATCCTAGGGAAGCAAGGAAGGTATCTTTCAAATTACCCGCAGATCCCTACCGATAGGTGGTCGCAAGCAAAGAATGACAAAGGAAGGGCAAATGGCGCAGCTTCACTGGCGGAAGAACTGCTATGGCATATGTAGGCGCTTTAATTCAATAAAAGGGAGGAAAACAGTGGAAAATTATAAAGGAAAACCCAATGTCGCGCCTCAATGGCGCAGACACCAACGTAACAAGAAGGCGAAGGAGTCAAGTCCATGGAAATTGGCGAGTCTAGCACTAACAATCCAAAGTCAAGAACTCACTGGGGCAAACCCCAGATCCGTAAAGTTATTCTCACCAAAAAGGAGGTCAAGAACAAAAGGAAGCAAAGAACGAAGAAGATCTAATGACCGATGGTTTCGAGTCGGGGGAGTCTTTCTTTAACGCCAATTGTAATGTTGTATCGCTTTACCTTGCGAGTTTGAACATAATACGTAAGTATGGGTTGAGAGAAACAGACGAAGAGGAAATGGCCAAACATAGGCCGGTGTTACTATATAATGAATAACGTGCAACAAGAGCGTAACGCTTTTTCGAAAGACCGACGAGGAATGAAGAATCATTTGAAACCTCGCTCATCGGGCCAAAGTGGAGCAACACGGCGTAAATAAAGTAATCGTTGACGGGAGCTCCAATTTAATGCCCGATTCATGCTAAAAGGATAGGGATGCAGGATTCGACGCTCGACCTCATAACATGGTACTCCAATTACGAAGGTAAAGTTGGTAAGACACTAGGGTAATACAAGTGAATCTCACGGTTGGTTCCCCGACTAGGCCAACCATGTTCATGGTAATAGCCAAGGCCAACTACAACATGCTACTGGCGAGAATGGATCCACGGAATTGAGTTGTACCTCTTCAATGCATCAAAGATTAGTACTATGGAGAGAGGATGGAATAGTTGAAAATATAGAGGCTGACCGAGTTATTATATGACGATATTAATCATGTTGATAAGAGGAATTTTGACCGTAATATGGCCAACATTGGGCCATGCAACCCACCAAGAGTACTTCAACCAAATGAAAATGCCTACTATTCTCTAACACTTCGTCCCAATGGCTTCAGTGGGATAGAGAACCGATGTGGGATGGACAAGAAGTTGAAGAAGAAGGTGAGACTTCACGATCCGCCAACCGGCCGACAACGAAGGGTGTTATGACCGAAACCAACTACTATCAAGCTTTCGCCTATCCGGCCGAGAATAAGAAAAGACGGCTCAAGCCGAGATACAAAATATGGCCACAAGCCATAGACACTAAAACAAAAACAACGCAGAAAAGCAAGTCCCGAGGGCACCCATCTAACCCCCCAATGAAAGACAAACTTCCACACCAATGGATCGGCTAGACGCTATCTATGATCAAGAGCCATTAGGTTTCAAAAGATCCAGATCAACGAATGCCAAGATGTCGGCTCAAGACCCTTGGAGGAAGTTAATATTGGGGATGAAGTCGAAAAAGAGTAACGTACATTAGTGCGAAACTCAATCGCTTGAAGCATAAGGTGATCGAATTGCTCAAAGCAAATAAAGATTGTTTCGCTCGATTACGACTAAATGCCCGGTTTGAAAAGAGAACTGTGGAACATAGGCTTCCGATCAAGGATGGCAAGAAGCCCATCAAGCGTAGAAGATTCGCACCAAAGAATCCTCTCAAGATCAAGGCGTAAATAGAACGATTGCTCCGCAAGTTTATCGTAACCACGAGGTACGCCGAATGGCTTGCTAATATTGTACCGTTATTAAGAAAATGGTTCTTACGATTTGCATAGATTTTAGGGACTTGAATATCGCTACCCCAAAAGACTAATACTCTATGCCTATAGCGTAAATGTTAATTGATTGCTATGAATACCGAGTATGCTAGACGGATACTCGCTATAATCGATTTTCATTATGGAGGATGATGTCCCCAAAACAGCCTTCCGATGCCCAGCGCTTTAGGCACATATGAATGGTAGTAATGCCCTTTGGCTTAAAAATGTCAGCAACATACCAAAGAGCAATGAACACAATATTCCATGACTTTATCGAAACATTTATGCAGATTTACATAGATGATATAGTGGTCAAATCGGTTTCGATGAGGATCATTTAAATCACTTGAGCCAATCATTCGAACGAATGAGGAAGCATGGCTTAAAATGAACCTCTTAAGTGTGCTTTTTCGCAGGTGGGATTTCCTTGGCTTCGTGGTTCACAAGAAGGGCATCGAAATCAACTCGAATAAGACAAAGGCCATCATGGAGACAAAGCCTCCTTCAACAAAGAAAGAACCGCAATCCCTTTTGGGTAAAATCAACTTTTGAGGAGATTTATATCCAACTTGAGTGGGCGAACCCAAGCTTTCTCCATTGTTGCGATAAATCAGACAATTTTGATTGGATGATCAACATCAAGAAGCATTTGAAAAATCAAGACTTACTTGATGCACCCTCCGATCCTAGCAGCCCTTCTAAAGATAGGCCAATGCGATTGTATATCTCGCCTCCAATGTAACCATAGGAAGCATGCTGGCTCAGAGAATGAAGATGGCATCGAAAGAGCCATTTACTATATTAGTAGAGTTTTAAATAATGCGTAAACTAGGTACAATAGTATAGAAAACTATGTCTTTGCTTATATTTCGTGTACAAAACTCAAGTATTATATTAAACCCGTTGATGTTTATGTTTCGCCTCACTTTGATGTCATTAAACATATGTTGTCAAAGCCAATCATGCACAGCAGATTGGTAAATGGGCCTTGGCACTCACCGAATATAATCGCCTTTAAGCCTTTACAGTTATGAAAGGACAGTGGTTTCATTTCATAGTCGACCACTCGTGAATGAGAATTTCGCATTAGATTATGTCGAAACTCACCATGGAAATTATATTTCGATGGCTCAACACATAAAATGGAAGTGGTGTCGAATATGCATCATTTCGCTCAAGGAATTCCAACAAAATTCAAGTATAAGTTGGAAGGCCCTTTATGTTCGAACAATGAAGTCAATATGAAGCACTAATTGTCGGACTTGAAGCTTTGTTGGAATTGGGGCAACCAGTCGAAATAAGAGGAGACTCAGAACTAGTCATCAAGCAAATAACCAAAGAATACAAGTGTATCAAAGAAAATTTGATCATGTACTTCGTTATTGCTAATCGATTAATCAAGAAATTTGAATATGTGGACTTAAAACACATTCCTAGAAGTGATAATCAAGAGGCAAATGACCTGGCTCAAATAGCCTCAGGATATAGGATATCAAAAGAAAAACTCCAATACCTCATAGAAGCTAGGGGAAGAATAATGGCTACAAAGTTATCACCCTTAGATTTAGAAAATGCGAAATTAGGTTATGCAAACCAGGAGGAATTCGAAGTTTTTAACATAGATGCTTTAGCAGATACAGATTGGCGGACTCCTATAGTAAACTATTTGAGAAATCCTTCAATAAATACAGAGAGGAAAGTCAAGTACAGAGCATTGTCTTACGAGTGATCGGAATGAATTATTTAAGAAGACCTCGTAAGGAGTGCTACTCAAATGTTTAGGGAAAACGAAGCATATTTAGCCTTGTCTAATGTGCACAAGGAGCATGTGGGGCACAATCAAGTGCCACAAAATGAAATGGCTCTTGTTCAGATATGGAATGTATTGGCCCACTATGCTCAAAGATTGCATAGAATTCGCCAAAGGTTGTGAAGAGTGTCAAGTCCATGCTGGCATTCAACATGCTCCGGCAAGCGAGCTACATTCGATTGTTAAGCCTTGGCCTTCGTGGGATGGGCATTAGATTTGATTGGTGAAATTCGCCAACATCATCTAAAGGATGTAAATATATTCTTGTAGGAATAGACTATTTCACAAAGTGGGTCGAAGCGATTCCTTTAGTGAATGTAGACCAAGAAGCTATTATAGAATTTATTCAGAAGCAAGTAATATACAGATTTGGGATACCAGAAAGTATCACAACAGATCAAGGTTCGCACAGGCTTAAAATGCAAGAGTTCGCACAAGAAATAGGATTCAAACTACTCACATCAACACCTTATTACGCCCAAGCAAACGGTCGTAGAACCAATAAAGTCATAATAGGTTTGATCAAGAAGCATATAGGTCGAAACCAAGAAATTGGCACAAAACCTTAGATCAAGCTCTATGGGCTTGTCGAACGCCTCCTAAGGAGGCAACGAATACCACCCGCTTCGACTTACATTTGGGCACGACGGTGTTGCAATAAAGACATCTACAATCACCGTAATCCAAAGATGTAACGAAATACCCATTGATCAATAGGAGATGATGATGAATGAATTAGTGGATATAGATGAAGAAAGGCTACGTGCTTTAGAGGTTATGAGAAGACAAAGAAAGAGTAGCTAGGCGCATAATAAAAGAGTTAAGAACAAGAAATTTTCAACCAATGATCCGTCCGAAAGTTATTTTGCCTATGGATAAGAAGAATAGAGTACTCGGTAAATGGTCACCCCATTGGGAGGGACCTTTTCGTATTTTGAAAACATTTTAATAATGCCTATGAGATAGAGGAATTAGCGTAAGATGTAAGAATCTTAAGAGTAAACGGAAATACTTAAAAAGGTATAAACCATACTTGCAGAAATTCAATTACTTGCACTAAATAGATATTGAAGATGGAATAGAGCTAAGAGAGCCATGTAAATAACAAATATGAGTCATGTTCAAATATAGGAATACATAATAAAGTTTTTTAAACATTTCCAAGAAGTAAAAGGAGCATCTCGCTTCAACCTAGCAAATTTGTTTTGCACAAGTTGATTCTACATTGATTCGTATGTTTGATCCTTTCAAGCTCTTCGATTTCTTGGCTTATACCTTCACCGCTCCATCTGCTTAAGACTCGTGAGATCGATCCGCAAGCCTTGATCATCGCCACTTCATAGTCGCTTGCGAGTTATCTGCTCACCTTCGCACCGCGATTGCTTAAGCTCCTCAACTGGGACTCCTGAATAAGATAGACCGACCTAGAACATCGTGCCTATCTTTTGTCGCAATTTTCGCAGACTCTAAACGCCTTTTAGTAAGCTCAAGTCCGGTCATAGGCGTTAGATAAAGCTTCTCGCTTGGTTCGAGTTTTAGCTTCGATACCATGAAGCCCGATGTATGCAGATTAACTTCATCAAGGAGGAGTTGCAAATCATAAATGATCTCACCACGCCGTAGGGCAAATACTAAGATCTATTTGTGTCAAAAGATTCTTCATCGAAAAGTAAACCCTGTGGTTGTCTTGTAAGATGGTGAAGAAATCAACTTGAAAATAGTATTATTAACCTTGAAGAAGTCAAGAGAAGTGAGAGGCGATCCTCTTTGATTGACTCGAATCACTAGATGGAATCGTGCTCAAGAAGGACCACATTGAGATAGCATCAATTTGAGGTATTTTAAAGGATTATTCTTCTTCATCTCGCTTTTGCTCTTCGAGAGGACTGGAGGATTTGGCTTGACGAAAGCAAGCAAGAATTTCCATTTATCACTGCGCTTCCTCATCGCTCTACCTCCATTCTCCCATCTTCACCTTCCGCTTGCATCCCTTCATCTTCGTTGTCACTTGCAAAATAGTGACTCACAAGATCGCTGACTCCATCGGTTTGACTAGCGTAACGCGCCTTTTCGGAGAAGAGTCACCGAATATCAATGATAGGGTTTCAACCCCAATGTTTGGTTCATCTACCCTCAAGTTCTCCACCAATGAAGGAGAAGTAGCCGGTGATCTAAGGTTTCACCCAAGGGAGGCAAAGTTACTTGTTGATCCAAGGCTTCAGTCTGGGGTAGCCACAGAGATGAACCTTTGTTTAAAGCATCCTCATTTGAGCCTTCGGTTGAGGGGTGTGGTTCGAACTTTGGATATTAGGAAGATTGACAGAGCGTATGAATACTGCATAAAAAGATCGTGGATCAGCGTGCATTAAAGTTGTGTAACGAAAGGCATCAAGTAACTTTACCTTTTGTCCATCGAAGTAGCATTGCCGCCAATTTGTTCGAAGGTGATTCTTCAAGATAGGGTTCAAGAGACTTTAGATTTGGTTTGAGGAGCATTGGCGAACTTCTTTGCTAATGGACTTAGCGATTGAGAAGCTTCACCGATTGTGAAGGTTTTTCTTCTTTTCTTGTTGAGGATTGAGGTATCATCGCTCGTGGTTCATCTTCCGGTCAAGAGTTTCATGCTTTCGCTTGGGGACTTTGGGGGCAAGCCACTTGCCTGAAAGTGTGATTAAGATGATTAACCAATTTAGAAGGAATTTCGAAATAGTAAAAAGGTAAGCATGAAAATACCTTCTTTTTCTTCTTCTTCAAAGTGTTGTCTACCTCAGCAGGGGGATTTGTAGTGATGATGGTTGGTGTTTGTGAAGTTGAAGTTGAGCCGACTTTAGGCGCGACTTTGTCTTTTTTCAAAGACTTCAAATCAATAGCTGAAATGATTGAGAACATGGTTAAGATAAAACAAAAAAATAGCATTTTAAGGGAACTTCAATTTGCTTCCAGCTTCGCACCTTCGCCCTCTTGAGATTTAACAGACACGGCTGACAAGTCATAGCGAAGGTACCCTTTGAAGTTGTATAAATCATGTTTCGCCCACGTAACCCTCTGGGCAAGTTTTTTGGTATCATTTTCGCAGCAGCGAAAAAGATCCCTAAAATATAACCACCCAGGATACGGGGGAAAAAAGGCAAGAGCCAACTCGGAAGTAGGTAAATTGGGAAATTTGGGAGGTTTATGTTTAAAAGCCCATTTATACCTATCTTCAGGTTTTACGTAAGAAGGACATCGAACTGTTGGAAGTTGTTTTTCAAATTTTTCTTTTAAAGTTTTTTCTGCATCGCAAACAGTTCGATGTATGTCCATTGGATTATACACAACTTCAAAATATTTTTGGAAAGCTCGAATTTCTTTGACATGAGTAAGCCTACCTTTTTGGACGTTTTCCTGCACAAAGGAAAAAGCTGCTGTTAAATATTGTTGGATTTCGGTGGTATCAAACATATTATTCGAATAATAGTCAGTCCACCAAGTATGGAAATCTCTTGTTTTGTAGAAGGAGGAACGAAATAAACTAGTGAAAATTCGCAAAATCTTCATAGCGCCTTTGTCGATTTCGATTTCTTTGAGGGATAAGGTACCGCTAGGCATATTCTCTTCTTATCAAAAGAGGCTCAGGAGAATCGACAACTGTCGAGCTACAAAATTGGGTTGATAAGCAAGGATATGTGCTTGACTCTTGACAGGGTGATCCTTGAAGCAATAAGTCGGGAGTTAGAAAAGCACTCCAGATATTTTGTGTTGTTGTTTCCAAAATAGCTTGCTCAGAGGCATAGTGAACCAAGTTGGTCCATAATTTCGAGTAACAAATGGAGCCATCGAAGAGTCAAAATTGTGCCTTTTCGAGAAGATCATCATGTATTGAACGAAGCTGGTTTTGAAATTCTCTTTCTCATCATTTGGCGTGAGTTTCAATAACCTGGTTCCCTCAATGTTACGATTGGCAACATCGGGTGATCTTCATTAAGTGTTCCCGAGGTTGATAGAGATGATTCGAAGTGGCATTCACCAAAGTTGCAACAACCAAAAGGGCCGTAAGAAGATTTGTGCGGCTTTGTAGGTTTTTAATTTCAATACAGCAGCACAAATGCTTTCGTACAAGCTGGACAACAGCAGTTCGCTGATGCAGACTTTTCGACCATGGTGAAGTTGATTGGCTAAGGTAATGAATCTACTAGCCACTTGAAGGGATTCAAAACATATTTCGATAGCCATAGTGCTAAGAAGGCTATATGTTCAACTTCAAACTTCTTCCTCGTAATGGTAGAAAGCAATATATTTGGAGAAACCGCATGCTTGAGCTCAAATTCAATGAGATTCTCCGCGTCCTCATTAGGATCAAAAGTTTCTCCAATAGGAGAAAGTCCAGTAATGGCTGCTATGTCGAAGAAAGTGGGTGTTACCATCCCACAGGGGAGATGGAACGTGTTGTAAGTGTTGTCCCAGAAATATAGAGAAGCCAACAAAAAGGGGTGGCTATAGCTAAACCCTAATTTAGACATTCGAATCAAATTGAGAATGCCTAAATTTTCCCATTCCTGAGATTTCTTGCTCTCCACCTTAGCAAGCCAATTTTGTACTGGTCGGATGTAGGACAAGAACGGAAGGGTTTAAAGTTAACAGTGACATAATCCATGTTAAAAGGGTCCCTTGTTAGTGCCGTTACTATGCCGTCACTAGCTCCCTCTAGGGTTTTAGGCAATTTGGCCACAGAATCATCAATTTTCAGTTGTGATGATACAGACTTATTAATAATAGGTTTGGTCATGAAATAGGCGGAAAGAATCCTTCGCTTTTGCCACACGCCTAGGAATCAACGGACCCATTACTCCTAGGGTTTTATCGTAAACAATAGTGGGGATTATTACCGAGAGGCATAGATAGCCTTTTGCTCCGAGTCATTTTGGAGTGGAGATGAACTCTTGGTTACCCAGTTGATGATTTTGCTCACGATATTTTGGTGGAATCCATGGGTTGTTTGGATTTCTCGATTTCTTGGAGGTTGTTGTTGGCATTGTTGATGAAGACATGGTGAAACAAATTAGTCTTTCGATGATGAATATTTGTTTTTGTTTAAAGAAACCGAGTGCGTAATCGGTTTGTTTGAGAATGAGAGAAATTTGGGAAAAGTTCGTAATGAAAAGATGAAGTGTTTTATAGCTTCTTCAACGTTAGAAATTTTTGACCCTTGGAGAGTAGTGGGACACGTGTAAGCATTTTATTGAAAAGGCAAAAGGTGAATTTTTTCAACTTCCTAGGGTGTGACGTGTTGTCATTTGGGAAATGACGTTTTCTAATTATTAACATTTAACCGCTATGATAGCACGCTTAGGTGTGCCGATTAGACATTAGCGTAAAAGTTGGATACCTACTCCGCGTCATGTACGGTGAAATCATCATTATTGTATCGAAATTGCATGAGATATTCAAGAACAAATATTTTCTATATCCGTCGAAATAACGTTCTTGAGGGCAATTTGTTAGTGGCAATTTAAAAGGGTAAAATTGGCATAGACGAATAAAATATGTTTACTATCACATGGAAAAGAGATTAATATTTGTTGGTGATAGGTAAACATAAGGCCTTTTTTGTTTCATAGAGAAAGGATCTTTCGATTGCCAATGGTGAGCGATATTTCGAACTAAAATCTTTAGTATTTTTAGGATATGAAGAAATTCCTTTAATAAATATGTCAACATTGGAGCGGTCCAAACAAAGGATTAAAGTGAAATACGAATGGTTATAGAATTCGAATTTCGAATAACCTCTGAAGATTCGAATTTTGAATAAAAGGCGCCATTGTAAGGGACACGTGGAGATTGGCGAACGAAGGAGACTTGCATGTCTTAAACGTGGCGCAATATTACAATAGGACCGTTAGGGTCAGAACATTATAAATAGATGTTTTCTATTAGATTTTTGTGTGTTCGTGAGATGCACTCAAACACTCAAAACCGTAATCGAAAGGGAAACGAGTCAAGGAGATATCATGTACGTTAAGAACATCATGTTGTTTTATAATTTAAATGCCAGTTTATTATCATTTATTTCCAGTTTCCTGCACTTTTTCCTTTAAAGTATTTCGATTCTTTTCTTTTTATCTTTATCCCATTTGCCTTTAAACACTTATTGTTCTAGAAACCTATTTACTTTCAAACTTTTATTGTATTTTCCCAGAAATTGTTACTTTTTAAGAGTGTCCTTACCTTTACATTCAATTGTCGATAATCAAGTTTAAGTTCGAAATCTTTACACAAACAACAAGATATTTCCATAGTCAACTTTAAGTAAGTGCTTTAAGAATCAATTAAAGATCATGGGTTTGAACATAAAAATCTATTATGACACATGTGTCCTAGGATCAATCTAGTCGATCCTGTAAGTAACCAATAATAAATAGTAAAAATTGGAAGACTAGCGGTTGTTTACGAGAAATCACCGTAAACAGCTACATATGTCGATGCTTATGGTTCGAGAGTTAGAGATGATTGAACAATTTAGAGATATGAACTTGGTGTGTGTTGCAACTCTTGATAGTGTAAAGTTAGGAATGTTGAAGTTGAATAGTGGTATAATGGAGGAAATATGAGAAGGTTATAAGTATGATTTGAAGTTAGTTGATCAGTTGATTTTGATTAACCAAGGCAAAGGAGACAAGTTTAGAATTGATAAGAGTGGTGTGATTAGGTTTGGCGATAGAGTTTGCGTTCCTGATATTCCTGAGCTTGAGAAGAGAATTCTTGAGGAAGGACATAGAAGCGAATTGAGTATTCATACCGGTGCTACAATGATGTATCAAGATTTGAAGAAATTATTTTGGCGGCCTGGTCTGAAAAAGGAAGTTGCCAAAATTGTGTATGCTTGCTTGACTAGTCAGAAGTCAAAGGTTGAGCATCAGAAGTCGATGGGTCTTATGCAACCGTTGAGTATTCTATAATAGAAGTGGGATAGTGTTTCCATGGACTTTGTGTCGGTTTTGCCAAGAACTACAAAAGGTAATGATTTGATTTGGGTGATTTTGGATAGGTTGACTAAGTCGTCTCATTTCTTATCGATGAAGATCGAGCATTCGATGGAGAAGCTAGCTGAAATGTATCTTGAGAAAATTGTGAGACTACATGGGATATATACGAGTATTGTGTCTGATAGAGATTTGAGGTATACGTCAAAATTATGGACAAGTTTACAAAATGTTTTTGGCACTAAGTTGAGGTTAAGTTCTACATATCATCCGCAGACGGACAGTCAGACAGAGAGGACTATCCATTCTTTGGAGGATTTGTTGAGGGCTTGTGTGTTGGAACAAGGAGGTGCTTGGAACAACCACTTACCTCAAATTGAGTTTACATACAATAATAGTTTCCATTATAGTATTGGAATGGCACCGTACGACACATTGTATGGTATGAGGTGTAGGACTCCATTGTGTTTGTATGAGTCAAGCGAGAGTATTGTGCTCGGACCTAAGGTCGTACAAGAGACAACTGAGAAGATCAAGATGATCCAAGAGAAGATGGAATCTTCTTAGATTAGTCAAAATAGTTACCATGATAAGAGGAGAAAAGATAATGAATTCCAAAAATATGGTCAGGTAATTTTTAGGGTTACTCCGGTGACTGGTGTTGGAAGAGTTTTAAAGTCAAGAAAGCTTACACCGTGTTTTATTGGTTCATATCATATATCAGAGAAGATAGGTGAGGTGGCTTATCGAGTTACCTTGCCGTTGTCACTCGTGAATCTATATTCTGGATCCTTCGCATGTAATTCAGATGGATGGATTACAGGTGAGGGATAACCTAACTATTGAAGCATTACCATTACGAATAAAAGACCGAGAAGTGAAGCAATTGCGAGCCAAGGAAATTGTCTTAGTGAAGGTATTGTAGGATGGACCAGCCGATGAGAATTGGACTTGGGAACATGAGGATCAGATGCAAGAGGCTTATCTGATGTTGTTTTCCGTCAGGTGATTTTTTAGGTCGATTATTTTTTAAATGAGGGAGAGTTGTAACGCCCCAAATTCTTGATTAATTGTTTAATTAATTAATTTATCATGAGTATATTAGTAAGTGTGTAGTATTTGATATAATTGTTATTTTGGTGTTTTATGTGAGTAATTGTGACGTTCTTTGATGTTTTGATGAGTATGAAGTATACCATGATGAATTGAGATAAATGTGATGTTTTGATGATTATGATGGTTGATGAGATGTTTTTTTGTAGTGTGTGATGGTGTAGTAGGAATTAAGAGAACTAAGAAGGTTTTTGGTAATTTAGAATATTTAATTGGAATTGTTTTAATTAGTAACATAGAGTAATACTAGTATTAAGAGATGATAAGGGTAAAATAGTCATTTGGAAGGAATAAGTGAGGACAAAAGTGGAAGGACATATTAGGTGTCCAAAGGGTGTGTTTGGTATAAGGAAGGTTTGATAGTTTTGAAACGCCCATTTTGTGCAATCGTAAGGAAAGAACTGACATTCTGGAGAAAAAGAGCTAGGGCACAGAGAGGCAGTGATATTTGGGATAGAACACCAACAAGAATTGAATTTGCTGCTATAATATGAGGTAAGGGGTGTTTAACATTATTATTATAATTTATCTAAGGTTTAGACAATCGTAAAATTGTGTTAGGTTTTGGTTGATGATGATTTTGTGGTGTTTGAATGATGAATTGATGAAATTTTAATGTTTAAATTGCAAAGTATTGATTTTTGAGAAGTATGATGTTTTAGGATGTTGTTAATTGATGAAACCATGTGAAATAGTGATGTTCAGAAACCTGTAATATTGCAAAATTGTAAGAGTTTGGGACTGGTTTGTGTAGGAAATTGCAACAAGAAAACCCTATCTACGAAGCGTCATTGGGAGAAGAATGAGTGTCATCGAGCGATGGTGATTTCATGGGAATATCCAGGTGAAGGGTGGTGTCGTCGGGCGAGGGTGAAAAGATGGATGTTGCTTGAGTGTGTCTCTCGAAGCGTCAACGAGTGAGGCTGGACGCGAAAGAAGCGTCTTTGAGCGATGGATTATCATCGTTGGGCGATGGATGGAAGAATTGAATAATTGTGTTGGATTTTCTTAAAAGTTCCATAACTTGAGTTTCGGGACTCAGCTGATGTATCGTTCGAAGCATTGGATAACTAAGGCAATGGATTATAGTTTGGTGGAATAAAATGAGAACTAAGGAGAATATTCACAATACCTAAGTTAGGATGAAGTTAGGTTCCCCGTGTTGGATTGTGATGATGCTTTGTTTATGATAAGATTTTGATGTTATTCTGTTTCTATGATGATATGATGATGAAGTTTTGTGTATATGATGATGGTGTGATGATGCTTTGTTTATTATGATGATAAAATGGTGTTGTGATAATTTCAATGAATGATGATGCGTTTTGACTAGCAGTGGTCATGTTGAATTGAGATGTTTAGCATCACGCATTCATGACATATGGTGGGACGTTGGTCTAGTGATGTTTTGTAGGATATTGAATCCAGTGATGTTTATAGAACGATATAGTCCAATGATGGCATCAATGCCATAGTGTGGATTGGGTGCAATGTTATGAAGTGCTCTAGTTCCAAGTGGAAATCAATCTTATTGGTGGGGATCTTTGGAGATAACGATGACAGAGTCATCAGTGAAGATTTGGTACCACATGCATGAGTCTATGATGTTGTTCTGTATTGATGAAGTTGTGAAAACGTGAGTATAACATGAGGTTTTGTTGATGTGTGATGCCTTGCTTATGTGCATATCCACTATTTTTATTCCTTATGTATTTTATAATGATTGTATTTACTCACCCTTTCTACTTGGAAATATTTCCTCGAAACATGGGTAACTTGCAGATGATCAAGATTAGTGCAGGAAGCTTAGAGGATAGGTTTAGAGTGCGTTTATTTTCTTTCTGTAGAATAAAGGGAGTCTTTCTCTAATATGTAACATTGGGGTTAGGATCGTTTGATTGTGAACTTTATGTCTTTCATTTATTTGAGATTTATAAGTTGTTTTCCTGGTTTTGTGAACTGTTTGAATTAGAAAGCTCAATTGATTAATTATGATGAGGATTTTGTGAAGTACCTTAATTATAAGGATTATTTTGAGACTATGATTTTTCTATTTGTTTGAAGTGATTATATGATGAGACTAAAATATTATATGATTTTTAAATTGTTTTTTGCAACCCGTGTTATGGAGCAGGATTAATTATTGTTTGAAGTTCTATGAAGCTGTGATGCCCTTCTGTGATCTCTATTTAATTTTATTTTTCTAAAAATGCATGCGAAATATATGTAGGTTTAGAAGGGTGTTACACAATAAAAGTTGAGAAATTCTCACATTGTTGTTATGCATTAAATCAACACTAGCCTTCTGTGTGTTTTGTTTATATTTTACCATAATTTTACCTTTCTTAACCCATCATTGTCTTACCCTAAAAGGTTATGAAAATGTGGTAAATACAAAGGGGGGGTTATTTCGGAGATGCATCTCTGAAATCCAGTTTGAATCATATTAGAACAGCAACACTGTCCAAACATTCATTTTTTAGGCCAACTTATATTAATGTAAAATAATAGTAAAATGAAGTTATATTAAAGTTATATGAGCGTAAAAGTTCATACATAAATAAAAAAACTCAAGATAGTTCCTACATAACATTTTTCCGAAAATACATCAAAAATACAAAAACAAAACATACATCCCAATATAAACTATTGGTTATATCTAACAGCCTGCCTCCTCTGCCATTTGTACTGCACAACATTCGTAACTTGGGCATCATGCACTCCATTAGGGAAATCTAAGGACCATCATACTCAAAGCTTCCTAGCTCTATGGTTTCTCTACCCATCTCTGCGTCACACTGATATACCGCTATCACACTCTTTGCTTGCTCATCCCGAACCTAAAGTACCTCTAGGTTAGCTGACCTAGGTGGTTCTCTATGAGCATATGGAGTCATGATAGGGTGTGACACCTATAGAAACATGTCAAGTATCCCTCAGCATAAGCCCATTACCTATCAGTTGGCTCCCGACGATACTCCTTTAGTACCATGTGACTTTAGAGATCATGTAGTGTCGCTTATAGGTCTATGTGATGGACGCCGGGGAGAAAGGCCTCATAAGGAGGTATCATAATGATCTATATGTAGCAAAATTGGTGTATCACTCACTCTAGTAGATAAGGATGCAATAGAGATGACCCACATGTCAGTCATCAAGAATATAAAGAGATGATGTCAACGGGCGTATCTGGCAATGACCCTCGTATGGGCAGAAGCAGCGTTATTTGGTACCATATTTTTAAAATTGCCTCTAAATGGATCGATCGCACTATTCCCTATATACAAAACAAAAGCGGTTTCACGAGGCCAGTCCCCATTGTATTGAGGCGCAACTTTCCCCCTGGTGATGCAAGGGAAGTGAGAGATGATCAATCGCGGAAAATGTTTCAATTACAATATTAATAAATGTATAAAAACTGAATTATAAAAATATTAGTAACAATAAATTATTGTAAGTAACGTGAATCACCTCGTCATCTACTTTATCTTCCAAAGATAACTCTCGCTTAGCTTAGAGTATAGGTAGATCAAACAAACGGCCCCGAGTTATACTCGTGAATTACAGACATGTCAGTTAAATACTTGAGGTATACCACAATGACATATGTAGCACTTTTGTCCAAAAACATGGACATGTCAACAAAAAATAAGAGGTAACACCTCAATACGCAAGTTGGTACGCAACCTGCTCATCATAACCATCGGTAATCCTAGCCCCCTTCACATGATCATTATAAATCTCTTTTAAAAATATAAATTATGCATAAACACCTCTAGTGTGGACTTTCTCCTCCGATGTCTTACCAAGGCCAGCCCCCAATATTCTGACCATCAGATTGACCCCTTCCTCTCGCCCAATCCTTCTATGGTCCAATAATCTCCTCCTGAAGGGAAGATGTAGTAGACATCATCCAAAGTAATAGTCATCCCGCATATAGGTAGGTGGAAAGATGACGTCTTTGAGTGTCACCTCTCTACAAAAGTTGTTTGCATGTTGTGGTTTATGGTCACATATAAAGATGAACATAAACTGGTAAGACCGGAATAACAAATGACCTTTTAACCAACGACTAGTGGGTTGTGGAAACATCAATATCTTCCCATTATGGTTAATCACTTTCAAACAATCACACTCTTAAAAAAAGAAAACATAATCAGTATGAATTTAATTAGTTGTATATGTATTGCAAGAGAAAAGAAATATATCTTCATTCCAGACATGCATAGAAGCATACTCTGCATAATTATAAAATAAAGAGGTGTCATATGGTCCTCTTGGATAACTCTCTAATGATGAATCCTGATTGGCTCCCTCCTGCTTTATGGGCTTCAGAGTCAACAGGATCTTCAAGTTCTGTTGCATCATATGCTTATAATGCCTAAGAGAGTCGGCTACGAGACTGAGAAGAAGATGGAGCATCAAACAACTCATTAGTAACTCGGGGCCTCATGGTCCTTGTTGGTGCCCTTTCATGTCGTACCGGTGCATTTTGGGACACACGTATGACCTTAATCTGACCTTTCTTGTTGTCATCCATTGCACATAGGTTATAAACATAAATATATATCAATAACATGTCCATTAAATGTCTCATTTTTTGAATGAACCTAATCCAGAGGTGCATCTCTGAAAATAGCTCAGAGCAAATCTGGAGATGCATCTTCGAATAAACCAATGATTTTGAGTTCCCATGGCAGACCTATTTTCTTCCCTAATAGTCTCAAAAAAGCATCATTGCATGTTGTTCTAACCTACGAAAATTGTTTACACTACTACCTAAAGTGTCTAAAACATCTAATGTATCCTAAAAATCTAAATTAAAAGTTAAAACATAAAAAGAAAATAAAATTTAAAAAACTTACCAAAATAGAATTTATTGATCAGAATGAGTTATTTCAATGTTATAAGATGAAGGAAATGAGGAGAAAGAGTTTCACTGGTGCTTCAATGCAATGAGAGAGAGAGAGGGTCGTGTGTTTTATTTTATTTTTAGTAAATAAAGAATGAGGAAGAGGAAAGGGTTTCGGTGCAGGTTAATGAAATAAAGCGTCCAGAGATGCATCTTCAAACTACCAACACGTTTTTAAATAAATAGTCTTTACGGAGATGCATTTTCTGACGCATTTTTTTCACATACGAAGATACAATTATGAGTTAAATTCTAACGTGAAAGTGATGTCTCTTCAGTTTTGTCTGAGAAATTGTGAAAATAGATGCGTTCGAAGATACATCTTCATACGTTAGGAACATTATGAACTTTTTACGGTGCTTTAGAAGCTCCTATAAAAGTGGAAAGAGCATTTCTCTTATAATAAAGTTTGGAGGAATTAACATCTCACCCTCTCGGATTATACATGCCACCTTTCCTCCAGTGTATGCTTTTATCATTACACCCTTTTGAATAATCACCAAATTTCAAAACATGAGTTTTACCGGAAATTTCGAAAAAATTTCGGTAATTTTGAAATTTAAAAAAAAATTGAAATTTTTCAGTACAATATCAAAAATTTCTAGTATAGTACCGAAAATTTCAATATATTTCAAAATTGAAAAAAAATATATTTTCTCGAAATTTACGAGAAAAATCCGATATTTTTCCAGAAAAATAAAATTCAATGTTTGAAAATTTCAAACACACTGAAATTTATGATATTAAAAAAATTTAAAAATTTAATCGAAAATTTTGTTCGAAAATTATTTATAACTAAAAGAGATAATTCTGAAATAAAATTTTGAAGAGTGACATGTTTAATTTAGTGGGTGGGATGTTGATTCTTCAAAAGCTTGAGATTGGGGTTGGAGCTATTGGGCAAAGAATTTATAGAAAAGGAGTAAATTAGGGAGATAACTTGCAATCCAAAAAGGGGAACTCGATATTTTTTGTTTTGTTTTTGGAATGTGATCCTCTCAAGTTTGATATTATTGTTAAAATAGTAAAAACAATGATAGTTAGTAGTGTTTCCCTCGTCTAATCTCTCTTTTGAGGTTGTTTGTTTTCCTTTATATCGTAGATAAAGAAACTAATAAAACAGACATGCTTGGACATTTATATTTTGATTGTGAGTTTGAAGAGAAGGAATGGGTAGTTCTAAAGAAAAAAAAAGATTTAGTGGCAAAAATTAAAAGAATTGTGAATTTAACTTTAAGAAAAAATTTAGATACAATTTTGTAAGTGTGAACCTATAAAAATATATAATTTTTTTTACATATATATTATTTTTATTCTTTACACGATATTTAAATATATTTATCATATTTTTATTAAAAAATAATAAGAGATACACTTGAAGGATTAAAGAATTGAATCTAAATTTTCTCCTTTCACTCGAATTTAAAACTCAAACTATAATAATAAAATAACACTTCAAATTTTTTTGGAGGGATTAATAATATTTCAATTAAAATTTATGTTGTTATAATATTGTATAGAATTATTAAAAATATATTAAAGATAAAACATTCATATGAAAATCATTCTCCTGAAAAAAAATGTTAATCTTCTTGAAACCTTCTTTTCCCCTCCTTCCATAGTTCCGAAACAGAAACTTCATAAAACTTAACCTAGCATATTTCAAACCCTATACTCTAGAGACTAAGCATATATTATCTTCCTAATTTTTAGTTATATAAGAAAAGCATATATTATCTTCCTAATTTTTAGAATTAAATAAAAAGTTTTGCAAAACATGCAACATTTAAGAACAATACTTTAAGTGAGGACATCAAAAATTCACCTAAGTTGTCGTAATTAATAATAGCTAGACATCAAAAATTCACCTAAGTTGACGTAGTAGTAGTAGTAATAATAATAATAATAGCTTTAAGGAGAAAACTTATCACATAGATGTAAAATGAAATTAGACATTAATCTTTTTTTTTTATTGAATTTTTTTTTTATTGAAAAATATTAAGAACCTCACCTAAAAAATTGTATCCAAGTTTTCTCCTAGTTTTAATCCAATTAAAATAAAATTGGAAATCACTATTAACAACCCTTCTGTCATTCAGATTAAAAATGCAAGTTTTACAGAAAATTGACTATAGATATTCCCTGTCATTTGCAGACAGACATGCATGCTCAACAAACAAAACTCAGGAAAATTGGGGAAGGGGGAGCTGAAAAAATTTACACTAAAATCCCAATAGACCAAATGGCACTTCAAACACATGCCGACGCAATTCAAAATGGGAATAACAGAAAACCTCAGTTCATCGCCACTTAAAATTATGAAACCGACAAAATTTGGATGATGATACTAGTTGTTGGAATCTCTTTGTTGCAATGCAATAAGTATGATTGACAGTAGGGCGACGATAATAGACCACTCAAATGATGCAAAAGGCTGAGGCTTCAGACAGTAATGCACGACGGAATTCCAGCACAAAGTCCTGAGACGTGAAAAATATGCATTAGTAGAGAGATCACTTATTTAACTCAATCATGACTCAAAAAGCAACATAAATTTCTTTCACTCCAAACTTGATAACAGGAGAGCAAGTTATGCATGCATTAGTAGAGAGATCACTTATTTAACTCAATCATGACTCAAAAAGCAACATAAATTTCTTTCACTCCAAACTTGATAACAGGAGAGCAAGTTATGCATTTTTCATTCGTACCTTTCATATGTATATTTGCCTAGTATCTTACTCACTTACTAGTTACTACCAACCAAACAAAGGGGGAGAGAATAGAAAACGTTTTCTTATCTTTTTCACTAAAACTAAACAACTTATTGTCTTCCTCACCTCCAAACAAAAAATAACTTTAATCTCATAGACAAACTACTGATGGGAAACAGAGAAACAACTTTGCAGCCAGTGAAATTATTATATAAAGATTGATTAAGCATCAAGTATAACAAAATATATGAGAAAAGCAATGAGAAGATTAGTTAAATACTGAACATTTGGACTAGTTGGTAGATTTAAGCAAACAAAATGAATTCACACTATGGAGGTCAAAGATGGGCAAAAAAATAATGAATTGAGAATATGTTGCTTACAATATTTCATACTAGCATCAATAAAAATCCCCTAAGTTTAATGATAAATCTATAATGATCAAATCATGTATGGTTCCTGTCTTCCCTGGCTAGTTGCTACCAATACAAACAGCTAAATATTATGACGGCAACATAGATTAAAAATAGACAATAATAACAAGTGTAACAGCTGCAACAAAAAGTTTGAAAACATTGGACAACATTATTTACCTTAAAATATATCAAGGGTAGATTAAGAAGTCGTGGACAGAAAACCAATAAGCACAATCAAATCCAAAGAAAATAATTCTCAAGTACGCAACTTACTCAAACTAAGGAGAGGTTGTAAGTGTTGCAAAGTTGAAGCAGTGCTGACTGATTCTCAGGAGCCACATTCTCACTGATGACTTTAGAGTACCTACCAGGGGAACGTGCACAAAGTTGGGACAATGATGCAACAAAAAATTCCCGGGGATCTCTAATATCTTGAAGTGGATCTTCTACATTCTTTCCAGCATTGTGAAGGCGGACAAAAGCAGCAGTGTAACCCGCATTTTCTTCAATATCTGGCATGTCAGTTTCATCCTCAACCCTATCTTGTTCTTTCCGGGAAAGAAGTGTCACAATACTGTCGACCATTTTACCCCACGACACAGAAGCTGCAGGATCCAAAAGGATTGGAGACTCACAAATGAGTCTGGTTGAAGCAACTGTAGTCAGTTTGAGCTCTATATTTCCCGTAATATACTTAAGATTAGGAATCCAGAACTGGGTCAAAATCACACTAAATATATCAGGCTGGACAGCATTCATAGTATCAATTACATTTGAAGAACCATGTTTGACCAGATAGAGTGAAATGAATATCAAGAGAGACTTGAGGAGCTTTACTGGCCGCTTTTTCTGGAGCTCTCTAAAAATAGCAGCCCAAATGTGAGAAATATAAGGCTTAATAACATCATACGGGAGACTCTCAAGGACAGTGTTGAGCACATAAAATCCTTGTTCAGAAGTGCTTGAAGATTGTATCAGTGTGTCAAATATGCCAAGTACTTTTGTCAATCTAGCCTCTTGGCTGATTTCATTTGGTGCCTTTTGAAGGAAAGCCTGGAGTAGACGCACAAGGGCAGGAACATTTGAGGCTCTTTTCCATGAGTCAGGCGACAAAAGAATCTCAAATATCTGCATGTAGATTGGTGGGATCGGTGGTCTGTTTAACTCAACAAGCAGAGCAAGCAACTGAAATGTGTATGGAAAAAACTCAGTTACATCATTGGACAATATTATTTCAAGCCTAGGAAAAAGGCTGGTTTCAAAAACAGACACAAGAGATGGGTCCCTCTCAGAGGCTCGCTTCACAAGAATGGCTACTGACTCAAAGAGATAATGATTGAAAATAGGATTTTTTGGATTTTTGCAAACTTCAGAAAGAAGTGAACCCAAACCCTCTATGCAAATTCGAGCAACATCAAGTTGTATATCTGCAACCCCAAGAACCCTCACAATACATTTCATTACATATTGATTCTCTTCAGACTCTGGGAGCTTAAAGGCACTGAAAAGATTGTTCATCAGCATTGGGAAAATTGGACTGATATCTGCCGAACTATAACGTGCTTTACCTCCCTCGTCCTTTACCAGTAAAAGTTTCTCAATACAGCTAGCAGCATAAGAATGAACAACATTTGATTCCGCAGCAAGGAAACGAACCAACTCTGGTAAAAAATTCAATGCAACATGTTTTGATATTTGAGTCCGGAACATGGTAAAGAATTTGAGTGCACCTGCCTTAAGCATTGGATAACCATTCACATCCTGGCTTTGAAGCTCAGGGACAATCACAGATTCAAAAAAGCTTTGAACATTTACAAGATCTGGAGAGACATAACTGGTTCCAGCCTTCTTGGTTGAAAGAGAGAATACCAAGTATATTGCACAATCCTTATCCTTCCAGTTCCCTGCCGGATTTGCAGCAAAGGAACTTAACAAACTCTGTATTTGCCCAGAAACAACGTTTCTTACAGCATCTCCATAATGTGTGGCAATTCCCTTAAGCAGCTCACAAGCAATCCTCCTGCGTGTATCAATATCACTACCTTCCATATCCCTTCTAATATACTCAATATGATTCATCTCAAACAACTCCTCATCATCTTCCCTCAACCTCACATTAGGGATCACAATGCCCTGGCAAATCTGCGGTATAATCCCATCCGCAGCAAACAAATTGTGGTGAACACTGGTGCTAACTGTGGTCAAGAACTTGATAGCCGTAACAGCAAGTTGATCACGACTAGTCGACTGTGACACATTCCCCAACAAAGTCCACACAGCAAGTGCAAAATCATTCAAGAAACCCTTAAACTCCTCCTCATACTTTTCCATATAAAGATTAATATTCTCGCAAACAGAAGCCCTAAGTTCATCCACAAGAGCAAGACCATCAGGTCCACTGCCCTCAAGAGAAGGATAACTAGTAGTAAGGTATTTTCGAAACTCAGTCATCCATTCCCTCATGTGATCCTCAAAAAACTCAGGGAGCTCTTGTTTATTCAAGGACAAAAATAAACTACAACACAATTTCTGCGACTCAAACAGTTGTCGCAGGTTCGCCACAGGTGGTGGCGGTGCCGCAGTAGCAGCAGCGTCAATCAACGACGCAGTCTTGAGAAAAATTTCAAGCAAAGGAGCAGCGAAATTAACTAGACAATACTTCAAATCAATCCAGAGATCATTGGAATGAGTCTGGACACGAAATTTCCCGAAAATCGAATCAGCAGTACCTAGAATACCGTTAATGGAAGTGTAATCGTTAACCTGAGATGCATTGTGGAGACTGGCGACGAGTTCAGGGAGTAACGTAGGCCAAGCTTTAGGGAAATCGTGTTTCCCGATAATAGCTAGGGCTTCGCTAAGCTGAGATTGGATTCTCGGAGAAGCGGCGAGCATGAGAGGGACGATTAGGGTTTTGATCTGTTCCTTCTCGGCTTCAAGGATCGAGGTGTCTTCTAGCGCCCATCGTTGACGGAGGTGGTTTTTGAAGTTGACGGCGGCGGATTGACGGATCTGATCATCGACGGCGGGTTCGGCGACAAGACGGAGAACAACGAGGCCGAAGTTGGGAGAGTTGGCTGCCTCGGAGAGGGAGGCTTCTGCTTGACGGCGAGGCTCTGGTGCCGGAGAGAGAGTGTTGAGGAAGCATTGGGAGAGGAATTGGAGGGTTTGAGGGTTCCATTCCATGGTGGGTTGTGTGTGAGGTCTGCTAGGGTTTTGGGTTTGAGAGAGAAAAGAATATATAACGGAAAAGAAAATTGAAGAGAGAAATTGAGTGAGGGTTTGGAGAGGGAAATCAGAGAGAAAATTTGGGATTTTGAATGAGGGTTTAATTTGGTTATTATTAAAATAATAGGGCTATCCGAATCTCGGACCTTTTAAGGGTGTGTTTGGTTCAATAATTCAAAAGAGATTCTCAAGAATAAATTACTCGGGAATAAAAATAAGAAAGTTTGATTCCTGAGTATTTTATAAAAAAAAATATTTGTCCTATTATTTGATATTCCTAGAAAAATTGATAGTTATATTTTTTAATTAAAAAAATCATGTGAAATTTTATTCCTTGGAACCTTCTTACATGAGAATAAAATCACTGGAATTATATGAGTTATTGGAAGTTATTTTATTCCTTGGAACCTTTATTTTTAGGAATAACTTTTTTTCAAACTCTTAACAAACATAAGTGATAACACGAATTTATATAACATATTTGACGTAATTTTCATAGATAATGTTTCTATTTTTATTTAATTATTCTGTTTTATTTCTGTATTATGTTGGTATTTCTTTTGTTTTAGGTATTTGTATTAAATAAAGATAAATTGAGCAAAGAAGTAAAATCGAGGAAAAATCGGATTAAAAAGCAAAGAAATGAAACAAAAGGGGTGATATAGTAAAAGGGAGGTGTTATATAAGGAGAAAGCAATTGTTGAACGAAGCAAGCAAGCCCAAAGCAAGCCCAGACGCGTGGCCCAACAAGAGAAGAATGCAGTCCCTCTTGCCACGTTGCTTGAGGCGGTCGTCTCACACCCCACTAAGCAAGGAGGCGCCCGCCTCCAGTGAGGCCCACCATCTCCCAACATCTTGAGACGCACGTCTCACTTACTTCCCTCCACGTGGAGGCGCCCGTCTCCGTCCTTTAAGGCTGTATATTCTCACACGATGGCCACTTATTTCGGGACGAGTTTAGGAAATGGCAGTTACCAAATGATCTATAAATACAAGTTCAAGTCTCAGAATGAGGGTCGGCATTTTTACCGAACAACCGTTAATTCTTTATTTCGCAATTTATTTTCCTTTCAGTTTTGTACTTTGAATTTATTTTCCAGTTTCCACTGATCTAACCTTACGTTAGATCTAGTGCTTTTTATTCCTTGTTTATTTTCTTCTTTCGAATTCAAGAAGTCTCCGAGCAGATCCAACCGACCTGTGGTGGATGCTCGCTTATTTCGAAGAACAAGATTGTTTCCAGTATTCTTATTTTCAGGTTCTTAATTTAATTATTTTATTTTATATACTGTTGCCTGATATTATTTATTTGATTGTGGAAATGTTTAAATATATCGAATCGTATTATTTATGCATGTCTGAATTAATTAATATGTCTGGCTAAGTCTTTTTTATATTGGTATGTAAATTAATCGATCCAAAGGAATCTGAAAATTAAACTGGCATAATGTTACATTGTTAAAAATATTCTTTCTGACTTAGATATCTAATTTAATTTATTAAAAGGTTTAGAAACCAGAGCGAAAGTTTGAGGTTAATAAACCGGACTAAGGTTAGAAACCAACAGAGCGAGAGTTTGAGGTTTAGAACCGATAGTGGATACTAGATATTAATTTTAAAGATCATGACTTTTAAAAGAGATTAAACTTTATTTATTTTCAAAAGTGTTTTTAAATTCAAGGATAGCGAGAGCATACGTTAGGATTTAATTGCATTATCCGATTCAACAGAGCGACAATTTGAGATAGGATTTTTAGATGAATATTGTTTGCTGAAATATGATTTTTATTCAACTTGAGTAATAAGTCAGTGGAAATTCAGATCCCCTTAGGTTAGATTTAATTACATCGATATCTCGCTTATTTATTATATTTTCCTTAACCAAAAATCTTAAAGAATTATTCGCTTTAGTCAGATATAACTTAGGATAACAATATATCGATTTATAGTCTCTGTGGGTTCGATATCTTTTAAAACTACGCGATAGGACTGTGCACTTGCAGTTTGCTGATTAATAGACGATAAAGTCGCGATCAAGTTTTTGGCGCCGTTGCCGGGGACTATTTAAGTCGATATTGTAACTCTGGTGTTACACCGTATAGACTAAGGCACCTTTTACCTTTACTACCATGTATGACCCAAATTTTTCCTATGCCCATTATCGATTCGAGGAACCACAAGAATCCCATAGATCCGACCTTGCCGATGGAAAACTTTAATGCTTCACAAACCTACTCCTACCCCAACTACCTTCAGAACTACCAATCCCCATATTTTGAAGAACCACAAGACATTTATAATTTCAACCAAACTTTTCCTCAACCCAATTCTTCCTATAATTATCAAACTCAATATTTTGAAGAATCACCAAAACCATATAAATCTGATCTCGAAATATTAATGGAAGATTTTAATGAATCATCTAGGATGATAAGTCGCTTCGGGGAAACACAAAATGAGACTTTAACTTACTTTCAAGACTCTGAAGAATCGCAAGATTTTAAGTTCGAAACATCAATGGAAGATTCAGATGAGATGATAACTAACTCTAGGTTAGAGTCCATGATTGAGCACTTTGTAGAGGCACAAATTATCCAAAATGAAGCACAAATTATCCAAAATGAAGAAGCAAGAAAACAAAGTCTTCAAATTAATGAAACCCTTAGCCAACTAACCAATATGGTTGAATCCCTCGCGTCTCACACCATTACCTTAGAGACTCAAATCTCTCAACTCGAACAAAACCTTCTAGGACCTCTACCTGAGGGAGATGTGGATGTTGAAACAACCATTATGGAAAAACTATTTGGAAATCTAGAAAGTGATGATGAGTATGAGGAGAGTGATATTGTGGCCGAGGAAAGTTCTGACGAGAAAATAGTGGAGATTGAGAAAAATGAATCAACAATGTTCGAAGAGGAGGTTGTAAAAGAGGTAGAAAAGGAAGCATCTATTGTAATCCTGAATCACTACATCCCACTTATTCCTTTCTCGAAATTTTTTATGGAAACTCCGGTAGACTCCCAATCTAAAACGTACGTTGCGGTATTGAAAAATATCCATACTAATTCACCATTATTGGAAGTCTTACCTAAAAAGCGAAAATTAGAGGACCATAAAATTAAGGATATAATTACTGTTAAGAGGGTAAGGTTAACTTATGAGGCGATGGACGAAATCACTAAGCCAAAAATTGAAAAACTTATACTTAGGATAAATCCGGAACCACTATGATCCGGAACCACTACTTAGGATACATATTTGAGAAACCAGCTCTCTCCGGAAGAATAGCAAGATGGCAAATGATCCTGACCGAATATGACATCCAGTACACTTCTCAGAAAGCGATCAAAGGAAGTGTAGTAGCCGATCATTTGGCTCATCAAGCCGTAGATGACTATCAGTCTATGCAGTTCGAATTTCCAGATGAAGATGTTTTACTAGTCACTGATTGTGAAGAACCAGGCCCAGACGAAGGACCTGAACAAGGATCCCGATGGACCATGGTTTTTGATGGAGCCTCAAACGCACTTGGCAACGGCATTGGCGCCATCATTACATCCCCTACAGGCGGACATACGCCTTTCACCGCCAGATTATGTTTCAGTTGCACGAACAACATGGCCGAATATGAAGCGTGCATCATGGGTATCAAAGCTGCTATTGATTTAAGAATCAAGTTCTTGCAAGTATATGGAGACTCAGCTTTAGTGATCAGTCAGATTAAGGGCGAGTGGGATACGAAGCATCCAAATCTTATTCCCTATCGAGAGCATGTTCTGAGTTTGATTCCCTACTTTGAAGAGATCACTTTCAATCATATTCCACGAGAAGAGAATCAGTTGGCAGACGCATTGGCTACTATGTCGTCTATGTTCAAAGTCAGATGGGACAACGAGGCTCCCCAGATCATCATTGAGAAGTTTGACGAACCATCATACTGTTGTGAACTTGATACCGAAGAGAAACCTTGGTTCTACGAAGTGAAGAGGTATCTCGAGGCCCAGGAATATCCCGCAGGGGCATCTGTCAACGATAAGAAGTTCTTAAGAAGATTCGCTTCCAAATTCTTTCTCAGTAATGGCATCTTGTACAAGCGCAATCACGACTTTTGCTTACTCCGTTGTGTAGTCACAAAACAGCGCAACAGATCATGGAAGAGTTACATGAAGGCGCATTCGATACCCACTCCAGTGGACATACGATGGCTAAGAAGATTCTAAGATCAGGTTACTATTAGTCCACTATGGAAGCTGATTGTTACCACCATGTTCGGTCTTGTCACAAATGCTAGATATACGCAGATAGAGTGCACGTTCCTCCAGTCCCATTGAATATTTTGACAGCTCTTTGGCCTTTTGCAATGTGGGGCATTGACATGATCGGAGAAATCAAGCCCACCGCTTTCAACGGACATCGTTTCATCCTTGTGGCAATTGACTACTTTACCAAATGGGTAGAAGCAGCCTCGTTTGCATCTGTTACCAAGAATGTTGTGGCTCGTTTCATCAAGCATAATCTTATCTGTCGGTATGACACTCCTGAAAGGATTATCACAGATAACGGCTCCAATCTTAACAATAAGATAATCACCAAACTCTGCACGCAGTTCAAGATCAAGCATCACAACTCTTCTCCTTATCGGCCTAAGATGAATGGCGCAGTGGAAGCCGCCAACAAGAACATTAAGAAGATTATACAGAAGATGACAGTGACTTACAAAGATTGGCATGAGATGTTACCATTTGCTCTTCATGGTTATCGCACTACAGCACGAACATCAACAGGGGCAACCCCCTTCTCTCTTGTGTACGGTATGGAAGCAGTCCTACCCATCGAGGTTCAGATACCCTTAACTAGAGTCCTCCAGGACGCAGAGTTAGATGGAGACGATTGGGTTCAGACCCGCCTCGATCAGATTAACTTGATTGATGAGAAACGACTCGCATCCATTTGCCATGGACAGATTTATCAGAAACGAATGATCAGAGCATTTAACAAGAAGGTCAAACACCGAGTCTATCAAGTTGGTGACCTAGTAGTCAAGCGCATCATTCTCCCACAAGGTGATCCCAGGGGCAAATGGACTCCCACCTACGAGGGACCATTTGTAGTCAAGGATATTTTGGGAGCCATGATACTTAGCACCATGGATGGTGAAGACTTCCACACGTGAACGCATACATAGTCAAAAATACTACGATAAAGAGACCCGCTAGGTCGATCGACCTAGGCAAAATAAGGGCATCCTGACGAACCAAAAGGGTTCGGGCAAAAGTTAAGGATATATACAAAGATGTACACCGCAAGTCGAAAACCGAAAAGGGCTTGGGCAAAAAGGGTATCCCTGAAAACCGAAAGGCGGTCTAGGCAAAAGTTAGGGATTCAAGCGCACGACTATGTCTCTTCCGGACCACCCTTGCACTACTATCAGATTCAAGATTCAAATGGCGAAGATCCTACTCACTTTCTCGACAAGGAGATGAGATAGTTGAAATATATGAGTACTAGCATGGCTGGAACTTAACGAGATTGTTTCCGCATAGATTTTTACCTTTCTTGTGTACAAACTACTTGGCCATACGCCACATTTCAAATGAATACAAATTCTTTCTCTTTACATTTTTCACTATTGTCGTTTGCAATAAGTCCAACGTTTGTTTTGAATGACTATACGCATTTGACAATAAGAATCTAATCACAAACATACGAAAAGTGGGCATACAAAAGTAGTTACTACAGGCTTTAGGAATTGAGATGACGACGAAGGTTACCAATGCATTTCCCCACAGAGCATGATCCCCACAGCAGTATCGCTCACAACAAACCTTCCCCAACGGAGTATATGTTAATTCACGAGCAGTGGTTCCACTCAACTGAGCAATGTTACATCAGTCTCCAAGCGGTAACACTTCATCCCCACCGAGGTATTTATCATCAATATCTCCCAACAATTCCCGTTTCTGTATCCGGATTTGAGACTTGGTCAGATAATGCACCGGAGAAAATCTACATCTTCTATTCCCCAGTCAGAGACTCCAACGGGCCCTAACCCGGTCTCCCAGCAGCCATCAAACGCTCTCCAGCGAGATCTCCACTCAAAATCCCCAGTAGAGCGCCTCCTAATTTTTCCCAACAGGGTCTACATGCAAGATCCCCAACGGACTTCCTCCCAGACTCTCCCCAGCAGGGTCTATATATGAGATCTCCAACAACGAGCTTCTCAAATCTCTATCTTCCTCAACAATATCTAGGCCCAAGACTCGGTCAGATAGTGCATCGGAGGAATCCAGGATATCTTTCTTCTCCTTCAAAAGCGGGGTTCTCACCTACTCAATCCCCAAGCAGAAGATAGAAATCCTCAAGCAGAACATCCACATCTTCTTCAAGATGGATATGTTTTGAAATACCACAACATCTATCATTCATACATTTCTCATAAAGTCATAATTCATGCATATGTCATTCATATACATTGTCATGCATCATACTTTGCATAAGACTAACAAATATTCTATCAAAGTTTCTCTTGTTTTTCCAAAAAAGTGAAAGGCAACGACGCAAACAGTCCAGATTAAGCCCGAATCTCGACGGAAAACTATCGAAAGACCACCCCTAGTTGTCCTCCGACGGTCCAGATTAAGCCCGAATCGACGGAAAACTATCCGAAGACCGCCTGGTTGTCCTCCGACGATGGTCCAGATTAAGCCCGAATCTCGACGGAAAACTATCGAAGACCGCCCGGTTATCCTCGATAATGTGCAATGGATCAACACCCGATGCATAACAGGGAAGATATCCACATTTTGCCAACTACTACCTCCCTCAGAGTAATCGGAACAAAGATTTATTCTGATTCCTTCTTATTATCAACAAGCAACTACGGAGTCTAGCGTACGACTCAGTTGCCCTGGATGGCATCTTAAGCCCATCTCCGACTACTTATCAGTGTTTCTCCACCTTCGGAATGATGCATATTTGGTTAAAAACCAATACAAACCAATAACTTCATTCAAAGGAGAGCACGAAGTCTAACATACGACTCCCTCCGGATGGCATCTTAAGCCCATCTTCGCGCTCCTTCCACTATCAAGAACATCTACAGAGCCTAGCGTATGGCTCACTCCCCAGCATTGACCTTTCCAGATGGCATCTTAAGCCCATCCCCATCAATTCTCCTATCGACAACCTCGAGTCTAGCGTACGAATCATCCCCCAGTGAAGTCTCCACTTTCTCCAAATGGCATCTGTAAGCCCATTCCCGCATCATCCACCAACAGCGAGTGCAAATTTTCAGGTGTACTTAAGTGTTCAATCATCTTCTACCTCCAGGTCACGAAAGACAGGCGTGTCAATCTAACCTTCCAGTACAAGAATATTGAACAGGGGCAGCTGTCATACCCCAAAATTTGCCCTCCATCTTCTCAAGATATTTCATACATCCATACTCAAGGATTCCTCAAGAGTTGATCAGACAAACTCTCTCCTAGACAATCAACCCAAACTAGGGTTTGGCAATTCTCAGGTCAAGATGGACTTCCAACATCTCCAATGGTCTTCATGCCTCCTCATATGCTTCAAAGATTCTCCATGTCAAGCTTCAAGCCTTACAAGTCAAGTTTCCTCAAACAATTGCTCAGATGGTTAAAGATCAAGTTTTATTGGACAAAAAGTCAACTGTGGTCAACATACAGTCAAACTTCATAATTTTTGGTCAACATCCTCATTTTGAAGTTTCATTCATCATTTGATCAAGGGTTGATCATGATTCATCAAGAAAACTCAAGATTTGCTCAAAAGTCAAACTTTCTAAATTAGGGTTTCTAGGTGAAAAGTCAACTGAACTTTGACTGATCATAACTTCTTCATACTTTCTCAGAAAGTTTCCCAACACCTCTTGTTTTGAAGGAAAGTCAATTCTCTACAACTTCATGTCTCACAAGAATGTCCAAAAAATGCTTCATTTGAGAGGTATGGCTCAAAACATTACAGGTCATTTTCAAAGTCAACAAAAAGTCAACTTTTTGTTTTGAGGATATATTGAGCATAGAAACTCCAATTGAGATGAGACCAAAAAGGTTGGTTATAGCACTCTTAGAGCTTTCCAAAAAGTCCAAGAACACTCAAAAATGTGGAAAATTGAGCAAGATACACCATTCACAAGTTGGGCAATTTTGAAAGAGTGCACAAAGAGAGATGCTTCTAAAAATAAATTTTTTTGCAAATGGGCTTACTTTTTCTTCATCCAAACTTGTTCCTTATACAATTAGGAATATCCAAGCCCAATGCCACGAATTTTTATTTTATTTTTCTATTTAATTTGGAACTTATTCATTTAAATACAAATTAAATTTAAAAATAAAGTATAAAATCAAAATTAATTGCAAACTTGATTTTTATTTCTTCCTTGAGATCCAATCAACTCATTAAAAGCCAGCAATTTTCGAAATTTGATGGATATGGCAAGATTGGATTGAAAATTGACTAAATTTGAAGATTTGATTTTGTACAAAATCAAATTTGATTGGCATTGATCATTGATTAAATCTTTCCCAAAACAACTCTGAATCCTTCTACTATATATACATGATACATACCACACGAATTAGGGTAGAAAATTTGGCTCAAGAACCCTTGTTGCAACTCAAAAACCGTGGCAAACAAGCAAAGTGCAATCCTATTTCCACCGTTTTCAATCAATTTTGAGGTGTCCAACACATTCCTTGATACCTCTTGAGTCGATCCGACCTTTACTTTGATCAAAACCATCCGAAACAAGAAATTGAATTTGGTTTGTTCTTGAAAATTTCAAAATCGTATTCTGTTATTCATGCATTATTAACATGTTTTGTGTTTGTTTTGTGATTAGTGATGTGTTTGCAAGCTTCGGGCACTCTAATCGAATTTCCATGGCTGTGAACACGTATCACCATTGTTAGGGTTTCCATGCCGCTTTAGGGTTTCTCTTAGATGAAAAAATTGGACCATGAGACCTATACCAATGCGTTCGGAATGATCTCAAGAATCGAACCATGGCTTTAGAACTTATTTATATTATGTATGCTGGGTTTTTGATTTTGCCAGGGACATAGCGTCGAGCAATGGCCGACGCTGGATTTTTAAAATTTCAAAACGAAGAAGACGATGAATTGGCGCGAGCTCGTGGCAATGGGAAAGCGACGCGTGTTGTAATCCACTCACTCCGTTTCCAAACATGCTTGCACACTTGGCTCAGTTGGTTAAGGCGTTTCCTGTTGATGGATGCTCTCACATGTCTCCAGTTCGAACCATGCCAGGACCATTTGGTTTTTCTCTTTTACAAAACTCATATTTTCATATTTTTATTTTATTTAATATCTTGCATATCATTTTAATTCTTTTCATATTTTTATTTATGCATTAAAAAATCATCAAAATATTTTTTCCTTTTGCATTTATTTTCAGAAAATACTTATTTAATTTATAAAATTAAAAAATACAATTTTGCATGCATATTTATTTTTATTCATAATTTTGCATTTAAATCACATTTAATTAGTTTTTAATTATTAAATTGCATTCAAAAAATCCCAAAAAATTATTTTAGCATATTTATGTTATTTCCAGCATGTCATATTTTTCCCAATTTAAAATTTGCATTTTTTCTAACATTTTCTCTTATTCGATTTCATCATATTTTCCGATTTCTCTTATCGTTTCACAGGTTATTCCGCTTCAGACGTTTCTTTACCGTTTTCATTTTTTTCCAATAATGTAACTGTTTATGGGATGTAATAGTTTAAATTAGGTTTTTATTTTCCACAAGTTTAAATTATGTATCTGCCCCAAAGCCATGTAATAGCGTAGGACATTTACCTTTATGCATCTTTACATTCCGCATTTTAATTTCCGCACCCTATAAATTGCTAGTAACTAGGCGTGTATGGCAAGATAATAATCAACATAGCACACTAGTTTTCAAGATAAAATACCTGAATCAACACACTCTCTTCACACATGCACCCCTTAGGGTAATTCTCTCTCGTTGCCTTTACGAATTCAAAATGGTCATGTCCCTCGAACGTAGAGGTATTCTAGCACTGTTGCCTTCAAAACAAATCATCATAGTCCCTTCGATACAAAGATCATAAGACCCATGAAGTCGCTTACGAATACATGTCTTGACCCTCGATTGTCGTCTACGAAAAATGATGATAGTCCCTTCGAATGTGCTAGGATACTTCCTACAAGTTGCCTTCTATGACCATCCGATGTCCCTTCGAATGTCCCTTCTACATCCAACGAATGAAGTTACCTACCAACTAATGGTATGGATGACGCTATTCTAAAGGAATGTAAAATAACACGAAAACGACCGATTCTGAGTAGGTAATAAGACTTTTAGTTGCTTGCTCTATCAAAATACTTTTCACACCTCACACTTTTGTCAAAGTTCAAACTCTTTTCAAAAACGAAACATTTCCGAACACTTTGTATACATTCCTACATGAATCATTACAAAGTCAAAGCGAAATGTCTTTTCAAAACATTTTTGTCAAACACACAGAAAGTACAATTTTAAAGTGATCTAAGAGCAACTAAGAGCCCGTAGATAACTACGGATGGAAAGGGGTGCTAATACCTTCCCTTTTCATAACCTTCTCCCTTACTCAGAATCTAACGAAGGTCTTTTTCTACTTTTACCTTCCTTAATTGGATAAAAATAAAAGTCGGTGGCGACTCTTGCTATCCGCACATTTGCGATACAAAAACAAAAAAGTCAGTTCACCGTATCACAGAACTGGCGACTCTGCCGGGGAGACACCCTAAAGAGAGAATGCCTTAGGGATTATTAGATCACCTTTATTGCTTTTTGTTTGACTTGCTTGCTTTATCTTTAAGGGTTGCTTGGGTATTATATTTGTGGGGGATCCTACACCCGGATCCGGGTTTCCTTTTAGGTAAGTAGCAATAAATCGTCGCGACCGTTAGACGTATATCAAGACGGTCAACATGATGGCTACGTTAGCGTGACACTTTGGATGTCCTGATACTCTTCATTCCCAAGTTGAGGATAGTATTTGGCTTCTGCGTGGTGTCATCAAGCGCTTACAAAACTTTTAGAACCTTAATTGACCCATCTTGGCCATTAGAAGGTAGTGAGATGGCCGGCTTTGGGTAGACCGAGGTTGGTTGATACTCGATGCTACGCTCATTGAGATCAGACTTTTGGGATATTTTCGCGGTCGACCACTTGGTAGTCGTATTGAAATAAACGCCTACGAGAAAGATCAATGATGTGAGATTCCTAGAACCCGGTTACTATTATAGGACAGGATGAACCAACTCAAACTTTTGGTGGGGTAATCACCTATACCTCATGCAAGCCTTAAACCTAGGCTCATTGTGTGAATTGTTTGTGTGTGTGCTAAACATGACATCATGACATCATTTGCATTGCATATCATTTCTAACTATTTCAAGGACCTAGGGATTTATCTTTGCTCTGTTTTGTAGGGATTATGGCTTCTAGAAAGACTATCCGAATCAACTTCATGGGTATACCTTCTCAGCTCAAAGAATTGGTTTCAGAGATTCCCGACCATGCTCAGTTCATTAAAGACATGGTTATCTACTTGATTTGGTTATCTCCGGTTTTGAAGAAGATATGATGCATGTCCTATTTCAGTTCTCTGATCCGAAGCACCATTGCTTTACATTCCCAGATTATCAGTTGGTTCCTACCTTGGAAGAGTTCTCTAAACTACTTGGGGTACCTATTCTTGATCAAATGCCATTCACAGGTCTAGAAAAGGTTCCTAAGTACGAAGACATTGCATCAGCCTTACATCTTAAGCGCTCAGACATCGAAGCCAATTGGGAAACCAGAAGTGGAGTTAAGGGTGTACTTTCCAAGTTCTTAATTAAGAAAGCCCGAGAATTCCTCAAAGTTATGAGTTTCCATGCATTCGAAGATATTGTGGCCTTGCTAATCTATGGTTTGGTTCTATTCCCTAACTCGGATCAATTTATAGATGTCAACGCCATCAAGTTGTTTCTTACCCGCAATCCTGTGCCTACTTTACTTGGGAACATCCTACATTCTCTCCACACACGTACCATCAAAAGACAAGGAACTCTCATGTGTTGTATACCGTTACTTTCCGGGTGGTTTATTTCGCACCTTCCTCCATCAGTTTTGAAGAACGAACAAAGGTTGAGATGGTCTCAAAGGTTAATGTCACTCTCTCATTCCGACATCCGTTGGAATCTTTTCTCTCAAAAGATTTCACATTCGTTGAGCATTGTGGAGAATTCCCTAATGTACCACTACTTGGTATAAGGGGAGGTATTACTTACAACCCTTCTCTAGCTCTACGTCAGTTTGGTTTTGCCCGAAGAGATGGTCCACATGATATGCTTCTCCAAGATATTGTGTTCGACTACAATCACGACCTCCAGAATTACCGACGAAGGTTCATACACGCTTGGGGCATGGTGAAGAAGACTGATACCAAGACTTTGGGGCACCAAAACTCCATTCCTTGGGAACCTTACCTTAAATGGGTGAGAGCTCGAGCTCAAAACCTCATGATGCCATTCACTGCTTTACCAAGAATTATGGAACCTGCTATAGGTGACGTACCTATCGCTCTCCATCCCGACATGCCTACCGACTTTGAAGACTTGAAGAGATCTGGATTCAAGAAGAGAGGGATACCTTTGAAGCTCAGTGTTATACAAGTGAGAAGAAAGTGCTAGAGTTGACCAAGCTACTTCACGAGGAGCGAAACATCAACGCCTACATCGGCACCAAGAGGAAGCGCCCATGGGAGACTTAGAGCTTTAGGATTTTCTTTTATTTGTGTTGAACTATCCTTTGTACTTAAAAAGAAAAAAAAAGAATAATGAAAAGAGTACTAATAAATGTTTGCTCATTGCTTGTCTAACAAATTTAAATCTCTAAGGTCCTTGAAAACATTGCATTGCATTCGCATAAACATTGCATATCATAGTATAACATTGCATCACAGGTACATTGAAGATTGGTTTTCTCATTTGCTCGCTATTTATTTTAGCAGAAATGGCTCTTGAACATCATCAAAGATCTTCAAGCTCGAATGCCGGTTTCAGATGTTTACCACTTGGTCCAAGGCCAAGAAGATCCAAGAAGCTCATCAACAGAAAGAAGAAGGTTGTTGGTCTCCTCAACATGGGCAGACGCTACAAAGGAGGTCCTAGAGTGGTTAGTCGAATTGAGCTCTCTGAAGGAAGTGTCAAGAAGGAGGATGAGCAAAGTAACAAGGGTGATGGCGAAGGTAGTCGATGAGCCCGAAAAAGTCTATGATGATGGCAATACTCGATGAAGATGACAAGTACAAACAACTTGAAGACCGTCGAATGTGTGGAAAACTCAAGAGGTCGGGCTGAATTTTGATGATTTGAGTCTCGTCCCGGTGTTGTGATTCCTCCCAAGTTCAAAGTTCCAACTTTGCTAAGTATGATGGCATGTCTTGCCCTAAGTCGCATTTGAAGTCCTATGTTCGGAAGATCAATCCACACCGATGATAGAAAGTCAGGATGCATTATTTTCAAGAAAGTTTGTCCGAACTCAATTGGAGTGGTATTATCACTAGAGAATGACCGTATCCGTACTTGGAGTGACTTGGCGATGCTTTCTGAGATGAGTACAATCTTGAATTGACACCCACTCGCATGCAACTACAAAGCATGTCTATGGGTCGTGATGAGAAGTTCAAGGAGTATGCTCAAAAGTGGAGAGATCTAGCAGGCATAGTTCAGCCACCCTTGTCCAATAGGGAGTTGGTTGATATGTTCATGGGAACACTGACATGCCCATTCTTCAATCATCCGATTGAAACTCTTCACCGGATTCACCGAAATGATATTGACAAAGAGCGATTGAAGCGGTATCAAGTGGGAAGATTCAAGTAGAGACATCTTCAAATGTTGAAAAGATCTTTTGGTGGTAAGAAAGAAGTTAATTGTATGGTCGGAAAAGCCGAGCCAAGACCGACCGCACTCAATCGTGGGGCGTTGTGATCTCCAATCCTCCATCAGCACAACCTCAGCGAGACAACGCGCGTAGCCAGAATGCGCCACGAAGACAGTTTACAAAGATCAACATGCCATTGTCACAAGCCTTGCAACACATGTTGAAAGCAGAGCTGATTACGTTGAGGGATCCTCCTCAGAATGTCAACACTTCCTCTCCGAGATACAATCCTAATGCTAAGTGTGCTTACCATTCCAATAGCCCGACATAGTCGATGATTGTTGGGCTCAAGAACAAGATTCAAGATATGATTGAAGCTAAGCATTGAGTTTGACCCTCCGCTGAGACCAATGTGATCAACGCGCCTATGCCTAATCATGACAAGAGTTCCAATGCTGTTGGTGACGATACTTATGTTTTCAACATAGATGACTTGACCATTCCTCTGATGATTGTTAAGAAAAATTTGCTACAAGCCGGTGTCAATCCAGGATGCCCAGAGAATTGTCGTTGGTGCCCATCTGCACCTAATGGCTGTGCTTGGTTGAGAAGACGTGTCCAGTGCATGATGGACAACCGTGAGATACTATTTCTGAAACCACCTGTGCAGAAGCTGTGTGAAGATATGTCTAAGCTGAAGATCGAGGATGTGAGTGAAACTACACCACCTGTGTGGGATACCTTGGGGCAGCCAAGTGGAAAGTTCGATTACATGGTGAAGTACACTGTTCCTGAGAGCTACAAGATTCCTATTGAAGATATTAAGGCGACCGGATGGGGTGACGATTTCCCAGAAGACTATGCTGATGTTAACACCATAAGGATTTCCTCTGCTGATTCTGTGCCTAGAGTGGCACCTCTCATTATTACTTCTTCAAGACCAGTTCCGTATTCCTCTGACAAAGCTATTCCTTGGGATTATGGATCTGACGTCTACTATCATGGCGTCAAGCAAGACCCTCTGACCATTGAAGATCTTACAGTTGAAGCCACCATTCCTGACATTGACAACATCACCGGATCTAGTAAGGTGACCAAAACCGGAAGGGTATTCTCTCCAGATATCTCTCCTCCAAAAGACACTACGACTCCAGCTCGCATTCCAGCTATCCAATCCATTCCCCAAGCTAGAGGGAAAGCACCAGTGACTCATCCTGCTCAGCCAGAAGTACCAAAGGAAGTTGTTGAAGGCACCTCCAAACAAGAAATGGAGGAAATTCTGAAGATTATCAAGAAGAGTGATTACAATGTTGTGGAACAATTGGGACAGACTCCGTCCAAGATATCCATGCTTGCTCTGCTCTTGTGCTCCGAGGCTCATGCTAACGCCTTGGTGAAGTTTCAAGAATGCTCACGCATCGCAAGACACTACCACCGACCGGTTTGAAGTTAGTATTGCTAACTGGCGCCAACAACGGCCTAGGCTTCTCGATCTTGATTTGACTCTGGGAAAGAACACAACAAAGCCTTGCACATCTCTCGAATGCAAGGCGTTACATTGTCTCATGTTTTGGTGGATACCGGTTACTCTCAATATCCTACCAAGATTGCTTTTGATCGACTTGATGTCGAAGGGTTGGTTCGAGACCCGGTGACATTATTGTGAGAACTTTGATGGTTCTAAGCGAGCATACTAGGAGAGCTCACTCACTGTTAAAGTCGGTTCCCGACTTTTGATTCCACTTTCTTTGTCATGGACATCCGTCCTTACTCTTGCCTACTTGGGCCCTTGGATACATGGGGCGTATACCTCTACCTTGCATCAGAAGCTGAAGTATCCGGTGAAAGGGAAGATTGTTACAGTATGTGGAGAAGAAGAATATATGGTCAGTCATCCACAATCATTCTGATACCTTGAGATGAAAGGAGAATTCTTCGAGACTCCCTGTCAAGCTTTTGAAACAATCCCCAGAGTCATGCCTGTTGACTCTCCTGTCACTCCTGAAGTCACGAAAGCTCCGCCCAGGATGGCCTCGCTGAAGGATGCTCGAGCTGCTGTTGAACAAGGAGGTAGTGCTGTTTGGGGTCAACTCCCCGATTTTCCTTTCAAATCCGACAAGACTAGTTTAGGCTTCACCATCAAGGGTCAGAAGATGATACGCCGCGAACGTGTCGGCCAACTTCCTTTCCGCATCAGCCAGAGTGGAATCCATGATATAGAAGACAACGACAACGACTTCGACATCAGCAAGTGGATCTTCCCAACTCCAGATAATGGGCTCAAGATTGGAGGATCAAGACGCTCATACCTATCTCCTTTAGTCAGGAGTAATTGCTCTTGTTTTGTTTTGCTTTTCGTATTTCTTTATGTTTGAACAATAAACTTTGAAAGCCTAGTGCCTTGCCCGGGGCATCATGGCTCGTTTGCGAGGGTTATTATCTGTTGTCTGCGCGTTTTCATTCAATAAATTCGTTGGACTTTTGCATTCAATCGTTTGTTTTCTTTCTTTTACTTTATCACCCCTTCAAAAATCTATGTGTTTCTTACACACACCCACGTGATACACTGCAGAATCACTCCGAATCTCGTTAATAACAGCTATGCTATTGCTAAATATGACTTCGATAATCCGATCTACCAAAGACGAAAGTGAGGAAGATTGTGAAGTGCGGGAGAATTTGCTGCTACAGAAGAAGAGCGAGTTATCACCACACGAAGAGCAAGTTGAGGTTGTGAATTTGGGTCTTGAAGAAAAAGAGATCAAGATAGGAGCGGGTCTTGAGCAGTGTTAAAGAAAGATTGGTTCGGCTACGAGACTATATTGAGGTTTTGCTTGGTCATACAAAGACATGCCTGGTTTAGACATTGATATTGTGGTACACCAATTGCCGACAAAGGAAGGTTTTCTCCCAGTGAAACAGAAAGTTCGTCGCATGCGTCCTGAGATGTCAGAGAAAATCAAAGCCAAAGTTATGAAACAGTTCAACATCGGTTTCTTAGCTGTTACTTCTTATCCACAATGGGTTGCAAACGTAGTACCCGTACCTAAAAAGGATGGCAAGGTACGAATGTGTGTGGATTACAAAGATCTGAACAAAGCAAGTCCGAAAGACGATTTTCCACTTCCCCATATTGATGTCCTGGTTGACAACACCCAAAGATAAGGTTTTTCCTTCATGGATGGTTTCTCCGGTTATAATCGATCAAAATGGCTCAAGACATGGAAAAGACTACTTGTTACACTGGGGCACTTTTACAAGGTTATGCCGTTTGGTGAAAACAGCGCCACTTATCGTGCTATGGTAACGTTATTTCATGACATGATTCATCACGAGACAGAGGTCTACGCCGATTTACATGATAGCTCGATCACGATGTAAGAAGAACATCTCGATCATCTGCAGAAATTGTTTGATAGGTTGAAGAAGTACAGACTAAGACTCAATCCTAACAAGTGCACTTTTGGAGTCGATCAGTAAACTCCTAGGGTTTGTTGTCGTGGTAAAGGTATTGAAGTTGACCCGCCAAGGTGAAATCCATTCAAGAGATGCCAGCTCCCGCAGAGGAAGTCGAGGTTTCTTGGGCGATTGAACTACATTGCCGATTCATTGCACATCTAATCGCTACTTGTGAGCCAATCTTCAAGTTACTTAAGAAGGATCAAGTGGTAGAATGGAACGACGATTGCGGATCGCTTTGACAAAATCAAGGAGTACCTGTAATCCTCCCATCCCGATGCCGCCCCAAGGAAGACCTCTTATCATGGACTTGACGGTGTTAGAGAATTCAATGGGTGTGTGTTGGGGCAACATGACGAGTCTAGTCGAAAAGAGCATGCAATATACTACCTTAGCAAAAGTTTACCGATCGTGAAACAAGATACTCACAAATGAGAAAACTTGCAACGCTGGCTTGGGCTCACGACTAAGACAAGATATGTTGACTCACACTACCTTATTAATTTCCAAGATGGATCCGATAAAATACATATTTGAGAAACCACTCTCTCCGAAGAATAGCAAGATGGCAAATGATCGACCGAATATGACATCCAAGACACTTCTAAAGCGATCAAAGGAAGTGTAGTAGCCGATCATTTGGCTCATCAAGCCGTAGATGACTATCGATCTATGCGTTCAATTTCCAGATGAAGATGTTTTACTAGTCGATTGTGAAGAACTGTGCCAGACGAAGGACTCGAACAAGGATCCCGATGGACCATGGTTTTTGATGGAGCCTCAAACGCACTTGGCAACGACATTGGCGCCATCATTACATCCCTAGACGGACATCGCCTTTCACCGCCAGATTATGTTTCAGCTTGCACGAACAACATGGCGAATATGAAGCGTGCATCATGGGTATCAAAGCTGCTATTGATTTAAGAATCAAGTTCTTGCAAGTATATGGAGACTCAACTTTAGTGATCAGTCAGATTAAGGGCGAGTGGGATACAAAGCATCCAAATCTTATTCCCTATCGAGAGCATGTTCTGAGTTTGATTCCCTACTTTGAAGAGATCACTTTCAATCATATTCCACGAGAAGAGAATCAGTTGGCAGACGCATTGGCTATTATGTCGTCTATGTTCAAAGTCAGATGGGACAACGAGGCTCCCCAGATCATCATTGAGAAGTTTGACGAACCATCATATTGTTGTGAACTTGATACCGAAGAGAAACCTTGGTTCTACGAAGTGAAGAGGTATCTCGAGGCCCAGGAATATCCCGCAGGGGCATCTGTCAACGATAAGAAGTTCTTAAGAAGATTCGCTTCCAAATTCTTTCTCAGTAATGGCATCTTGTACAAGCGCAATCACGACTTTTGCTTACTCCATTGTGTAGTCACAAAACAGCGCAACAGATCATGGAAGAGTTACATGAAGGCGCATTCGATACCCACTCCAGTGGACATACGATGGCTAAGAAGATTCTAAGATCAGGTTACTATTAGTCCACTATGGAAGTTGATTGTTACCACCATGTTCGGTCTTGTCACAAATGCTAGATATACGCAGATAGAGTGCACGTTCCTCCAGTCCCATTGAATATTTTGACAGCTCCTTGGCCTTTTGCAATGTGGGGCATTGACATGATCGGAGAAATCAAGCCCACCGCTTCCAACGGACATCGTTTCATCCTTGTGGCAATTGACTACTTTACCAAATGGGTAGAAGCAGCCTCGTTTGCATCTGTTACCAAGAATGTTGTGGCTCGTTTCATCAAGCATAATCTTATCTGTCGGTATGGCACTCCTGAAAGGATTATCACAGATAACGGCTCCAATCTTAACAATAAGATGATCACCGAACTCTGCACGCAGTTCAAGATCAAGTATCACAACTCTTCTCCTTATCGGCCTAAGATGAATGGCGAAGTGGAAGCCGCCAACAAGAACATTAAGAAGATTATCTGAAGATGGTGACTTACAAAGATTGGCATGAGATGTTACCATTTGCTCTTCATGGTTATCGCACTACAGATTTAACATCAACAGGGCCTTCTCTCTTGTGTACGGTATGGAAGCAGTCCTACCCATCGAGGTTTAGATACCCTCAACCAGAGTCCTCCAGGACGCAGAGTTAGATGAAGACGATTGGGTTCAGACCCGCCTCGATCAGATTAACTTGATTGATGAGAAACGACTCGCATCCATTTGCCATGGACAGATTTATCAGAAACGAATGATCAGAGCATTTAACAAGAAGGTCAAACACCGAGTCTATCAAGTTGGTGACCTAGTAGTCAAGCACATCATTCTCCTACAAGGTGATCCCAGGGGCAAATGGACTCCCACCTACGAGGGACCATTTGTAGTCAAGACAGTATTTTCCGGCGGAGCCATGATACTTAGCACCATGGATGGTGAAGACTTCCCACACCCTGTGAATGCATACATAGTCAAAAAATACTACGCATAAAAGAGACCCGCTAGGTCGACTGACCTAGGCAAAAATAAGGGCATCCTGACGAACCAAAAGGGTTCGGGCAAAAGTTAAGGATATATACAAAAGATGTACACCAAGTCGAAAACACGAAAAGGCGGCTTGGGCAAAAGGGTATCGGTGGTGAAAACCCGAAAGGCGGTCTAGGCAAAAGTTAGGGATTCAAGCGCGACTATGTCTCTTCGGACCACCGCTTGCACTACTATCGATTCAAGATTCAAATGGCGAAGATCCTACTCACTTTCTCGACAACAAGGAGATGAGATAGTTGAAATATATGAGTACTAGCATGTTGGAACTTAACGAGATTGTTTCCATAGCTTTTACCTTTCTTGTGTACAAACTACTTGGCCATACGCCACATTTCAAATGAATACAAATTCTTTCTCCTTACATTTTTTCACTATTGTCGTTTGCAATAAGTCCAACGTTTGTTTTGAATGACTATACGCATTTGACAATAAGAATCTAATCACAAACATACGAAAAGTGGGCATACAAAAGTAGTTACTACAGGCTTTAGGAATTGAGATGACGACGAAGGTTACCAATGCATTTCCCCACAGAGCATGATCCCCACAGCAGTATCGCTCACAACAAACCTTCCCCAACGGAGTATATGTTAATTCACGAGCAGTGGTTCCACTCAACTGAGCAATGTTACATCAGTCTCCAAGCAGTAACACTTCATCCCCAGCCGAGGTATTTATCATCAACAGAATATCTCCCAACAATTCCCCGTTTCTCCAGCAGCGGTATCCGGACTTGAGACTTGGTCAGATAATGCACCGGAGAAAATCTACATCTTCTATTCCCCAGTCAGAGACTCCAACGGGCCCTAACCCGGTCTCCCAGCAGCCATCAAACGCTCTCCAGCGAGATCTCCACTCAAAATCCCCAGTAGAGCGCCTCCTAATTTTTCCCAACAGGGTCTACATGCAAGATCCCCAACGGACTTCCTCCCAGACTCTCCCCAGCAGGGTCTATATATGAGATCTCCAACAGCGAGCTTCTCAAATCTCTATCTTCCTCAATAATATCTAGGCCCAAGACTCGGTCAGATAGTGCATCGGAGGAATCCAGGATATCTTTCTTCTCCTTCAAAAGCGGGGTTCTCACCTACTCAGTCCCCAAGCAGAAGATAGAAATCCTCAAGCAGAACATTCACATCTTCTTCAAGATGGATATGTTTTGAAATACCACAACATCTATCATTCATACATTTCTCATAAAGTCATAATTCATGCATATGTCATTCATATACATTGTCATGCATCATACTTTGCATAAGACTAACAAATATTCTATCAAAGTTTCTCTTGTTTTTTCCAAAAACAGGTGAAAGTCACCACGCAACAGTCGAGATTAAGCCCGAATCTCGACGGAAAACTATCGAAAGACCGCCCTAGTTGTCCTCCGACACTGGTCCAGATTAAGCCCGAATCGACGGAAAACTATCGAAGACCGCCTGGTTGTCCTCCGACGGTGGTCCAGATTAAGCCCCGAATCTCGACGGAAAACTATCGAAAGACCGCCTGGTTATCCTCCGATAATAGGCAATGGATCAACACCCGATGCATAACAGGGAAGATATCCACATTTTGCCAACTACTACCTCCCTCAGAGTAATCGGCACGAAGATTTATTCTGATTCCTTCTTATTATCAACAAGCAACTACGGAGTCTAGCGTACGACTCAGTTGCCCTGGATGGCATCTTAAGCCCATCTCCGACTACTTATCAGTGTTTCTCCACCTTCGGAATGCTGCATATTTGGTTAAAAACCAATACAAACCAATACAAACCAATAACTTCATTCAAAGGAGAGCACGAAGTCTAACATACGACTCCTTCCGGATGGCATCTTAAGCCCATCTTCGCGCTCCTTCCACTATCAAGAACATCTACAGAGCCTAGCGTATGGCTCACTCCCCAGCATCGACCTTTCCAGATGGCATCTTAAGCCCATCCCCGTCAATTCTCCTATCGACAACCTCGAGTCTAGCGTACGAATGACCCCCCAGCGAAGTCTCCACTTTCTCCAAATGGCATCTGTAAGCCCATTCCCGCATCATCCACCACATGAGTGCAAATTTTGTGTACTTAAGTTCAATCATCTTCTACCTCCAGTCACGAAGGCAGGCGTTCAATCTAACCTTCCAGTACAAGAATATTGCAGGGCATGTCATACCCCAAAATTTGCCCTCCATCTTCTCAAGATATTTCATACATCCATACTCAAGGATTCCTCAAGAGTTGATCAGACAAACTCTCTCCTAGACAATCAACCCAAACTAGGGTTTGGAAATTCTCAGGTCAAGATGGACTTCCAACATCTCCAATGGTCTTCATGCCTCCTCATATGCTTCAAAGATTCTCCATGTCAAGCTTCAAGCCTTACAAGTCAAGTTTCCTCAGACAATTGCTCAGATGGTTAAAGATCAGTTGTATTGGACAAAAAGTCAACTGTGGTCAACATACAGTCAAACTTCATAATTTTTGGTCAACATCCTCATTTTGAAGTTTCATTCATCATTTGATCAAGGGTTGATCATGATTCATCAAGAAAACTCAAGATTTGCTCAAAAGTCAAACTTTCTAAATTAGGGTTTCTAGGTGAAAAGTCAACTGAACTTTGACTGATCATAACTTCTTCATAATTTCTCAGAAATTTTCCCACCACCTCTTGTTTTGAAGGAAAGTCAATTCTCTACAACTTCATGTCTCACAAGAATGTCCAAAAAATGCTTCATTTGAGAGGTATGGCTCAAAACATTACAGGTCATTTTCAAAGTCAACAAAAAGTCAACTTTTTGTTTTGAGGATATATTGAGCATAGAAACTCCAATTGAGATGAGACCAAAAAGGTTGGTTATAGCACTCTTAGAGCTTTCCAAAAAGTCCAAGAACACTCAAAAATGTGGAAAATTGAGCAAGATACACCATTCACAAGTTGGGCAATTTTGAAAGAGTGCACAAAGAGAGATGCTTCTAAAAATCAAAATTTTTGCAAATGGGCTTACTTTTTCTTCATCCAAACTTGTTCCTTATACAATTAGGAATATCCAAGCCCAATCCCACGAATTTTTATTTTATTTTTCTATTTAATTTGGAATTTATTCATTTAAATACAAATTAAATTTAAAAATAAAGTATAAAATCAAAATTAATTGCAAACTTGATTTTTATTTCTTCCTTGAGATCCAATCAACTCATTAAAAGCCAGCAATTTTCGAAATTTGATGGATATGGCAAGATTGGATTGAAAATTGACCAAAATTTGAAGATTTGATTTTGTACAAAAGTCAAATTTGATTGGCATTGATCATTGATTAAATCTTTCCCAAAACAACTCTGAATCCTTCTACTATATATACATGATACATACCACACGAATTAGGGTAGAAAATTTGGCTCAAGAACCCTTGTTGCAACTCAAAAAAACCGTGGCAAACAAGCAAAGTACAATCCTATTTCCAGCCGTTTTCAATCAATTTTGAGGTGTCCAACACATTCCTTGATACCTCCTGAGTCGATCCAGACCTTTACTTTGATCAAAACCATCCGAAACAAGAAATTGAATTTGGTTTGTTCTTGAAAATTTCAAAATTCTTATTCATGCATTATTAACATGTTTTGTGTTTGTTTTTGTGATTAGTGATGTGTTTGCAAGCTTTCTGGGCACTCTAATCGAATTTCCATGGCCAGGAACACGTATCACCATTGTTAGGGTTTCCCATGCCGTTTTAGGGTTTCTCTTAGATGAAAAAATTGGACCATGAGACCTATACCAATGCGTTCGGAATGATCTCAGGAATCGAACCATGGCTTTAGAACTTATTTATATTATGTATGCTGGGTTTTTGATTTTGCCAGGGACATAGAGTCGAGCAATGGCCCCGGATTTTAAAATTTCAAAACGAAGAAGACGATGAATTGGCGCGAGCTCGTGGCAATGGGAAAGCGACGCGTGTTGTAATCCACTCACTCCGTTTCCAAACATGCTTGCACACTTGCCTCAGTTGGTTAAGGCGTTTTCTCTTTTACAAAACTCATATTTTCATATTTTTATTTTATTTAATATCTTGCATATCATTTTAATTCTTTTCATATTTTTATTTATGCATTAAAAAATCATCAAAATATTTTTTCCTTTTGCATTTATTTTCAGAAAATACTTATTTAATTTATAAAATTAAAAAATACAATTTTGCATGCATATTTATTTTTATTCATAATTTTGCATTTAAATCACATTTAATTAGTTTTTAATTATTAAATTGCATTCAAAAAATCCCAAAAAATTATTTTAGCATATTTATGTTATTTCCAGCATGTCATATTTTTCCCAATTTAAAATTTGCATTTTTTCTAACATTTTCTCTTATTCGATTTCATCATATTTTCCGATTTCTCTTATCGTTTCACAGGTTATTCCGCTTCAGACGTTTCTTTACCGTTTTCATTTTTTCCCAATAATGTAACTGTTTATGGGATGTAATAGTTTAAATTAGGTTTTTATTTTCCACAAGTTTAAATTATGTATCTTCCCCAAAGCCATGTAATAGCGTAGGACATTTACCTTTCCGCATCTTTACATTCCGCATTTTAATTTCCGCACCCTATAAATTGCTAGTAACTAGGCGTGTATGGCAAGATAATAATCAACATAGCACACTAGTTTTCAAGATAAAATACCTGAATCAACACACTCTCTTCACACATGCACCCCTTAGGGTAATTCTCTCTCGTTGCCTTTACGAATTCAAAATGGTCATATCCCTCGAACGTAGAGGTATTCTAGCACTGTTGCCTTCAAAACAAATCATCATAGTCCCTTCGATACAAAGATCATAAGACCCACGAAGTCGCTTACGAATACATGATCTTGACCCTCGATTGTCGTCTACGAAAAATGATGATAGTCCCTTCGAATGTGCTAGGATACTTCCTACAAGTTGCCTTCTATGACCATCCGATGTCCCTTCGAATGTCCCTTCTACATCCAACGAATGGAGTTACCTACCAACTAATGGTATGGATGACGCTATTCTAAAGGAATGTAAAATAACACGAAAACGACCAATTCTGAGTAGGTAATAAGACTTTTAGTTGCTTGCTCTATCAAAATACTTTTCACACCTCACACTTTTGTCAAAGTTCAAACTCTTTTCAAAAACGAAACATTTCCGAACACTTTGTATACATTCCTACATGAATAATTACAAAGTCAAAGCGAAATGTCTTTTCAAAACATTTTTGTCAAACACACAGAAAGCACAATTTTAAAGTGATCTAAGAGCAACTAAGAGCCCGTAGATAACTACGGATGGAAAGGGGTGCTAATACCTTCCCTTTTCCTAACCTTCTCCCTTACTCAGAATCTAACGAAGGTCTTTTTCTGTACTTTTACGTTCCCTTAATTGGATAAAAATAAAAGTCGGTGGCGACTCTTGCTATCCGCACATTTGCGATACAAAAACAAAAAAGTCAGTTCACCGTATCACAACCCGCCTCACGTGTCCCCCTTGGTTTTCGTTTTTTCGAGACGCCCGCCTCGTGTTTTGCCCATTCTTAACGCGTGCCTGTCTCATCTGGTCTTCCCTTGTATTTATTTGTTTCGTCCGTTTCCCTTTTCCATTTCCCACAATTCAATTCCATTCAAACACTTTTTACTTTTCATTCAAAATTATATTCTTTTCATTTCCCACCATTCAATTCAATTCAAATTTTCCCTCTTCATTTTCCAACATCTAATTATTTTAATTTATTACTCTTAAATTTCACTTCACTATAAATACCCATCCTCATTTCCTCTCATTCCACAACACCTTCTATCCATTTCTCATACACTTTCTCTCATCAACCCATATTTATACCATTTTTCTTCTTCAATCCATTCTTCCCCATGGCTCCATGAAACAATCAACGTCAAGTTAAACCAGACCGACCACCACCCGACCTATCCAATATTATTTTCCGAGATAGCGACGACGACCAACAACGCACAAAATATCTCAAATTCTATACCCGTTCGGTCGTCCCTACAAAATATGTAGGTTCGGAGTGTTTGGAAACCTTAGGAATGACCGATAGCATCAACTTCATGCTCACTAACACCGGTTTACTCAGTCTTTGCACAAACCCTTATCCAACATATGAACCACTCATACTTGAATTCCTCAGTTCTTTTTCATACATAACACCTACCGACGATCCTTACACAACCGGCACTGCTAACTTTCGCATGCTCAACCAAGAGTATTCTCTTGATCAAGAAAGGGTCGCCGAACTTTTACATTTTACTTGTGGTGAGCATGTCCATTACAAACCGTTCGACGATGACGACGATTTTTGTTGGGATCAACTCGGCTTCGCCCTATGGAATGATCTAACCGATCAACCGACGGAAAGTTGGCGCGATCTCTATGCTTCCCACATCCATAATCCCGCATTGAGGTACTTTCACCGCATACTTGCTAACACCATTTTTGGTCGGACCAATAATCACAAGGTCAACCAAAATGAGTTGTTTCTCATTTTCTATGCCCTCAATGGTCATGCTGTCAACGTCGCACCTTTCTTGCTCAGCCACATCCACACATGCGTGAACGCAGCAGGTACAAATCCATTCGTTTTTGGTGGCATCATCACATCTTTAGCATATGCTTTAGGCCTTTCCGCCGAGCTATTTTCTTTGTCACAATATATGATGCCAGCCAATCTACTTGATGTCATCTATTGTCGTGATTCTCACATCATATCTCCTCGACAAGATGGCCGGTTTACATTAATGATTAATCGTCGTCAAATTCCTGGTGTTGTGTTACCTTGTCCGAATCGTATCGACGTCCGAGTCCGCGCTAATTGGCGTTATGCTCTTGATGCACCTGCCGCCCCACAACCAGAAAATTATGATGCTAACTTCGCGGCTATGCAAGCTCATATGAATCGTCAAGATCTCCTGTTCCACGCCATGCAACAAACCCAAGCTGAGACTATACGTCTCGTCCAAGAAATGCGACGCGAACACCAAGAATATGCTTTTTGCAATGATCGTAACTTCGAAGCATTGCAAGCTCGCATAGCGGATGCGCTTAACCTTAATGATTCTGATTCTGACGAACGTCGAAGACCTCGTACTAGAGGTAGAAGAACAAGAGGTCAAAATTCTCAAAGCAACGAGTGACCACCCCTCTCCTTTCTGATTTCTCCTGGTTCTATCGTATTGAGGACACTGCTTATTTTAAGTTTAGGGGAGTCAGAACATTTCTTTGTTCATTATTATTTTCTTTGCTCTATTTAGTTTTTCCCTTTTAGTTTCCTTTTTCTATGTATTGCAAAATTTCCATTCAATAAAATACATGTTTATGCAATTTTAGTCTTTTATGTTTAAATTTCGTGCTTATTCGAATTCCTCCTTTTTCTTGAGCCATAACGAAAAAATTAAAGCGCATATATTAACACACTCAAATAATACTAAGGTTGCCTATTTTTAAATAAGAATTCGAGCGCGACTTAGCAAAATTGTTATCGTCCTAACACTTTAAAACCCCCAATGTGTTAGATTGATTTAAGTACTTATTATACCAACACCTTAAGACTTAGTTTTAAAGTAATCCCGAGTAGTTTATAAAAGCAGTCGGCACCGCCTTAAACGACAAACTACGTGGAGAATCGATGAATATAAGTGATTGATCAAGATTTTTAAAGAAATTTTTATTAGAAGATGCACTTATTAAGTTAGATGGTCCTTACGGATCATTTAATTCAACGTCATGAAACTATAAAATATTAATGCAAACATCCATTATGAATTGGTTCTGGTCCCTGTGTTGAACTTGGTAGGCGGATGACGATTCGATCCCCAATTTGTAATTGGATAAAGGAGTACCAAATATAATTACCGGACTCTAGTGGATTATAAAGATCAAAGTCACTAACCGGTTACTCCACTACGTGCGCGTAAGGTAAAGGGCTTAATGTGATTGCGCAAGAATGAAAACGGGTGAAACAAAACGAAAGTATTAGGTCGAGCTATAATTCATGACTTAAATTGGTCTGCAAAAATGGGGTTATCTAGTGTTATTACGGTAATTTTGGTGTCAAAGTCTAAACTCGAGTTATCCAACAAAGAAGTGAATTGCAACCAAGTACAAATTGAATTGTGTTTTATATCTGCGTTTGACCTATGCTAAAGTGATTTTTCATTTTTACTTTTTGCTTGAGGACAAGCAAAGGTTTAAGTATAGGGGAGTTTGATAACACGAATTTATATAACATATTTGACGTAATTTTCATAGATAATGTTTCTATTTTTATTTAATTATTCTATTTTATTTCTGTATTATGTTGGTATTTCTTTTGTTTCAGGTATTTGTATTAAATAAAGATAAATTGAGCAAATAAATAAAATCGAGGAAAAATCGGATTAAAAAGCAAAGAAATGAAGCAAAAGGGGTGATATAGTAAAAGGGAGGTGTTATATAAGGAGAAAGCAATTGTTGAACGAAGCAAGCAAGCCCAGACGCGTGGCCCAACAAGAGAAGAATGCAGTCCTCTTGCCACGTTGCTTGAGGCGGTCGCCTCACACCCACTAAGCAAGGCGCCCGCCTCGGTGAGGCCCACCATCTCCCAACATCTTGAGACGCACGTCTCACTTACTTCCCTCCACGTGGAGGCGCCCGTCTCCGTCCTTTAAGGCTGTATATTCTCACACGATGTCCACTTATTTCGGGACGAGTTTAGGAAATGGCAGTTACCAAATGATCTATAAATACAAGTTCAAGTCTCAGAATGAGGGACATTTTACCGAACAACCGTTAATTCTTTATTTCGCAATTTATTTTCCTTTCAGTTTTGTACTTTGAATTTATTTTCCAGTTTCCACTGATCTAACCTTACGTTAGATCTAGTGCTTTTTATTCCTTGTTTATTTTCTTCTTTCGAATTCAAGAAGTCTCGAGCGATCCAACCACATGGTGGATGCTCGCTTATTTCGAAGAACAAGATTGTTTCCAGTATTCTTATTTTCAGGTTCTTAATTTAATTATTTTATTTTATATACTGTTGCCTGATATTATTTATTTGATTGTGGAAATGTTTAAATATATCGAATCGTATTATTTATGCATGTCTGAATTAATTAATATGTCTGGCTAAGTCTTTTTGATATTGGTATGTAAATTAATCGATCCAAAGGAATCTGAAAATTGAACTGGCATAATGTTACGTTGTTAAAAATATTCTTTCTGACTTAGATATCTAATTTAATTTATTAAAAGGTTTAGAAACCAACAGCGAAAGTTTGAGGTTAATAAAGCGGACTAAGGTTAGAAACCAACAGGCGAGAGTTTGAGGTTTAGAACCGGATAGTGGATACTAGATATTAATTTTAAAGGCTGGCGTTTTAAAAGAGATTAAACTTTATTTATTTTCAAAAAGTGTTTTTAAATTCGGCGGGATAGTGAGAGCATACGTTAGGATTTAATTGCATGATCCGATTCAACAGAGCGACAGTTTGAGATAGGATTTTTAGATGAATATTGTTTGCTGAAATAGGATTTTTATTCAACTTGAGTAATAAGTCAGTGGAAATTCGATCCCTTAGGTTAGACGAATTACATCGATATCTGTTTATTTATTATATTTTCCTTAACCAAAAATCTTAAAGAATTATTCGCCTTAGCTGTATACCGTAACTTAGGATAACAATAGATCGATTTATAGTCTCTGTGGGTTCGATATCTTTTAAAACTACGCGATAGGACTGTGCACTTGCAGTTTGCTGATTAATAGACGATAAAGTCGCGATCAATAGGTATAACCATTTTCTAAAAATTATTCCTCAAAACTTAACTCTTAAACTTGAAACAAACACTCCCTTAAGGGTAGATAAAAAAAATATTAAAATATGGGTTCAAAAATATTATTTGAATATGATTTTATAAAGACTTCGACTATTTGGTCATACATAAATTATTTTTAATAACTTTTTAAATGATTTTTTTATTAAAAATATAATAATATTTATTACAAATATAATAAAAAATTATATTATTTTTAATATAATATATTTTCAAATTATTATTTATGTGAACTGGTACAAATGAGAATAGTCGCAAAGTCTTTATAGTTTGAAAAACTATTTTTAAGCCGAAGTGATGTGGTGGCCTAAACCTTTTTGATATTGAGAATTGGAACCATACAAGTTACAACATTGTTGAATTTTTTGTGGAGTCTTAGTGACAAAGTGGACAGTTTATCTAAGAGATGGGTACACATGTAGTACATCAAAAATCAAGGAATTATAGAGGCTAAAGTGATGAAGAATGCATTTTGGATCATTAAAATTATTTTAAATTAGAGTGATGTTATAAAGGAAAATCAAGGATGACATGATATGTTGCAAAGATAGGGGTACCATATGAATGGGATGTATAAGGTGTTGCAAAAGGATCTGCAACATATTTCATGGAAAACCATGTTCTATGACAACTTGTCTCCACCAAGGGCAAAAGTGAACATTTTGATGGTGTGTAATAAGCGACTTGCAACTAAATCCAGATTGCATCGTTTCGGTGTGGTTGATAATCCTAATTGTTGCTTTTGTACAGAAGAAGAAACTCAACAACATCTTTTGTTTGATTGTGTGGTAACCAAGATCATATGGTTAAAAGTTCTTGATTGGTTGCAGACCCCTCATAATGTAGGTGGACGGAATCATGAAATTGACTAGATTGTAAAGAATATTAAAGGTAAAGGGGCCTGAGCTATAGTTCTAAAACTGGCGGCAGCAACAGCTAGCATATATGAGATTTGGACTTATATAAATAATACGTGTTTTAGAAATGATGTACATACACACAAAAAATAAAGAAGAAAATTATAGATATGATAGTTTACAAGGGGTGAACACATATGAAATTACGTCAACACTTAGCTAAAGTTGATGCTTCAAGAGTTTTTGCTTTTGTCTATTATGAATCTTTGAGATGGATCCTTGCAATCGCTTGTGTTTTCCTGCTTTTTGAATTAATCAAAAAGATTATTGATTCAAAAAAAATATTATCTTATTTTTATAAATATTATAAATTTGTTTTAAATAAAACACACGTCTAAATTATATAAAATAAGGTGAGGACTAGGTTACTCCATCAAAATAGAGTAAATTACCATCTTTACATGGACAAATAAGGTCATGCCATTTATTTTAAATAATAATAATAATAATAATTTTGTTGGATTTTTTTAAATATTTTTTTTAATTGTTTTTATTTCCAACATTATTACAATTTGTCTATTTTACCCTTTAATTAAAAAAATGAAAAATATAGTTATATATTTTCTATTTTGTACTGATTCCAACTTCCACCCTGTTATCAATCATAAATTCCTAACAACGTGTGACAACCGTCAGACTCTCTTCAACGGTCCGTAGCGATCGCTACGGAGGCGAATTCGGAGGAGGAAAAATCTCAACGTCCTATTTTTCAAGCGAGCTCCAAGTCTATAAATAGGGCTTCCATACTTCATTTTCATCATGCTTTCTTTTTCACTTACCTTGTCGTCACTCTACTAATTTTTCTAGTGAATTTTATTTTAGTTTTTGTTTTTCTTTTTCCAATCAGTTTCAATTACCTTTCTTAGTTCAATTTTATTTTCTCTTAGCAATTTCCACATCCGGGATTGTTGTGAACTTTTGCTGATTCTAACCTTACGTTAGAATCGTGCTTTTATTTTCTCTCACATTTACTTTTCGGAGCAATAAAGGCAGATCTCACTGACCTATGGGAGACACATGAAGTTAGCCAAATATTCCGCAATTTTATTTTCAGGTTTAATTTAATTGTTTTTATTTATTAATGCAAAAATTGTCTGAATTGTTTGGGTTATTTAAATTGTCTGATGTTATTTATTTCTGTTGCGCTATTATTGTACCGTATACCATGCTAGGCTAAATTTATTTATCGTTATGTAAGGTCATATAGTCGACGGGGTTTAGCAACGCCATTTGATCTGTTCCTTTTAAAAGAATAATGTTCTGGTTTCAATTACTAGTTTTAAATATTTACTGTGTTGTTACGAGAGTAAAATACAGATAGAAGTTAGGATCAATAAAATGAGAGTTTGAGATAATAACTGGACAATAGTAATTGTGCATTAACTTAAAATACAGCGAGAGCGCTTTTAAGTTGATTAGGTCTTATTTGTTTTCAAAAACTATGTTTAAACTCTAATTGATACAGCGAGAGCGCTCACTTAGGTTTGATTTTAGGATCCAAATCAATAAACACGAGATTGTGAGAAGAGGGTTTTCAAACAAATATTTTCTACTGAAAACTATTTTAATAATCAAAATTGAGTCAATGAGTTGCTAAATCCCCGAAGTCCGACCATTACATACCGATATCCCCCCTTGAATCTAAACTAGATTATAATCAGTTAGGTTCCCTAACCCCAAATCATTTACATAATTAGCCTTAGATTTATGTAGTAACCTAAGATAACGATAGATCGACATTTAGTCCATTGGGATTCGATAATCTTTAAAGCTACACACGATATGACTATATACTTGCGGTCTAGATTCTTTAAGACACACAAAGTCGCGATCAGTGAACTTTAGATAAATAAATAAAGATCAAATATATTTAAAGTTATCAAAAGTCTCTATCAACTTTTGCTAAGGTTATTTGGGGTTCATAAAGTGTTAAATGAAAATGTTTTGAGAGGACTATAGTAGATCAGAATTAGATATCTTTGAAGCCTTCAAAGATCTTTATAGGTCTCAAATGTATTAAATGAATATATCTTTTTATACGGATAGTGAAACCTACAAGAGATGATTTTGTCTTTAAGAAAGGGCATGATGTTGAACAAAATGTTGAGACATCACTCACGAAACTGATCCTCCAAAATAGAAGGATCTGAATAACTTCAGGCACTGAATCAAAAATTTATCAAGACATCTAGAGTTCAACAGTTTTGTCTAGAGGATTAGGTAGTATGGAGTTTTGGATATGTAGGGATCTTTATTTTTTTTGTGAATTTGATATTATCTTGCATTCAGGATTTAAGGAGACCTTAATAGGTGTAGTTTGGGATAAAGTTTTTTACACAATATGGACTTTCAAGAACAAATCTAATGACATGGATGTTAATGAAGGATGTTTATCCTTGGGAAGTAATCTTGTCTTCAGAATTAGCCGAGTTTTGTTTGTATTCGAGTCATCACTTAGGATAAGTATAATGCTGAAGGAAATTGCTGCTCTATAGTGTTTTGCATGCAATGTCAAAAAGGATGTCATGACATTGTACGATGGCAAATTGGTTATAGTCTGTATCATCAAATTTGCAAGTTTGACTTGACAAAGCTCGTTGATACTGGTATTAGTTTTGGAAGTGTTCTTGATGTGAGAAAAGGTATTCCTCTTAGCTTGGGATCCATAGGGAGGTGTTATGAGACAGGATTAGTAAGTCCTTGGATGCAAGTTAAATTGAAATGTTGAAGGGTGTTTTGGAAAATTTCCTTGCTATTTAGTCAATAACAAATCAAGAGGCGCGTAAACTTCATTGTCTAGTCAATTATGGTTATGGTTAGTCTAGACCGTGTAGTCAAATCTTGGGAAGAATGGAAAAGAAACTACACTTTCTTCGAAAACGCTCCCATTGACTAAATCTTCGTTACAAGCAAGGTAACCTCTCTTTGTTTATGAATCAATCGTTCAAGAGGAACAAATTATGGCATAAGGCTGATGATATAAAGCTTTATTTGTTGGAAGCTAATGAGGATAAGAGTGATGGGTCATAATAGGCTGAATCCAAAGAAAAATATCTTGTTTAGTTACTTACTAGTGTATTTATGTCAAGTGACTTAAGTGTTATATCTCATATAACAATTGACAATGGCAAGGAGTGCATAAGGGTATTTGACTAGGGTAAAAAGTAAGAAAATCCTGAAGATAACAAATAGCTTATGTGTTTCACCAGTTCTTTGTAGTTTTGTCTCCATTACTGGTGTTTGTTTTATGTATCTTTTGGTTGGTTTCTTTTGTATTTCTAGTTGTGCATTTTGTGTTTCCATATGTAGTATTGCTAGTGTGAAATATGCTTGCTTCCATTTATGGTATTACTGGTGTGCAATATGTTTGTTCCCATCTATGGTATTTCTTTTGTACAATATGTTTATCTCTAATGCTCTGTGTGTTTCTATTTGTGTTATTACATGGATGCAATATGTTCTAAAGTGTTAAGTGTTTCCATTGCATGTGTACATTTACTATAGTTTTTGTCATGATTTTGGCTAAAAAAGGGGAGTAAAGTGTTGTGTGTGTGTGTTCTGATGTTACATCACATGTCTTGATATGTTGATTGACATTGTGTTAGGAATGTTCTGCTACTAAGAGGGAGTATCTAGTGTTGTTGCTTCACGGATGCAACTATTTAGGGGGAGCATGATAATTTCATGTTTTTTTTTTGTGTGATTATGCTGTTGCTACTGACGTAGTCAGTTGTACAGGATGAGGATATCTTAACATATGTTCCAATATCATGTATGGTGTGTGTTCAGAGTCCTTTAGATCTCTCTTTTGATGTGGTTTTTTTTCTTGAGGAGGAGAACTTATTAGTTGTGACAATGGGAGTATTGTACATATCTGACTGTGTAACTATTGTAACTCTGATATATTATTTATGCAGCTTGTTTGTGGTTTTATTCCTCTCTCCAAGTTAAGTGGAATTTTGGTTGTTTTAGCCAAAATTTGCAAAAGAGTGATATTTTTAGTTTCATGGTTTTAGGGTAGACATAATTTTGCTAAAACATGATTCTATACTGATGTTGACCAAGAAGATGAAAGAAGGAAGAAGAAGGATGAAAAAGAATACTTTAATGTCTAAAGAACAATATTCACGACTAATGAAGAAGAAGAGAAAAAATGGGTGTTAGGATTTACCTATGAAGGATACGACACTACTATTAAGAAGTAAGAGTTAATTCACTTATATATGGGTAAACTTTCACAACGGTTAACACTATCAACTGTATTAATAAGTATTTATTAATATAAATGTGTCACAACGGTTAAACTTTAGAACCGTAACGATATCCATTTTACTTTTTATTTAAAAATAAATAATAAAGAAAATGCGCGGCTTAACGTTAAAAAAATAAAATATTTGAGTGCATCGAGGTTCGAACCTATGAAATTTTTATTGTATCGCCATGGTTAGACCATCCATCGTTATTATAGGCTAACAATTTTTTATTAAAAAATAAAAATGTTAGCGTCTCAGTTTAGATATGTCACCACGGTGTATTGAAGAACCGCGGTGACTTTGGCGTTGTTGTATACACGTTTTATAGTAGTGTTATATCCAAGTTGGAGCCCTTCTCTCATTCTGATACAAATTTCCATCTTTCTTATATGTGTTGAGAATTCATATTAAGATGACAACTTGTCTCTTCTTATAAAATCAACCAACAAACAACTTTGTTCTTTTTTAGAAGAACTACGAGGTTTTGATCCTTCATTGGTATGTAGGCATAAGACTCCATGTCTTTCCAAATCAAAATAATAAAAACAATTTATTTTCCCATCTCTCCAGCAATATTGCAAACAACCAACTTTACCCAAATACAGTGATTTTCAAAGAGGTTCATATATAGTACTATAGATGCATAGAGTGCTAATACATTCCCTTTGTATAAAAAACTCTCATACCTCATATCTTTATTAATTTGCTTGTTGATTTACTTGTAGCCTTGCTTCTTGCTTTGCATGTTTATTTTGGGTTTTATACGCTCTTTCTCATTCCCTTGGAACAATAAAGTGCAATGATGACTTTCACTTTCTCAATTAAGTCAATCAATAGCTTGATCTCAATTTTTTACCGCTACATCAAACACTTGTCAAGAGCAGATATGGCGGGAAGTCTTCCACATGCATAATGTTGCTTGAAAATATGTGGTGTCACATGTAAGTATATGAGTCATTTTCAAACGATAATCTCACATATGGTCAAATAATTCAGGAGATGTAAAATTGAATAAAAATGAAAGAAAGTTAAGTTGGTTGTCAGTTAGTCATTTTCATGACTTAGGTACAATTCCATCCTTTGACCATTCACCACCCATATTTATCTAAACTTTGATCCATTGGTTATATTGTACAACATGGTCTCACATATTTGATCACAAAAGGTCCATATTGTTTAGACTTCAAATTTTCAGAAAATAACTTCAATATAAAATTAAACAATAAGTACACTTGCTTCCCTAGTCTGAATCACCTTTTGGCTATCCTCTTTTCATGGTAGCTCTTGACTCATCGTTTGTACAACTTGGAGGACTTATAAGCCTAAAGTCTTAATTCATCCATCTCATTTGAACATTCCTTGTCTCTTATGTTAATTTGATTGAAAATAAAAAATAAAAATCAAGGCCTAATAGGCTCTATGTTCCAATTCCATTGCAAGATGATAAGAATTTTCATATGCCATCTGAAAAGGCGTAAATCTTGTTAGTGACTTGAATTTTTTAATACGCTCACAATTCCTAAACAACTTTATTAACTAGTCCTTCCTCAAGGTAGAAATCTTTTTTTCAAGAGTTCTCTTTACCTTATTGTTAGAAACGCGTGTCTGAACATTTGTCTAAGGGTGCAATTGCTTACACCCATTTTGACACATAATCAACTTCCACTAGTATATATATTCATTTGAAAATGATGATGGAAATGGTACAACAAAATTGATATCCTAAGAGTAAAAAATTCTACTTATATCATGTTTTATAGAGGCATCTCATTAAGTTTTAAAATTGTTCCCACACTTTGATAAGTATCATGATCGGTAAAATAGAAATTGTGATATATTGTCTATGTAGTAATAATGAGAAAAATTCCCAAATGTTGATCTCAATGACTACGTACCAATACAGAATGTAAAAAATAGTTCAATTAAACTTTAACTAATGTTTTGATTTGCTTCGTTAAATTATAAAAGTAATTGCGAGTAAAATAAACAAAGTAATTGAATGGTTTAGAAAAATATGATTAATATGCTAGGCAAAGTGTATGATTCAATTTTGTGACAACTATGAACTAACATTGCAATAACATATTTTAAAAGTTAATTATTGATTATTACAAATGTTTACTTCTAAGTCTCTAGTGAGAAAATCTTTAATCATTCGAATTAATTCCTATTTCCATAGAGATTTACGGTTTAAATTAAGCATTAATTTATCAAGAATGGTCCAGTTTATATAGGGTATTCCTATTCCTAGGTGATATCTACTATAAAATGATCTCAACAAAAGCATTAATAATAGCGGTCCAGCCTGATTGTTAATCGTAAATTAAACTTAGTTTGTCCAAAAGAGAAAGCATTACAATCATCATGAAAGTAGATTAATTATGATAAAACAAGATTGTTATTGCAAAGATAAATCTGAAGTCATTATAATTCTGAATCAGGGACACCCCCTAGCATTAGGGGGTTTAACTACTCATAGAAACAAAGCAAAATATGATAAAAATTATTATTACAAATATTTTAAATGAATTGATCTTCAATCGCGAAAAGCTTCTGAAAAGCTGAATCCACCTTGAAATTACAAGTTCTCTAGCCCTCAAAACGTGTTTTTGTCGTAAAAAATCGTCCAACCTCGTGAAATTTGCATTTTTGACTTAAATAGCACAATTTTGGACTTTCTGCAAAACTGGACCTCCATACGCGTATAACACGAGACCATATGTGTATGCCCTTGTTCATAGGGCGAAACTGATATGCGGACGAAATATGGCACACATCCACACACATCCAGATAGACTCTCTTATATGTATGGGAAGTGGTACTCCTTTTTACCCTTTTTGATGGACTGCGTGTGGTATAAGTATTGGTGCATGCCCAGACGCGTATTTCCTCAATGTATACGCGTATGGACAAAAACTTCTTATTTCCTTCTTCTTCCAAGCTAATCCGCATATGATACATGTATGGATGCATGAACATACGTGTATGATATAGGTCTATGCACAGATGGGGAGAATTTCAACTTTTTCTTTATTTTCTGCTGCTTTAGTGCTCTGACCTAGTTTTTTGATCTGACCCTCGATTCTCCATCTCTTTTAACCTGCATCCAACATGCAAACCATACCCAAAAGCGTAAAAATAGCCAAAAAAACTCAAACTGTAGTAAACTATGTCTTACACAAACTGACTTAAACGATCAAGAATTAATGCTAAAGTTATACAATTCACTTGAATTTTTGACATATAAACGACTAAAACTATAGCACAAATGGTGACCAGTGATATCACATCTTTGTGTATGATCATGATTGTCATTAAAAAGAGCAGGCGAATAGAATCCATATTGTATAATCTTAGAAGTAACCATATCTCCATTGTAGTGGCCTCATATGGTGAATTGTGGTAGTGCCACATAATCTTTTCAGATTTGTCTGCCATCACATATTGACATGATATACCATTTGTGTAACACCCCAATATTGCCCAAAGTTTAATATGCAAAAATCAGAGTAACTTAAAATTTCATAAATTCAATACTGAGGCATCACACCTTCAAAAACAACTCACTTTAAACAGTTTACTTTAAAGTATAAATTTCAGATACATAACATCGTTGGAAAACATAAATTGATTCATAGAAATCAAAACATCTTCTTTATTAAACTTCCTCATCAAAATCATATTTTCATGAATTATGGTTCTTATTCACAAAAGAAATAATAATAAAACAACAACAACAAGATGACATAAATATTTCCCCTCGAGTGCTACGTATCAGAACGACACCGACTCGACTAAGAGCAGCTATAGACTTCGTCTTCATAACCTGCACGTTACCAATATAAAGGTAACAGCGAAACAAGTAAAGGGTGAGATACTCCAAAACATATAATTAAAGGCATGATAAAGTATATATATAGTTTCGGAATTATAAAGGGTATAGATTAATAAGTGTAATTCCAACACATAATCAAAACTCACTTACTTTACTCGTCATCCTAATGTGTATAATCTACACTTTATCACCATAACCACATCGGCATAAAACGTCGCAACAACACATAAACGTTCATCACCACAAAATTATCACAACAATCATCAACAACGACATCAAACAACAATATCAAACAATGTTAATCACATAAGCAACATAAATAATATCATCTCCAATTGGCTAAAGCCCATCATCGCTTTTGGCATAAAAGCCCATCGTCACAAACATCATCACATCATATTTGCATTTAAGCATTTCATCAAGTTAATTCATCGCAAAACTCATCATTTATATTCATCGTATAGTTATCATGAAATTATCAAATCATATTCATTTCATGTTCATCATAAGGATCATCACCAAACAAAACATCATATATCATCGCAATTCAATATCATCCATCAATCAACAAAAACCCAACGCCAAACAACTCAAGCATAAACATAACCGACTCCATGAGACACGACTATGTTATGCATGTGATACCCATCGCTTTGTCCATAATTAGGGACACTAGGCATAAAGCCCATCATCGCTCGGCATAAAAGCCATCATCGCTTGGCATAAAAGCCATCATCGCTTGGCATGAAAGCCCTCTTCACTTATGCAATGTATGTAACTCGACAATAAAACAACACAACACAAACACACCATCATCGCTCGTCAAAATTGGCATAAAGCCCACATCGCTATAATTTATCCACATCAAGATAAATATATCATCGCATCATATTTGCATTATGCAAAACATCACTAATAATTCATCATCATCAAAATCATGCATTCACCAATCGGAAGCATTTATTAACAACATCAATATAAGCATCATGTACAAAGACATATATCATTGCATCGCATATCATCAAGTATTCATTAATAAATACATTGTCGCAAACATTATTTTTATTCACACCGCATCATTATCAATTAATTCGCCAAATTCCAAAAACGGAAAAATAGTCAAAACGTCAATAATCGTCGCGAAAGTAATTCCTAATAACCGGCATTAATCATAATCGTCAACATCGAAATCGGATTGTCCTTACGTGCCTTAAATCCACTAAAACACAATCCGGTTCAATTTACCGTAAATTGGCCTATTTCGGGTCGCTTCGTAAAAACTCGTAATTTCTAAAAACTAACCTCACCACTACGTTCTACACGTCAAACTTAGCTAGCACGTCAATTTTCGTTAAATTCGGAGCAACTTGCTCCGTCGTCGCATTTACCGAAATCGGAACATAATCGGGTTCTAAATTTAATCGGCTAACTCGTGTCCTAGTTATATTTTATTCCTACTAACTAGTAATATAAGGAATTGGAAAAATAAATAGAAACAGAAGCTAGTAGAGAAAATTATGCAGAACAATTATGCAGAAACCAGAAAACAACAATTACAGAAAACAGCAAAACGTAGCAATTCTCTCCTCCCCTTGCCTTAGTGGGACGCACGTCCCAGCCCCTTGAAACAAAAGGAGACGGACGCCCTAATGTGGGGGACGGCTGCCCCTCATCCTGAGGTGGGCGCCTCCCCCTTGGTGTATTGCCCAAATCGTCTTCTTCCTCCATTTTGGCAAACAGACAGTGAAAAAATATAGTTTCTGGTTGTTTTCATTCCATTCTTTTCTTTTTTACAGTTAATAGTTTTTCTTTCCATTTTCATTTTATAATTTCATACACTACAACACTATCAACACCACACCCATAATCTCTACTCCTAATTCAACTTTTCTAAATCATTTCAACAATCAATCAAAACCCTATAACCCAACTATTAATTTTTTCCCCAAATCCAAAATATAATCATCAAAACCCTAACTATATAGATGGAGAAATCAAACCCCTTACCATGGAAGCTTTGATGATTCAATATGCTCCAACAAAACCCCAAATCCAAGCTTGCTCTTGCTCCTCTTCTTCTTCTCCAAACCCTCTCTTTCTCTCAAGCTTCTATGTTAGGTTTTTGTTGTTGGAAAAGGAAATAAAAACAAAGGAAAGGGTTTTATAATAGTGTTTCTACTAGCTTCCTTTCTATGTTTGCTTAGTGTTTTGCCAAAGGAAAGAAAACAAGGAGAAGTGTTTGGATGGAAAGAAAATGAGGAAAGTGGTTTTATGATAACCTTACTAGTAAACTAAGGTGTAAACCCAATCCTTCCCAATTAATCCTCACACTCCTAATTTATTAATATAATTAATTCAATCAATTAAAATAATTCCGGGGAATTAAAATATCGGATCCGAATAATGTTTTACCGAACCGAACCGAACGTCGTCAGATAAATTAATAGATATATTAGTTAACACAATATTCTCGTTGCAAAATAAATATAGATCGGAAATTCAAAAATATTAATATAATATAATATTAAGGGTTAATACCTATTTTCACCCCTGACATATGAGGTGTATTTGAAAAACCCCCTGCCAAAAAAAAAGTTCCAATTGTTACCTTGACAAATTTTAAAAGTTTCATTTTTTACCTTTAGGATGCCACATCACCTAAAAGGCTGATGTGGCTTATGTTTTTGTTACATTTATAAGTTTTTGTTTTGCCACATCACACAATTCCAATTAAAATGACCAGAATGCCCTTAGCTATATTTTTCTTAAAATCCCAAATTACTTTAATTCCTCATCTTCTTCATCTTCCTCTTCCGCCGCACCTGTAAAAAACGCACCGCTCCGTTCTCAATCACCGACGACAATCCACAGCACCGGTTCTCCTACTCCCTCCTTCGCCGTGCAACAAACTCCTTCTCAGTTCCACTTGGCCTCGGTGGTTTCGGCACCGTCTTCTCCGATACTCTCTCCTCAAAACCGATCGCGATTAAGCTCATGGGCAGTTCATCTCGGCAAGGCGACGGGAGTTTCTAACGAGCACTTCTTCTCTTGAAGCTTCGATCATGTATATCGTTCCTCCGTTAGGGTTTTCGTCGACCCCGGTTCCGTTTTCTACTCGTGTATCCTCTTATGCAAAGCAGTAATCTTGAGCGCTTTTGAAGCGTAAGTGTTCTATACTTTTTAATTGGGGTAAAAGGTTTGAGATTGTGATGGATATAGCTAAGGGACTTTGTTATCTCCATTCTTTTGATCCTCCTGTTATACATGGTGATATAAAGCCTAGTATATTCTTTTAGATTGTGATTTTGCTGCTAAAATTGGAGATTTTGGACTTGCTCGGTTGAAATCGGGGCCGGTTAGGGTTGATGTTGAGCTTTTGGATATTGATAGTGAGGATGAAATGAAGAAAATGGATGGAGATTTGGAGTGTGGTGGTGTTAGGGTTTTGATTGATGATTGTGGATCTGTGGAAAGTGTTCATACTACTTTTTTTGAAGATGGTACTAATTTGGAGGGTTTGAATTGAAACATAGCCTTTGCAAAATAATTTGGGATTTTAAGAAAAATGTAGCTAAGGGCATTCTGGTCATTTTAATTGGAATTGTGTGACGTGGCAAAATAAAAACTTATAAATGTAACAAAACATAAGCCACATCGGTTTAGGGATGTGGAAATAAAAATGTCAAAACTTTTTTTTTGGCAGGGGGATTTTTCAAATACACCCCATATGTCAGGGGTGAAAATAGGTATTAACCCTAATATTAATAAAAACGGGCGTTACAACTCTCCCCCACTTATAAACTTTTCGTCCTCGAAATTTCGACCAAAATGAACAATTCAGGACATGCCTACGCATTCGACCACTCAGTCCTCGCGCAATTAAACAACATATAAAATACACCTATCACAAGGAAATATCCCTAACTACATCGTCCCGTCAAGAACAACCATGCCGAGATGCAAAGCCCATACAATGCACTCGACAACCAACTAACACCCAACAACTAAACAAGTCGCAGACACACCGGTTCACTCGAGAACCAAACAAACAAGATTGCTACTATCCTAACGTCTCAACCATGGAATTTAGTCACACACTCGAACCGACACCTCGGAAACGAGTCACCAAGGATAGGAACATAAAGTCCTACAACACAATACCGACACCATCGCTAAAACGAAAACAACAAAATGGTTATACAAACCAAAACTGAAACAATCAAAATAGGATAGAACCACGCGTGCTACGCAAACACGAAAAAGATGCCTTCACTCACGCATAAGCATGAACTCAAGAATTACACTTGCAGTTATCGCTTTCATTCCAGAAAATCACAAGGTCACATCATCCTTGTAGATTACCAACGTACAACCCTTGAACAAAATAAGTTTCTCAAACATAACTGAACTGCGATACACTACTCATTCTAAGGCGTATACAGACGACTTGCGACTATAACTCACTAGTCCCAATCCAAAAATCTCGCATACTCGTTTAAACTCAATGCTCGATATCTAAACCATGATGCGTCACTTTAATGCATAAGATGCCAACCGCAAAACAACTTGGTTAATCCTCAACTTCACAATTACCCAGAATGGATACGTTCAAAGCGTACACCCATCAGGAAATCTCGTAACATTACTCTCATCAACTCGAAAAATCACCCTTTCATTCTTGATTGATCAACGTCTATTGATCCTCTAAGATACACGATACAGTTTGACCTTTTCAAATATTGTTCAAAAATTCACTTGTGCAACTTCGACGTATACACTCGACTTCAACAAAGTCTTCCCTTATACCAATTCAATTCCCAAAATTGCATTAAGTAATCGCCATCCTCGCATCTTCGCAACAATAAATACACAGGCTTCTTATTCGAAACACCTTTCATAACTTTTGATCTTCCGAAGTGGTAATTCAAACCAAAACACTCTCTCAAGAACTCTACCCATCAACGTCGCCTCATACCAATGACTTACAACACAGGTTGAACTTTAGAACCATAACATAATTTTCTAGAATCCAACATGAACACCGTCGCGACCAACTTCAGTCACAGATAGAACATTCCCCTTTATAAAACATCAATCGTCTTAAGGTACCTATGGCTACCAAACCGTCACAAAATTCTTTACCTTCATGACTTATCTTAGTCGCAATATAATAATCCACCACGGCTATTAGTATCCAACGAAATCCATATGATAGTAGTGAACAAATCCTCAATAACCTTCTAAACTTAAATTTCAACAAGTGTCCCAAAACAAACATGCAACATTCTGCAAAATAACAAATCCCGAATCAGATATTCTTGGTTTATCCGCGATATCAACACACTAAGCTCAACAACAGACGAAATCCCTTTATAGATTGCACTCAAACTTGAATTGTCTTCAACAATTCCAATCTCCCCATCGTGAACATCTGCACCTTTAAAATTTCAAATGAGCGCAACCGCATCAAACTCTAATTCACGCATCCGACAATTTTTCCTTATGAACATCAAATCGTTCCAAGGTAGCAATACACTTTTCCAACTCTATGTCGAAATACATCTTAAGTCCAAAATGGAATATCACAATACGCTGCACAAGGTTCTTCAGTACAAAACAAAACCAAAATCAAAGCATTCGCTAAACTTTCCACTGGCTTAAACAAATTCGCTTCCCACTGCGAAGTCCAAATAGCGACTCAACCACCTCAAGTCAAAGTACTCACGATCAAAACCAACTTATAAAAAGATCTTCCGTCAAACTCACAAAGTTAACCATCCAAAACAAAAGAACTTCTAAACTCCGAAATAACCCCTTGAAGTCTTCTACAAGACACAAAATAAATATTCGCGGAATTGTCCAAAATATCACCGTCTAAGTCACTTACTTAAAGCACTCTCGTCTAACAATTCAAAATCCTATCTTTAGAATACTCGACATGCACCAGTGTAACTTCACTACTGATAACGCAACGCTCAGATGCTTGCCACAATTCCTTGACTTGATGTGAACCAATTAATATCCATGAACACGAAATAACTCTTACAGCTACTCATGAGAGTACTGTCCGAACATCCCAAAATCATACCTGACGCATTAGTCACACGAATGACATCAGCAATTACTCGCCATGACCATACACCATCTTGAAAAGCATTGTCTAAACATCTTCAGTTCTCACACTAACCCATAGACAGCCAGACTTCACATCGATCCCACTAAACACTTAAACTCCAAATAACTGCTTCACTTAAATATCAATCCCCGGAAGCAGGAACTCGTCCTCAACATCCATTCGTTCCTTGACTACAAACGACACACCAACTCGGGTAACCTTTTGCTCTTCTCGAACAACACAACTGGCGCACTCCACGGCGAACCACTCAAACAAACAAACTCTACTAAAACCAATCTTCAAGTTGACTCTTCAACTCTAACTCAGAACAAACATCCCTTAAGAATACTTCGAATCACAACTAGTTCCAGAAACTAAATCCATCAAAACTTCACTTCGCACTACTGCGGCAATTCCCTCACATCTTCACAACATGCTTCGGAAGAATCACAACAAGAAGTTCGCTTGCCACCAAAATCCAAATTCGCTCACAACTCAAGTAACCATGCACTACCTTGTGCCAACACATCTGCTTCATACACTATTAAGTTGGCAAGACAAGTTTATCCCAACCAACACAATTCCCGACTACTATCAATAAGAGATTAAGGATGATCAGTCCCTCAATTTGTCAATAGACAGTCGACAATCATGATGGTGACATAAACCATCTCTACCAACTACAACAGCGTCTTCAAACTTACACTTCAAGTTACCGAAGCGTAACACTGCTTGAGGCTCCATCCTAAGCCACAAGCGCCACCAAGAAGTAAAACTTCTCCCCCGCTTGTTTCAAACTCATCTCTACAGACAAACAAATTGAAACAAACAAGTACCGATAGTGTTTCACACACATGTCGCATACAACAGGATTAAACACACTAATAACTTGGTCGACAGACCGACCTGCTCTGATACCACTAATGTAACACCCCAATATTTCCCAAAGTTTAATATGCAAAAATCAGAGTAATTTAAAATTTCATAAATTCAATACTGAGGCATCACACCTTCAAAAACAACTCACTTTAAACAGTTTACTTTAAAGTATAAATTTCGGATACATAGCATCGCTGGAAAATATAAATTGATTCATAGAAATCAAAACATCTTCTTTATTAAACTTCCTCATCAAAATCATATTTTCATGAATTAGGGTTCTTATTCACAAAAGGAATAATAATAAAACAACAACAACAAGACGACATAAATATTTCCCCTCGAGTGCTACGTATCAGAGCGACACCGACTCGACTAACGACTATAGACTTCGTCTTTATAACACGTTACCAATATAAAGGTAACGAAACAAGTAAAGGTGAGATACTCCAAAACATATAATTAAAGGCATGATAAAGTATATATATAGTTTCAGAATTATAAAGGGTATAGATTAATAAGTGTAATTCCAACACATAATCAAAACTCACTTACTTTACTCGTCATCCTAATGTGTATAATCTACACTTTATCACCATAACCTCATCGGCATAAAACGTCGCAACAACACATAAACGTCATCACCACGAAATTATCACAACAATCATCAACAACGACATCAAACAACAATATCAAACAATGTTAATCACATAAGCAACATAAATAATATCATCTCCAATTGGCTAAAGCCCATCATCGCTTTTGGCATAAAAGCCCATCGTCACAAACATCATCACATCATATTTGCATTTAAGCATTTCATCAAGTTAATTCATCGCAAAACTCATCATTTATATTCATCGTATAGTTATCATGAAATTATCAAATCATATTCATTTCATGTTCATCATAAGGATCATCACCAAACAAAACATCATATATCATCGCAATTCAATATCATCCATCAATCAACAAAAACCCAACGCCAAACAACTCAAGCATAAACATAACCGACTCCATGAGACACGACTATGTTATGCATGTGATACCCATCGCTTTGTCCATAATTAGGGACACTAGGCATAAAGCCCATCATCGCTCGGCATAAAAGCCATCATCGCTTGGCATAAAAGCCATCATCGCTTGGCATGAAAGCCCTCTTCACTTATGCAATGTATGTAACTCGACAATAAAACAACACAACACAAACACACCATCATCGCTCGTCAAAATTGGCATAAAGCCCACATCGCTATAATTTATCCACATCAAGATAAATATATCATCGCATCATATTTGCATTATGCAAAACATCACTAATAATTCATCATCATCAAAATCATGCATTCACCAATCGGAAGCATTTATTAACAACATCAATATAAGCATCATGTACAAAGACATATATCATTGCATCGCATATCATCAAGTATTCATTAATAAATACACCGTCGCAAACATTATTTTTATTCACACGGCATCATTATCAATTAATTCGCCAAATTCCAAAAACGGAAAAATAGTCAAAACGTCAATAATCATCGCGAAAGTAATTCCTAATAACCGGCATTAATCATAATCGTCAACATCGAAATCGGATTGTCCTTACGTGCCTTAAATCCACTAAAACACAATCCGGTTCAATTTACCGTAAATTGGCCTATTTCGGGTCGCTTCGTAAGAACTCGTAATTTCTAAAAACTAACCTCACCACTACGTTCTACACGTCAAACTTAGCTAGCACGTCAATTTTCGTTAAATTCGGAGCAACCTTCTCCGTCGTCGCATTTATCGAAATCGGAACATAATCGGGTTCTAAATTTTATCGTCTAACTCGTGTCCTAGTTAGATTTTATTCCTACTAACTAGTAGTATAAGGAATTGGAAAAATAAATAGAAACAGAAGCTAGTAGAGAAAATTATGCAGAACAATTATGAAACCGACAATTACGAAAACAAAAAGCGTAGCAATTATCTCCTCCCCTTGCCTTAGTGGGACGCACGTCCCAGCCCCTTGAAACAAAAGGAGACGGACACCCTAATGTGGGGGACGGCCGCCCCTCATCCTGAGGTGGGCGTCTCCCCCTTGGTGCATTGTCCAAATCGTCTTCTTCCTCCATTTTGGCAAACAGACAGTGAAAAAATATAGTTTCTGGTTTTTTTCATTCCATTCTTTTTTTTTTTTACAGTTAATAGTTTTTCTTTCCATTTTCATTTTATAATTTCATACACTACAACACTATCAACACCACACCCATAATCTCTACTCCTAATTCAACTTTTCTAAATCATTTCAACAATCAATCAAAACCCTATAACCCAACTATTAATTTTCCCCCCAAATCCAAAATATAATCATCAAAACCCTAACTATATAGATGGAGAAATCAAACCCCTTACCATGGAAGCTTTGATGATTCAATATGCTCCAACAAAACCCCAAATCCAAGCTTGCTCTTGCTCCTCTTCTTCTTCTCCAAACTCTCTTTCTCTCAAGCTTCTATGTTAGGTTTTTGTTGTTGGAAAAGGAAAGAAAAACAAAGGAAAGGGTTTTATAATGGTGTTTCTACTAGCTTCCTTTCTATGTTTGCTTAGTGTTTTGCCAAAGGAAAGAAAACAAGGAGAAGTGTTTGGATGGAAAGAAAATGAGGAAAGTGGTTTTATGATAACCTTACTAGTAAATTAAGGTGTAAACCCAATCCTTCCCAATTAATCCTCACACTCCTAATTTATTAATATAATTAATTCAATCAATTAAAATAATTCCGGGGAATTAAAATATCGGATCCGAATAATGTTTTACCGAACCGAACGGAACGTCGTCAGATAAATTAATAGATATATTAGTTAACACAATATTCTCGTTGCAAAATAAATATCGATCGAAAATTCAAAAATATTAATATAATATAATATTAATAAAAACGGGCGTTACAATTTGTCCCAAATTTGAAAATAAACAAATCGCCCCAAAGATAGTTTTTTCCATCTTGAAGGAACTTATTTTTTATGGCAATTGAATTCCTCAAGTATCTGTACAAATGCTTTATAGTTTGCCATATTGGTGAACCTCAATTGTTCTTGGACCATTAACAACTTTTGCATATAAATTATTCTATAATTTCATGCTCCTGGTTTGTCACCGCATCCTTCACCAGTCTTGATAAGTGATCAACTACCAAATTTTCTAACCATTTATTGTCTTTAATTTGTAAATCAAATTCTTCTAATAATAACATATACCTAAGCAATCTTGGTCTGGAATATTCATTGGGTATTTAGTAGTTGCATGGTTATTATAAACAACAAAGTAAGAAACAATCCAATAAGATCTGAACATACATTGAAGCAAGCAATTCTTTTTCAATATTAACATAATTTATACGAGCATCATTCAAAATCCTACTTGCGTAGTGATTTGCATGCAAATTCTCTCCATTACTACACATACTACATAATCACTATCATCACATATTAGCAAAAAATTATGTGTCCAATAAATTTAAAAATTTTATGACAAATATTACAAGCTGTTGCAATTAATTGTTTTTATATGTTTTTTCAAACATATAATATCACAAAACTTATCCTAATATATAAACAAACATCACATTGACATTTTACTTTGTTAATCTATTTTACATTAGCTGAATTATTTAATCACAATTGCTCAAATGAAACATGTTTTAAGTAGATTATTAGATCAATTAAATCTTTAAAAATGTTAGATTTGGGCTTAAAAATAACTTATGATAGATTAAATGATATATTTAAATTTTGAATTTTTTAACATGTCAAATTCAACTTTGACAAAATTTAACTAAACCAATTTATTTATTTATTTATTTTAATGAGATAATAATATTAATAAAGAAAAGATGGAACAACAAACAGAGAGGGGGACTAGACCAAAATCCTCTCAACCTGATAAGAACCTGAAGAACGGTAAACCTAACCTATTCTTCACAAAATCTTTCCGCAAAAAAGTGGAGAGAGCACTAAATCTAATTAAACCTGTAGAAGTCAGACCTATGTTAGCAAGAGAATCTGCACAAGTATTCCCTTCCCTAAAAATATGAGAAACTAAGAACGACAGCTTCGACGTAATATGAACACAGTGAAACCATCTAGAACGTATCCGCCAAGGAACCAAATAAGGCGGCTTGAAAGCAAGAACCACAGCTATAGAATCCGACTCTAACCAAATATTATTCCAACCTTGTTCATTAGCGAACTCAATCGCAGCCATAGCACCTGAGAGTTCGGCGATGATCGAGTTAGAAGAACCCAGGAATTGAGCAAAAGCACCCAAGAAATTACCGTCATGATTTCTAAAAATACCACCACAAGCAGAAGCACCAGACGAATGAAGGGAGGCACCGTCACAGTTAATCTTGATCCAACCTCTCGGAGGAAACTTCCAAATAACTTCGATGACCCGAGGCGCTTTGGGAGGATTGATAGCAACTCTGAAGAATTTAAGAAGACAAAAATATTTCACTCCTACGTACAGCCACCTCTTCTTCAAAAATATTTTTTAATAAATATGTCAATAATAATTGTGGGAAGGAATGTCTATTATTGAGAAAAGGTATGGATACATTTCAGCAAATAATTTGTTGTACTAAGTACATACCAATAACTTGGACGTAAAGAGTTTTTCTTTGAAATGATTTATAAATAAGCAAAAGTTAGGTGGATAAACACACCAATTACCGCTCTAATCTAGAAGGAGAGTATTTATCAGAAATAGACTACATATCATACATAAAGTTACTTTAACAAATTAAACAAAATCGTTACTCACCTCCAAATTCTAGCTATAGCATTTACAGTCCCTTATTCATTCCCCAATATATAAATGCAAATTTTCCATTAGAATAAAGGAAAACTATAGAGAGGATCACACATGAATCATAAAATCCTTCACCAAACACAACCTATAAATGTGAGTTTTTTGACCGAACTAAAAATAAATTAAATCACATTATCTTCCTTTCAAACCTTTACCTTACATGTAAAATTTTAGTTTAATTAGAAGTCAATATAGTAGTTAATTAATTTGATGCTATCATCGGAATTTGAATTTCATATATAATTGGGTAAATTTTTAGTAATTATTATTAAAAAAAAATCGTACTTACATGTGTTTTTAGGGCACATGTTAAAGGTACTATAATTATTATAATTAAAATAATATTAAATATAATAAAATAATATTTAAAGTTTCAAAAAATTAAATACATGCATTTCAAGAAAATATTACTATTTTTAGTATTTTAAACATGTGTCTTTAGGACAAATGTTAGCATTTTTGTTTTTTTAAAAAAATAGTTATAATCTCTTAGACGTGGTTTATATTTTTTTCGATAAAAATATGACAAGTGTATAATTTCATCTTACATCTATGACATTTTCTCTTATTTTTACTCCTTAAAAATATTTAAACATATTTGTCATATGTTAATTGAAAAACAGAATAAACCGCATCTATAGAATTGTATTTATGTTTTCTTATATGATTAATTGAGTTTAATAATAGTGTAGTCTCGGTGTAAAAAAAAAAAATTATATAAATATTTAATTAGAATATTTTAAAATGACAAATTATAAAAATATTTTAATATTTATTATCTGACTTGGCGCTTTACATTATTTTTATTGAATGCACCATCTATTTTCTCTTATTAACTTGTCAATAAATCATGTTTTTAATTTAGTGGTAGTGCATTGTCAATCTAAAAGAATATTACAAAAATATTTATTTAAAATATTTTAAACTGTCAAATCATAGAAGTATTTTAAAATTTATCTTGTGATATGACACTTTATATGATTAACCATGTATATTTTACACTACACTATTCTTTTTCCATTTTTATTTCTTCAGAAGAATAAGCAAATTTTCTAATATTTCAAAGAAGGAAAATATTAAGTTTTTTTACTAAGAAAGAAAATATTAATTATAATTATAACTACAATTACAATTAAAATATTGTCAGAAAAACACAAATAGTTATAATTGTTATATATAAATGAAAATAAAAATAATCATTATATAATTAACACACACTAAAGCATGCCGTGAAAGATTGCTGCTATGGAAGTTCAATCTCCGGCGCCGCCGCAACATTAACAGAGTAAGTCCACCACGTTCCGTTCACAAGCTCCGGCAACTCAATCTCCCCCCAAAAATCATCACCACCACCACCGGAATCAATTCTCCCATTCTCCGCTTTTGTAACCATCATACGCGCCGCTTTAGCCGCCGCCGCCTGAATATCCCTAGCCGTACACAAGTCCGGCGGAGGAAGTAACGGAAGCCGGTGCACTTCATCGGGAAAATTAAGCTGCGCCTTACGCCCTTTCAAACAGTACGCAGCCACGTCGTAAGCCTTCGCCGCCATCTCCGGCGCCGAAAAAGAACCTAACCATATCCGCGACTTCTTCCGCGGCTCTCGAATTTCCGACACCCATTTCCCCCACCGCCGTTTTCGAACTCCGTGGTAAACTGGATGCCGCGTTCCGACGCTTCCGTTTCCGGAATTCGCGGCTGAATTATCGGATTTAACGGTTTTAGCTGTAACGGTTTTTACTGCCACGTCATCTTTTTGTGTGAAGTTCAAATGGTGCTTCTCCATTCAGATTTTTTTTGTGTGTTTGAGTTTTAACTTCAGTGTTTATAATAATAACGAATTTCACTATTGTGAAGGAAGTGGAAATGACTGAAATGTCCTTGTTTAAAAGAGAAAGGAAAAGAGAGGAAGAAAAGTTGGTGAATCTATTTTCATACGTAAGAAAGGACCAGCATGAAATTAAAGATGGCAATGGCGTGTTTCAGTGCTTTATAATTATAAGGAGCTGCAACAGTACAAATGATGCTTTGACTATAGTTTGGTCCACTTATGATATTAATCTCTCTTCATATACTACTTAAACATAATAAAACATTAAATATATTTGATTGTAATTTTAACCTCTTGGTCAACTATTTTGAAATTATTATTTATCTTTAAGTATCACTTATATTAATTGATTTTCTTATTATTTTTAATTATTAGCAAAATTTTATATATTCGGATCAATAACTAAAAAACCATTTTTAATTTTTTTACTAATCATGTCAATCTAATATGCTTAATCGTATGTCATAGAAATATCAAATTGAAACCAGACAATAAAAATTCTATATAATTATCACATATGTTATAAATGTATTATTAAATTTAAAATATTTTATAATATTATCGAATTTCAAAACACTCATTCAGACCTATTAATATCCTACAACTAACTTTGAAATCTTTCTTCAAGCATTCGAACAAACATACAATTTTTAAAATAATAGAGAAGGTGGTAATATTTTGGTATAATATTTTAAAATTTGATGATTATATAATATTTTGAATTTAATTATATATCTATAATGTATGTGATGATAGTGTAAATTTTTTGCTATCTAATTTCAATGTGATATTATTATAATATATAATTAAAAAACTAATATGATTCAATTAAATTTTATAAAAAATTAAAAATAATATTTTTTATTAAAAAACAAAAAGTATAAAGTATTATTAATAATTAAATAATAATAAAAAAAGTACCGATATGAATGTTACCTTATAAGATAAAATAAGAAAAATTGGTTTAGTGGTAAAACTGATTGCAATTAAATATATAAAGATGTTAAACTATTGTAAGTGAAATTTAAAATGGTGGGGTGTTAAATTGTTTTAGTGATTAGAGAGATTATTTGAATGATTCGCACCACTCTTCTTTTTAAGAAGTTTCAACAAAGTCTCAAATTGTATCTAAGTCTTCAACATAGAGAAAGGGGATATACACTGACTATATAAATTAAATATATAAAGATGTTAAACTATTGTAAGTGAAATTTAAAATGGTGGGGTGTTAAATTTTTTTAGTGATTAGAGAGATTATTTGAATGATTCGCACCACTCTTCTTTTTAAGAAGTTTCAACAAAGTCTCAAATTGTATCTAAGTCTTCAACATAGAGAAAGGGGATATACACTGACTATATAAATTAAATATATAAAGATGTTAAACTATTGTAAGTGAAATTTAAAATGGTGGGGTGTTAAATTGTTTTAGTGATTAGAGAGATTATTTGAATGATTCACACCACTCTTCTTTTTAAGAAGTTTCAACAAAGTCTCAAATTGTATCTAAGTCTTCAACATAAATAATTTAGTTATAGACTAGATTTGAGCCCTATTGTATTTGGATGATCCGTTCAAGAAATACACCATTAAATGTGGTACTAACACCATTTAAATACGGTATTAAAACCATACTAACTTTTGAATGGAGAAAGTTTATAAAAGAGGTATATTTTTTCTCCAAATCTCTTAATTTAATTTAAGTTTAATATCTTTCTTTGTCCCTTATCTATACCACTAAGTCCAATTTATCCTCTTTATTTTAAAAGGATCAATTGAATCCATTATGTTATCTAACAGAAACAATCAAGTCCTTTCCGTTAAAGTATAACAAACAGTGTTATGAATTGCTCACGTGGCTGCTGAGTTGTATTTCCCAACTATCTTCTTTGTTGATGAATATGTCGCCTCATTATTTGCCCCAAATCTTAACCTAATTTCAAAAGTACAAGTTTCCTCTTCAAATTGGAACCAAATTCGCAGCCAATAGGGAACGAATCATGCATGGTTCATCATCATCGAAAAACAGAAGTGATTCGCAAGTTACTAGCAACTTGAATGTTCCATGGAAACTGTTTTGTGGATGCGGGGTTATGGTTGTACTTCATAGGGTAAGAACTACAAACAATCATGGGAAGCTTTTTTGGAGATGTCAACACTTTAAGGTACCATGTTTTATGTATATTATAGTTAGTCTGCAAATTTATAGGGATCTAAAGGGACATGGTAATGCTGGTTATGGATTCTTTGAATGGTTCTTCGAAGAAGTTAGAGATGACAAGGAGCATATCACCGTGAACCAGGAAAATATGATTGATGTTCTAACACAAGAGTTGAAGGAAGCCAAAAAAGAGGTTGAACATCTCAGGTATAATAAATATGGAGTTAGAAGCTTCTTTGGAGAACAACATAAAGTGGGAAAAAATTGGAAAATTATGTTCTATGTTGTGTCCTCAATTTTAGTATTCAAGATGTTGTAAGGATGAAACTTTAGTAATGTTTTAATATTGACAAAGATGTTGTAATGTTGTAACTTTTAGTAGAATTTTGGCTGAATGTAGAATGTTGTAATGTTAATTAGTATATAAACTTTTTAATTGGTATATAACCTTGCACAAATCCTTGTTTAATTAGTATATAACATTGCACAAAACCTTGTTTAATTGGTATATAAGATTGCACAAAACCCATACCAATTAAACAGAGTGCCTATAACTTGTTATAAAACAGAAACATAATTGGTACAAAACATTGATGCATAACATTGCACAAAATGACATTAAGTACATACAAACTTTGTCCCAAAACAGACATGTTAATAAACATGTTCTCAAAACATAAATAAAAAAGGTACTAGATAACATAGACAAGAAAAAAAATAGAAAATGACATTAAAGCCCATTTTTTGGTTGTTTCTTTTTGTTGGTGTGGTCCTCCTAGTAGTAGGTCCAATTGCAATTTGTGATGCACTTAGCTTTGTAGTTGAACCCCTTGTAGCAAATGTCTCACTTAGTCTTGTACTTCTGACAGGTAGTTTCTTTGGCCTTCCTCCTTGCCGAGTTGTCTGATTTGTCTGAGTTGGCTGAGTAGGCTGAGTAGACGGTGTCTTCTTACAGTTTGACTCGTTATGTCCAATTTGTCTACATCTGGTACACCTAAGTATCATTACTATTTTCCTTATCTTTCTATCTGCACCATCAATTTCACCCTGTTCTCGGTTCCTCCTCTTCTTGGGTCTTCCTGACATTTTTTTGAATTTTGGTGGTTTCACATCTGGGTACTCTGTTATGATCCAATTTTTTTTGACATTAACAGGATAAATGATTGGTTCAATACAACTTAATACCCTAATTTCTTATAAATGTCTGGGATGTAATCATTAATATTCATACATCTACTCTTCAATGCAGAAATTGCATGAACACAAGGTAGGGATGTCAGTTGCCACTTCCTACATGAACACTCAAATTCCTTCAAGTCCACAGAAAATATGTCACCTTGTTGCTCAATGTGCTTGACTTCAAATATGAATTCATATGTCACCCTACAATTCAAACATGGATAATATTACCTAACTATCTAAAAATTATAAGATTAAACAAAATAGGCATGGAATTCATAACATTACCTAACTACCTAGAATTTTGTGAACATGATTGTTTTCTCCACTTGCTTCTTAATGTTTGGAAGAACATCATCATCACTCAATTGTGGGAATCTCACTCTATTAGTTTCCCATTTCTCTATTATATAGCCCTTAATTTCTTCTAGCATGGTCACCAGTGGTTTTGCTCTTGACTCCACAATCACATTGTTGAATACCTCAGACATGTTGTTCAATACAATATCATTTTTTAAAGTAAGCCAAAATTGGGATTTGCTCCAAAATATGGGAGGAGTTTGCATCATATGTTTATAAGCCTCTTCATTGCCTTATCTCATTACTCTCATCTCCCTTTCCCGTGCGTGTGCATAAGTAGCCTTGACAGCCTTCCAAATGATATCTTTCAACACTTTTCCAATAAAATTCTTCATGAAGTTGTTATATAAGTACCTTACACAGAATCTCTGTTCAATACCAGGTAGTAATCTATCCATGTTAGGAAGTCGACCCTGCAAAAGTAAACCAAACAATAATGAATTAATACATTAACAGGAATGTCAAAAACAAAATATGAAATATATATATATATATATATTTATTGGTTGGTACCTTTTGCTGATCAGATATGAAGGTGTAGGTTAAATATTCTTTTTTACCTCCTAGATCATCAATAATAAGTTCCAAAAATCATGACCAACTATCTTTAGTTTCCCCTTCAACAACAACAAAATCTATAGGTAACATCTGGTCATTAGGATTTGTACCAATAGTAGCCAAAATCTGACCTACACAAAGTCTTTTTGCAAGTAGCATAACAAACATATAACCTCTTAAAATAAGGCCTTGTATCTGCTGCATTTTCTTGGACAAGTGTCACATTTAACTTCACCATTGAACCAATATTAGTCCTTAGAATATCATAAAAATAATCATATATCCTTGTATAATCCCCTAAAAAGCTGCCATCAACCATATCCCTAGTTGAAAATCTTTCCCTAATTGCCTTGGTCTTGTTAACACCCATATTCCATTTCTTTAGAGTCTTTTCCTTTATATCCTTTATCTTCATCTTAGGATTATTCTTCAGTGAATTTTGAATCCCCTTACCAAGCCATTTGGCACTCATCATCTTCACATTGTACCCTCTAGAGCAATCATGAATATCAACTAGCTCTCTAAGTTGCCATGTCTCTTTATTAGGCAACCTGGCACAATATGCATACCACTGGAAGCCTTCCTTACATCTCACCCTCACTCTTTTTTTTGGTCATTTTTAGGAACTTTAAATCTCTAACATATTGGACAACATAGGTTTGGATTGCTGCCTTTATTTAATTTGAACATGGGATACTTCTTCATTCTAGGTGCATCACTATCACAACCACTTTCTAACTCCTCACTATCATATGAACTTCCATCCTCCTCATTTATTTCTGCCTCCCCTTTATTTTTCTTCTTCTTACTAGTTCCTTCACCATCATATTCAAGTAGGTTATCTAATTTCTCTTCAGCAAGATCCTCACTCATATCAAAATCACTAAATGCAACTTGCATTATCATACATATAAGTCTCATCTTCACTATCATCAGAGCTTGTCTCTTCATCCTGCACAATATCATGAACCTCACCTCATCGTTCACACCCTCAGCATCATCTATGCTCACACCCTCAACACCATATATGTTCACATTCTCAGGTTTCTTAGTGACTTCTACCTCAGGGATTAAAATAGTTATAGGTTCTTCCTCCATACTTATAGGTTCTTCAACAGGTATATCAACATATTCTGGTTGAGACAAGGTATGTTCTATGTAAATATCAACATGCAAGTGTACCTTATACAAGTCAACAACCTCCAACGCAACCTTATCATCATTTAGAACATTCATATCAAACATGGGGCCCTTGTAATAGATTGTGTCTACCTCGGTATAACCTAAAATTTTCAATATTCCTATCAATTCAAAGTAACTCCACATATCAATGGCTACATTTTCTTCATTGCATACCCTCCAACATACTCAGTTTTTTCAGCATCCACAAACTCACCACTATGATGGATATTCAGTAACATATATTCATCCATATCTACACAACATAATCAAACAGAAAATTTTACAACACATGGAAAAAGGGGTTAAACCCTAGGTTTCTAAATCCGATTAAAATACTTCAAACCCAGATAACTAAAACACTAGGAGATACTACTATTAGGAACATAATTTCTAAAACTAACCTTGATTGAGACCGTCTTACACACCTTCTTCGCCTTCAATGTCTTCCAGTGAGTTCATCTTCCCTCTAGGGTTCGACTCCTCTTTCAAGTTTGCTGAGAATGAAAAGTGAAATCTGAGACATATGCACGTAATCTCCAACGTATGTATACCATCTTGCCACATAGACATATACTTACTATGTCAACTAGCCACCTAATTATAAACTTAACGTTTCTAATAGAAAGAAGTAACGTGGTATACTTTTGGTAACGTAAGGGGTTTAGTTGGTCCTTTTAAAAGATAGAGGACTAAATTGGACCTAGTGGTATAGATAGAGGACTAATTTTTACAAGTTAATTTCTTAACTTTACTTCCGTTATTCTATTTGGTTCCTTCCGTCAAATTTTCTCAAAAAAAAAATTAAGTTATGGTTAGGGGTATAATCGGGTCAGTTTGGACCAATTTTGGTCAAAAAAGGTCCAAGTTGATGATATCTCCATCAGTTTGGTTTGGTTTGATTTTTAACATTTTTAAAAAATGAAACCAAACCAAATTAACCGGTTTGGTTTGGTTGATCGGTTTATGATGTTTTTTCAAAACATTATATTCATCAATGTATTTTTTAATATCGTATTGTTTAGTATATTTTATGCTATTCTTTTTTGAAATAATACATTTTATGTAATTTATTTCATGCTCTATTTTTTCAAACAAATTACAAGTTTCTTTTAATCAATACGAAACAATGACATGATTTTCATTGCATCATGAAATAATTTCAATATGAAATATAAAAGTTTACACATGACATTAGAAACTTGGAAAAGGATTTAAAAGCTGAACAAATAGAACACAATAAAACACACATCAGTTAACATGTTTCACACTTCAAACACACATCAAAACTATTTTATAACAAGACTATAAGGAATTTTTTAAAGAAGAAAAAACAAAAACAAAAAAAAAAAGATAAAAACAAAATATGAAAATTAACAAAGAGAACTTAAACAAGAAGAAGGCGATCATAACATATCAGGATCAACGGTAAAAAGAGAAACAATTATGACGGATAGCAAGAGCACAAGTTCAGTGAAAGCAAATTTTGTGACTTATGGCTTATACTTTCTATGTTTTGGAGTTTGGTTCTAGATGTGTGTTTTGTTGAAAGGAGTTATGTGTGAAAAAAATGGAAAATGGTTGGATCATTATAAAATTTGATAAAAATGATGGGTAGAATAAAAGATTTTGAGCGTAAATTTATCCATTGGTTTGATTCATCAGTTTAGCGGTTAATAAAAACTAAAACCGAGAACGAATCAAAGCACGTCGATTTTCATTAGTTTGGTTTGGTTTTTAAATCGAACCCGAAATAATCGGTTTTATTTTGGTTTGGTTTGGCTTGAATTGTCAGTTTAATTGGATTTTTCTGATCAGCTTACACCCCTAGTTATGGTGATGTGGATGTACAATAAGGCTCAACGTCCAAATGAGACTCATAATTTGTACTGTATTGTAGAATTTCCACTTGAATTTCATCAGATTAACGTTGTTCGCCTTCTGAAAAACTTATGTGAAAACCATACTTTATAGTACAGATGTTGAGTCACATTTAGACTTAAGTACAAATTATTAATTTTTGTAATAGTCGTGGTACTGTCGCAGTAGATCAACACAATTGATATCAATTTTTTTTGTAAAAAATCTTAGCTAACAAACATCTCAACCAACTTTATTATTTAATAGTTAGTGATATAATCTCAAACTCCATAATAGACTAATTTAGTATTGTCTATTTCTTATATTTCCAAGAGCCGGCTCGTACACCAATTCTAAATATGCAGGGTTTCTTAGAAACATATGATAAACTGTTCTTATCTACTTTTTTTGCATCTTTTTTAAGGACAATAGAAAATATTAGATAACATAATTTAAGATTCATAGCATTTTGAGGTTTCTCATATATATATATATATATATATATATATATATATATATATATATATATATATATATATATATATATATATATATATATATATATATATATATATATATCTACTACTAACTTGCATAATAGTCTCACAACATATATAATATAGAGTCTCGTACAATAGATGACATATCTACAATATTAATGATGCTCGCATGTTTAGATTGTTTTAGATTTTCATTAATGTTCTTAATGAGTGTTACAATTAGATCGTATGGTGTGAAAATATGTTTAGAGTCAAAAGTATATTTCTTTTTTAAATAATTTAATACATTGAGACTAACCAAAATAAACTCTTTTTCCTGGCCTAAAAATTTAATATCAACGATTACATTTTGTTTCTTTTAGATCTTTCATATAAAAGTTGTTAAATAAAAATGATAAAGTGCAATCACAACATAGATATTTAAACCAAATATGAGTAAGTAATTTACATAGATACATATGACATTGCAAATATTATTTCTAATTTTGTAATAAATGCACTTGTCATTCCCATCACTTTAAGCCCATCCATTGTATTTGAATCCTCTCATATGGATTGTCTCATGTTTTAGTTATGCTTCAATTTCAGCCCTTAATCTCTATATTTTCTCTCTCTTCAAGACTGATTTGTTTTATTTATTTAGTTTTCATGGTCTTTCAATCGTTGGGCCTGCAACATGAGGGACAATTGGACATATGGAGTATAGGAAGATCTGTTTCCCTATTCAATATAATCAAATTGTTAAACTTTTCATGCCATTCAATATTACAAACCTTATGTTTTTCCCATGAATTATAAAGCCTTTAAGTTGTCCCATGTAGATTTCTACTTTCAATAAATTTATTTTAACAGTCACTTCGTATACAAATCTATTATGAATAGAAACAAGTCATATTAGTACTCTAATGGAAGTTATATCGGTGATATGAGAAAAAAATCTATATTTTTTTTATGTAAAATATTTTTTCTTATAAGGCGAGCCTTGCATTTATCGATAATTCCATTAGGTTGTATTTAATTTTTTAAAATTCATTTAAAACCCACCACTTTGCAACTAGAGAAAAATTCTGCTAAATATAAAGTCTTGTTAGAATTTAGAGAACTCATCTCATCATTTATGACTTCTTGCCACTAATCTCCTTATAAGGAAGACAAGGACTCTTTGAAGTTTGTAAGATACTCCTCTAATGTATAAACCATGTAATGTTTGGTTCCATCAGCTATTGTGTGTATCCAATTTGTGCTTTCAGATGTGTTTATTTCTTTTGTCCAATATTTGTGCTTCCATGTGTGTTTTGTGCCTATGTGCATTATGTGTTCTTCCATTTTTGTTTACATTTACTCTAATTTTTGTCTCACTGCATGACCTAATATCTTGGAACATGATCTCAAGATCTCAAATACAATGGATTGACCTAATTTATTGGCTCAAGATGTCTTAGAAACCATGGTTGATTGATAATGGAAGATTTGAATCATCAGATAAGTCAACTATCTAAACGAGTCAAACTTTGACTTTTTTGGTCAAACTTGGAATTCAAAAATTTCCAATCATCAAGGCATTTCAAATTATTCAAATTGATCATCAAAAATAAAAAATATAAAAAAAGTCAAGATTTGAAATTTTTCTAAACACTTAGAAAAACTTTCAAGTGGTTTTTCAACTTTTTTCAAACTTCATGGCCATTTTTCACCAAGATCCAAATTAATTCAAGAAAAATGTTCAACATGAAAGTTGGAGATCTTGTTACAAGCTTTCCAAAATGTCTAAGAACATGAAAAATATTGTATGGAGCTAGGGTTTTGGAATTTGACATTATAGGTCATTAAGCTTGCATTTTAGGCCATTTTTGCAAAGTTTTCAAGCATTTTATGTGAAAATGGATAAGAAGTGATAATACACATCACCAAAGGCCAAGTTCTATCCAAAATATCTCAAAGATCATGATTGGAAAAATATATGAGCACTTGAGTGCTAAAACACATGGCTAAGCAAGTTTAACCTTATGCATTAAATGGTGAATAGTCCATTCTTATCTCTTGATCTCAGCCCTTCAAAAATATCACTTGCTCACATTGATTAGATTTCTTGGACTATAAATAGAGGTCCTTAGATCATTCAAAATGACACCAAACCATCTTCATTACATGTTTTCTTCAGATATCTCTCTCTTTTCTCATTTTTGCTTCCAAAGTAAGTAAGTATCAAATTTTGAGATAGAGAGCATCTCAGTCCAAAACAGTCATCCAAACACCTTCTAAACATTATTTAGAATTTTTTCATCACTTCTATCCATCACAAAACACCCAAAACTCATAATTACCAAGAAAACTCCATTAGTGCATATTTTGAACTTTAAGAAGCCAACTCTCAATCCACTCGCGTGTTTTCCCATTTTATCATTCAAACACCATATATACATCATATAGAAGTTGTCCAGACACTCAAACAACTTCCGGAACACCTCCATCATCATCCTCCATTCTCAAACCCGAGCTCTGCATATTTAGTTGGAGATGAGAATTCAGTGAGTTTCAAAGCAAACTAGGGGTTGAAACACATTCTGTGAAGTCCAAGGAACCTATTTGGATCATCACCTTGCACCTGGGAGCACTCATACGAGTTCTGATATTTTGCTTCAAGAGTTAAGTCTTTCGAATCTAAATATCATCATATAAGCATCTTTAGCATAAATTTTGTGATTAGTAATGTAGATATCATATTGCTAAAGCTATCTAGATCCTCAATTTTGTTTAAAATCAACTTGTTCATAGATTAATTGAATTGTTCAGTTAGGGTTTATTTGGTACGTTCTGGAAATTCGCATTCATCTTTGATTGTTAGCTTTAATAAGTTACATGGTTGGAATCGTGATGTAATTATGAGCAATTTGGCATTTTATATTTTTCAATTTGATGGAGAATGGAAGAAATACGAATTTGGTCATGGAAGGGTATCGTGAGGAAGAAGAAAATGGCCATGGCATCATCTGTTATTTTAAAAAAAATCATTTTATATTGTATTTAACCAAAACTGTTTTATAAACGGATGTATCAGCCACCCCAATGGCAAGTGTGTGCGTGCTAAGGCTTTATACCATAAGGGCACGAGTTTGAACCGAAGGGACCCTCCTTTTGGCATTTTTTGTGTTTTATTTTGGTTTTAAGATTTTCTGAAACTTATTTAACACAGAATCCATTCAAAGCGTATTATTATCACATTGGGCGCATGGCCCAGTGGTTAAACATTTAACCTTTCAAGTCCAGGGCGTGGGTTCAAGTCTTCTCATTTAACTTCAACATTTAACTTTTAACTTCAATATTTTCAAAAACCAATCAAAACTTCTCATTTTTGAGATGATGTTTTGCACACTTATCATTTAGTATGTCTATTTTATGATTATGTCAAAAAAGCTCAAAAAATATTTTTATTTGATATGTTTTAATTAGGTTAAAAAGTGGTACTTTTTGTGTTTTTAAATGCTTTTAAATGTTTCTTCTTGATTTTTCTTTAACCAAATCTCTTTCAAATACTCATGTGAATAAGCTTTCATACTTTAAGTCTTTAAATGTTCACAAAATGTATTGACTTACACACCTCTTATACCATCATCGATTTGATTTATCCTTTGAAAAATACAAACCAAATTAGGTTTCTTTCTCGTAAATCTTTTGAACTCTAAATCAAATTGATCACGGGCCTCCCTTAAGGTGTAAGTCTCATCCCTCTGTATATATTCAAGTATTGCTTGCTTTATTTTCTTGTTTTCTTACTTGTTTATATATTTCTTTCATAAACTCCTATAAATGCACGCACATGCTATGCCTGTCAAGCACACACACGTTTTCATATATATACTTTTTCATATACTTGTTCGTGTTTATTTATGTCATTATAACTTAGTATAACACTTGGTTCCCCATAGCCTCCTCTTGGACTTTATACAAAAGAACTCCTATGTTGAGTTAGCCTCCTTTTGATCTTCATACAAGGAAGAGATTGTAAATCTCAATTAGCCTCCTCTTGGGCTTCATACAAGGAAGAGATTGGAAATCTCAATCATCCTTCTCTTGGGCTTCATACAAAGAATTTTCTTAGCTAGTGTATGTAAGTATCAGATGCGCCTAAGAGGGGGGGGGGGGTGAATTAGGTGTTTAAAAATGATCGATTTTTATGAATACTTGAAACAATATTTTCGGGTTTGATTGATGGAAGTATGTGAGGATTCTTTCTTTTCTGGTTAAGGTATTTATGAAAGCGGTAAATGCTGAAAAGTAAAGAACACAAGGATATATCCTGGTTCCCCTCACAAATCGAGAGTACTCCAGTCCCCCTTACAACATGCAAGAGATTTCACTATAGTTAGAATTATTGTACAGCCTATTCACACCAATTGTGAAGCCTACTATCTAACCTATAGGGAGACCAAAGGTTCTTAAAACCTTTGAGGTCTAACAACACTATGTGCAAGAAGAACAATCCTCTTTAATGCACAACTTACTTCCAACAATCCTGGACAGCAAGAAAACAATAAGTATGTTTGAATTTATACAAGAGATTTTGAAGTTTGTAGTACACTATATCAATCTTGGATTGATCTTCTTCTTCAAGCAAAACAATTCTCAATAATGGATGCAAGTGTTCACAATGATAATATGAAACTTAGAATAAGTTTTCAATGAAAAATATGTATGGAAAGTTTCACAAAATATTTGATGTAGAACACTTGAGAGTATTGAAAATTTGAGAGTTTTTGAATGTAGAAAATGTTAATTGAAGAAGATGAATTAATTCTGAAAATTTTCAGTATTTATATGTTGTGAAACACCTTTACAAAAGTGTATAATCATATGAAAAGTTGTCATGGTTCCATGTAAAGATACCATGAACAATCTGCCAAAAATGTAAAAATATTTTTCACACTGGTTCAGGGGAAACCGGTTCCCATCTGGGAGAACCCGGTTCCTGCTGAACCAACGTTCAAAAAAATTTGAAATTTACACAGGGGAACCGGTTCCCAACTGGGAGAACCCAGGTTCCCCATACAAAAATCCATGGGCTTGTTTTTCAAGAATTGGGTAACTGGGTTCCCATATGGAGGAACCGGTTCCCAGTGCATTTTTTCTCAAAATTTGTTTTTCAAAAGTGTTCTAACTTAATTTGATATGTAAAATATTTTTTAGCATTTTTTATGGATGCATGGATTATTTTGTGAACACTTGTATGCATATAGTGAGATTGAATGCATAAGCTTTGACATTTTGCTTTTGATTCTTCAAGACTTGATTATGATAATTTGAGCAATTTCTTTTTGCCATCAAAGTCTTCATTGTTTATTGTCTTCATCAAAACACTAGGAGTCAAGCTTGATATTGCATCTTGACTTCACATTCTCCCCCTTTTTGATGATGACAACCTTTTGTTTGAAAATAAGAATCATTTTGTTTTCTCCAACAATTGAAACTTTTTGAAGTTATATAGAGGCTCCCCCTAAATTAAAGCTCCCCTTGATTTATGAATTGGAGACCACTTGAAAAGTTGAAAATGTATGTTTGCTACAAATTGTTGTTAGAGAAACACATGTATACACATATCTTCTCCCCCTTTGTCATTAGCAAAAAGGAATGGGGAAAAGAATAAAAGTTTGAAAAGTAAAGGAGTGATATGTAAGTTAATAGATAAAAAGAACACACAATTAACACATTAACTGAACATAGGTTATGATGTCATGACAAAAACTATAACAATTATAACAAGTCTAAACATAACAAACATAAGTGTAACATTGTCTAAAAACAAGGAAATTAACATCTAAAGAAACATAAGTCATAAGTAAAAAAAATTTATTCATCCATATCTTCATCCTCATTTTCCTCTTGATCATCTCCATCACCAACTTCATCATCATCTTCCTCATCATTGGCCATGGTTTGGTTTCTTTGAGCTTTTATAAGTTCTCGCATTTGGCGTCGAAGGAGTGCATGCTCAAATTGGTTTTCTCTATGGTTATTGGCAATGGTGGTTTCTATGGAACACATTTTGTTAAACAAAAGTTCCAATGTATAGCCAACTTCGGGAACCGGAGAAGGAGCATTGACTGCAAGATCTTCTTTATAATGAAATCTACCTTCGAGGTCCACAACAATACCAGTATTCTTTAGGGTATTCTTAACATTTATTTCAGAGTCTTTCTCGGTCATATCTATTTTTGGTTCTCTCTGCAAAGAAACACCAGCTTGCTCAATGATTATTGATATTGGTCTAGCATATGGTAGACCACCATTTAATTGAACAAGGTGATTCATATGATGCAACATAGTGAGGGCCCAATTTATCGGAATCCCTTGGTTCAAAGCATAGAGCACTTGAAGCTCAAATTCATTTATACGGGAGTGGTTGGAATTCTTAGGAAGCAAAACATAAGCGATAAGATAATGGAGTATCCTATCACTAACCGATAAGTTTGATCCAAACATATGTAGCTTAGAGGCGTTTTGTTGCCTAACACTAGCCCGTTGAGATTCTCGACAAAAGTTCAAAAAGACTTCAATCTTACTATAAGATTCCCATTCATCTGGTATAGAGCCTTGAACCAGAACCAAACCTTCATATGGAACCCTTAAACTTTTTCCAAAAGACTCAATATCCATGCAAATCTCTTTGTTTAAAACAGAGGAGGTTAACACAAATTCATCATTCTCATTAGTAACTAAGGACATATTTTGGTAAAATTCCTTAACCAAATCAGGATAAATGTAACCATGCTCACTCACAAACAAATCCAACTTAGCTGCAGTAATTCTAGCCGGAAAATGGAAGCTATGAACAGGAAAATAAAAAGAATCACTTAACATGGAAGAGGGAAGAGTGAATGACTTATTTTAAGAATCACTTATCAACACACAATATATGTTATAAAATAAAAAGAACAAGAAAATTTTATAAAGGAAAAACGTGTAAAAATGGCCCTGTGCGCAGCGGTAATCGGTTCCCAGGTGGGGGTAACCGGTTACCAGTATTAAAAAACGCTTCCTGGAACGAAAAAACAACGTGGGAACTAGTTCCTCCATATGGGAAACCGGGTTCCCCTGAAAGAAAACAAAAATTCTTTTATTTTTGCAAAAATTTATACATTAACATTTAAATGCAAGTGGGGGTTTAGAAACATATATACATTAACATTTAAGTATATTAAACATGAAACACACATATTTATGCACATGAAACACATATAAGAAGGAGTAGAAGAAGAGATGCATTTGATAAAAAATTTAAAAATAATAACATGTGCACCTTAATTGAAGTTGAATATTTCATGTATCACTTTCATCCAAAATTCTGAGTTCTCTTCGAATCTTATAAAATGGTTCACGAGCAAGCGGCTTTGTAAAAATATCTGCGAGTTGATTATGAGTATCCACAAAAGTGACTTCGACATCTCCTTGAAGTACATGATCACGGAGAAAATGATGTCGAATGTCGATGTGTTTGGTTCTTGAATGCATAACCGGATTTTTTGTAATGTTGATTGCACTTGTGTTGTCGCATCGAAGAGGAATGCATCCGAGATCAAGTCCGTAGTCACGAAGTTGTTGCTTAAGCCAAAGAATTTGTGCACAACAACTACCTGCTGCTATGTACTCTGCTTCGGCCGTGCTAAGAGCAACACATGCTTGTTTTTTACAAGCCCATGATACTAATGCATTTCCAAGAATGTGACAAGTACCACTTGTGCTTTTTCTATCAGTTTTACAACCTACATAATCCGCGTCAGAATAACCAATTAAATTGCAAATACTACCTTTTGGATACCAGAAGCCGACATTGGTTGTTCCTTTGAGATACTTCATAATTCGCTTGACCGCCATTAGATGAGATTCTTTTGGATTTGCTTGAAAGCGAGCACAAAGACAAACACTAAACATTATGTCAGGACGACTTGCCGTCAAATATAGTAAAGAACCAATCATACCTCGATACTTTGTGATATCAATTGGAATACCGGATTCATCTTGATCAACATATGTACCGGAGCCCATTGGAGTATTCATCGCTTTGCAATTATCCATATCAAATCTTTTCAACAACTCTTTGCAATACTTGGATTGGTTGATGAAGATTCCATCTTTTAGTTGCTTAATTTGTAGTCCAAGAAAGTAATTCATCTTACCCATCATGGACATCTCGAATTCTCCTTGCATCATCAATGAAAATTCTTCACACATTTCTTTGTTAGTCGATCCAAAAATGATATCATCAACATAGACTTGAACCAATAAAGTGTTACTTTTGATTTTCTTAATGAATAAAGTTTTATCAACCTTACCCTTTTCAAAACCTTTTTCACACAAAAAATTGCTAAGCCCATCATACCATGCTCTTGGTGCTTGCTTTAAGCCATAAAGAGTCTTTCTCCACTTAAAGACATGTGAAGGATTTTTGAAGTCTTCAAATCCCAGGGGTTGTTTGACATAGACTTCTTCATTGATGTAGCCATTCAAGAATGCGCTTTTGACATCCATTTGATAAAGCTGAAAATTTAATGAACAAGCATAAGCAAGTAAAAGACGAATAGCTTCTAACCTTGCAACCAGAGCAAATGTTTCTTCAAAGACGATTCCTTCTTCTTGATTGTAACCTTGAGCCGCCAACCTTGCTTTGTTTCGAACAATTATACCATTCTCATCAAGTTTGTTTTTAAACACCCATCGGGTACCTATGATGTGTTTATCACTTGGCCTAGGAACAAGTTCCCAAACTTGATTTCTCTCGAATTGATTTAATTCTTCTTGCATTGCAATTATCCATTGATCATCTCCTAAGGCTTCATCAACTTTGGAGGGTTAAATTTGAGAAACAAACTCCATGTTTAAGCAAGCATCTTTGAGATTCAATCTTGTTGTAACTCCATGACTAATATCACCAATGATTTTGTCAATAGGATGGTCTCTATGAGTTCTCCATTCTTTAGGTAGATCATTGATGTTTGAATCTTGTTGTGGTGATCCTTGTTGATGTTCTGGTTGATTCATATTTTGATTATTTGAAGGTTCATCCGAGGGTAAATCTATAATATCATCATCACACACAACTATTTCCTCCTTAGAGGTGTTAGTTTCATCAAAAAATAGGCATGCATAGATTCTTCAATAGTTAAAGTTCTTTTATTATAAATTCTATATGCTTTACTTGAAAGTGAATAACCAAGAAATATACCTTCATCGGATTTCTCGTCAAACTTACCGAGATTTTCTTTGTCATTGTTGAGGACAAAGCATTTGCATCCAAAGATGTGAAAGTGAGCAATGTTTGGTTTTCTTCCTTTGAAGAGTTCATATGGAGTCTTTTTCAAGATAGGTCTAATGATAACTCGATTTCCAACGTAACATGCCGTACTAACCGCATCCGCCCAAAAATACTTTGGTAGATTTGCATCACTAAGCATCGTTCTTGCAAGTTCCACTAGAAACCTATTCTTTCTTTCAACTACTCCATTTTGTTGTGGAGTTCTTGGTGCTGAAAAATTATGAGAGATACCATGTTCTTCACAAAATTCTTCAAATAATTCATTTTGGAATTCTCCACCATGGTCACTTCTTATGGATACAATCTTTAGTGATTTTTCATTTTGAATTTGCTTAGCATACTTCTTAAAGGCTTTGAAAGCATCACTTTTCTGCACAAGAAACAAAGTCCAAGAATATCTAGAAAAATCATCAACAATAACTAAAGCGTATACATTACCTCTGAAGCTTCTTGTTCTTGATGGACCAAATAAATCCATGTGCAACAATTGTAGTGGCCTTGTAGTGGATACCACATCCTTAGATTTGAAAGATGATTTTGTTTGTTTTCCCTTTTGACAAGCATCACATAATTTATCTTTGACAAACTTTATCTTTGGTAAGCCAACAACAAGATCATGTTTGGTTAACTTATTTAAGTGCTCCATATGAATATGGGCTGCCCTTTTATGCCATAACCATGATTCATTATTGTTTACCATGAGACATTTTACTTTCAAAGATAAATCGTCTAAGGAAATCATAGAAATATTATTAATTCTTTTACCTTTGAGTTTTACCTCATTGGTGACTTCATCAATGATTAAGCATTCATCTTTTGTAAATTTGATCTTGAAGCCTTTGTCACAAAGTTGGCTAATGCTAAGAAGATTGTGCTTTAGTCCTTCAACATAAAGAACATCTTCAATGGATGTGAAAGGTGGTGCACCAACTTTGCCTTTGCCAAGAATTCTCCCTTTGTTGTTATCTCCATAAGTGACATAGCCCTTGGCCTTTAAGACTAGATTTGAAAAATGGTTTATCTCACCCGTCATATGCTTTGAACAACCACTATCAAGATACCATAAATTTGAAGTGGTTTTCAAGCACACCTACAAAACAAATTAAGTTTTGTTAGGTACCCAAATTTCTTTGGGTCCTTCATAATTAGTACATTTCTTTATCCACACATAATGCCCACTTGCAATACTAAAGTTTCTTATATAGCAAGTATTAGGTGTGTGGCCTTTAATACCACAATAGAAACAAGTAGGTTCAAAATTACTTATATATCTTGAATGATAAGATTTATTCTTAACAACTCTTTTCTTTTTAGGATAATGATGAACTACTTTAGGCTTATTCACTTTCTCTTGGATTGGTTGATTATTAGCCTTAACAAAGATAGTTTTGTTGGGACTTGGTTGAGAAAATTTTGAAAAACCAAGTCCACTTTTATCTTTAGGATATCTTTGAGTGCTAAGAACATTTTCCAATCCAACTTGTCCTTTTTCATACCTTTCTAGGACTCTTTTTAATTGAACAATTTGGAAAGAAAGTGATTCACAATTATTGCATACAAAATTCTGTTTTTGATCAGTAATCATCTTTTCTTTTTCATCTTTATGTTCTTTTTCAATAGTTTTAACTTTTTCTTTTAAAGATGAAATTATTTTCTTTTGAGATGAAATGGTTCTATATAGAATTTTGCATTCATTTAATAGTTCATCTATAGCACCTTGTGCACCATTATCATAAAGAGAGTTATCATAACTAATCTCTCCTTCTTCATCATCGGAATGGTGTGAAGCCATCAATGCTAGATTTTCACTTTCTTCACTATCCGAATCGGATGAAGAACTTATCTCATTATCTTCCCATGCAACATAAGCCCTTTTATTTTTGAACTCCTTTTTGCCTTTGGATCCATTTTTCTTGGAGAGTTTTGGACAATCCGGCTTTATGTGACCTTGATTTCCACATTCATAACATGTGACATCTTGTGTTGATGTGGAGGCTTCTTTATCTTTATGCTTACAAAATTTCTTTCTTTTGACAAAGTTAGCATTATGAAGATTATTTTTATGACCAAAATATTTTCATAACCTTTTTACAAGAAGCAAGAAGTTTTCATCTTCCTCCGATGCATCTTTATCTTGACTTTCTTTTGAATTAACTTTCAAAGCAATGCCTTTGGATTTCTTCTCATGATTCTCATGTTTTTCAAGCCTTCCAAGTCCCGTTTCATATTCTTGAAGTTTTCCGAATAATGTTGCGGAAGTCATAGTTGCTAGGCTTTTCTTTTCAGATATTGTCGTCACTTTTGGTTGTCATTCCCTAGTTAAAGACCTAAGCACTTTAAGATTTAATTCATCGTTAGTTAAAGTCTTACCAAGTGCCTTCAAGTGATTTGTCAAGTGAATGAATCTCTTTTGCAAGTCAAGGATGGATTCTTCGGGCAGCATTCAGAATAATTCATATTCTTGACTCAAAGTGTTCAATCTAGATCTTTTGACTTCGGCGGTTCCTTCATGAGTTTCTACAAGAGTGTCCCAAATTTCCTTTGTCGTTGTACATGCGGATACTCGAAAGAATTCATCCATACTAAGAGCACTTTGGAGAATATTGATTGCCTTTTTGTCAAAGAGAACTTTTTTCTTGTCATCTTCATTCCATGATGCTCTAGGTTTTGATGATCCAACACCATTGACAACACAAATCGGAGCAAATGGACCATTCTCAACAGCATCCCATATTTCTTCTCCTTGTGCTTCAAGATGAGCCTTCATGCGAATTTTCCAAAAATCAAAGTATTCACCACAAAACAATGGAGGCTTGTTGTTACTACCACCATCTTTGAAAACTGGATTTTGATTTGCGGAAGCCATTCTGAATCTTTAGGAATAAGTTACCTATAACTTGCTCTGATACCAATTGTAAGTATCAGATGCGCCTAAGAGGGGGGGGGGGTGAATTAGGTGTTTAAAAATTATCGGTTTTTATGAATACTTGAAACAATATTTTGGGGTTTGATTGATGGAAATATGTGAGGATTCTTTCTTTTCTGGTTAAGGTATTTATGAAAGTGGTAAATGCTGAAAAGTAAAGAACACAAGGATATATCCTGGTTCCCCTCACAAATCGAGAGTACTCCAGTCCCCTTACAACATGCAAGAGATTTCACTATAGTTAGAATTATTGTACAGCCTATTCACACCAATTGTGAAGCCTACTATCTAACCTATAGGGAGACCAAAGGTTCTTAAAACCTTTAAGGTCTAACAACACTATGTGCAAGAAGAACAATCCTCTTCAATGCACAACTTACTTCCAACAATCCCGGACAACAAGAAAACAATAAGTATGTTTGAATTTATACAAGAGATTTTGAAGTTTGTAGTACACTATATCAATCTTGGATTGATCTTCTTCTTCAAGCAAAATAATTATCAATAATGGATGCAAGTGTTCACAATGATAATATGAAACTTAGAATAATTTTTCAATGAAAAATATGTATGGAAAGTTTCACAAAATATTTGATGTAGAACACTTGAGAGTATTTGAAAATTTGAGAGTTTTTGAATGTAGAAAATGTTAATTGAAGAAGGTGAATTAATTCTGAAAATTTTCAGTATTTATATGTTGTAAAACACCTATACAAAAGTGTATAATCATATGAAAAGTTGCCATGGTTCCATGTAAAGATACCACGAACAATCTGCCCAAAATGTAAAAATATTTTTCACACTGGTTCAGGGGAAACTGGTTCCCATCTGGGAGAACCCGGTTCCTGCTGAACCAACGTTCAAAAAAATTTGAAATTTACACAAGGGAACCGGTTCCCAGCTGGGAGAACCCGGGTTCCCCATACAAAAATCCAGGGGCTTGTTTTTTCAGGAATTGGGTAACCGGGTTCCCATATGGAGGAACCGGTTCCCAGTGCATTTTTTCTCAAAATTTGTTTTTCAAAAGTGTTCTAACTTAATTTGATATGTAAAATATTTTTTAGCATTTTTATGGATGCATGGATTATTTTGTGAACACTTGTATGCATATAGTGAGATTGAATGCATAACCTTTGACATTTTGCTTTTGATTCTTCAAGACTTGATTATGATAATTTGAGCCATTTCTTTTTGCCATCAAAGTCTTCATTGTTTATTGTCTTCATCAAAACACCAGGAGGCAAGCTTGATATTGCATCTTGACTTCACAGTGTAGAACAAATAGTATGGTTTCCCGGTGAAATCACTCTTAAACTTAACCCAACCATACCATATCCTCCTCTTAGGATTCATACAAGGACCCTCGATGTCCCTCGGATAACCTCCTCTTGGGCTTCATATAAGCACCCTCGATGTCCCTTGGATAACCTCCTATTGGGATTCATACAAGGACCCATAGAATTCTTAAAAGCATCCCCAAACAAAAACACTTCCCCTCAGATATGAGATATGAATCATCCCTATGGAAGGAGTATCCCCTCTATAGCATCACATTCAAATCAAACATTTTATCAAACAAACTTCTTTCTCATTCTAAGAACTGTAAGTGGTACACTTGTATACTCAAGTTAAAGCCTATTTCTTACAATGAAAGATTCAACATTCCATCTTCAAATGTTTGTGGTGAAATAGATTAGATACATTTTTCATTAAGATGACACTTGTCATTGTCTCTTAAAAAAACATTGCTTCCACTAGCACATAAGTGGGAACTACGATTGCTCTAACTTTCTGAACCTCCTTTTGAGAATACGTAAGCACAAGGTCTTATCCTTGGTGAGCATACTTCTTTCTCCCTGAAACTACACAAACCCTAGTTGTCTTTAGCCCCTGAGCTACAGTTGCTCTGATTTCCTCTAAGGGATATATATGCAGGAGATTACGACAATCTTTGCGAGCATAATCATAAAAAACTCACTTAGGTTCTCACTCAACTTACATTCTTAATCCTCGAAGGAGAAACTTTCCCAATAACATAACAAATAAAACATAAACATAATAAAGGATCATGTAGAGTACTATAGATGCATAAGGTGCTAATATCCTCCCTTTGTATAACCAACCCCCGTACCCAAGATCTCTCTTCGTGCTTTGCTTTTAGTTTCGTACTTCTCGTATTGCATATCTTTTAGGTTTATGTAACTTTTCCCTTTTCCTTTTGGAAACAATAAAGTTCGGTGGTGACCTTTTAAATAAATCATTTTATGAATCAGAGAGCTGAATCCTGATTTGACTCGCTCGATCCTTTATACATGCAGACAAAACATTTAAGTCGTTAAAGAGCCATAAATAATCGGTTTAGTCAATGAAACAAGTTTAATTTTTATTTACAACCTCTAGTTAGATAGAAAGATATGTATGATAACGTCAAATAAAATAATTATAAAAGACTCATAGCATAACAACCCTTATAAGCTAGCAATCGTCGAACATAAGAGACATACACTTTTCATAAGACTCATACTCTAATAATTATTTGCGACTCTTATTAACTCCACGCTAGTAAACTTATTAATCAATGTACCTTGCGTATACAAATTTGATTGGTTGGAATTTTCGAGAAAAAAATTTAAAATTTAAAATGCATCACATTATTTTTACTCGATGACACTGTGTAAATAAGTTTTTTCACTTGTACTATGTTCACATTAAGTATATGAGCTATGCTATATCGACATTTATTTTTCTAACACCGTATATTACACCGTAACATTTAACAAAGGCAAATGTTTTTGTACAAAGTTTAAGATAATATAAATGATTAAAAAAATAAAATTTGTATGATATATGTATGAAAATACGATGTCAATGTAAAAAGTGGTGTACACTTATCATTCCTCTAAGTATATAAATCTTTTCATTTAAACAATGTTTAGGGCTTGAAATAAATCGAATGGTGTCGAATTTGACTCAATTTAAAATGCAATTTAAGATTGTCACAAATATTTTTTAACTCAAACTCGACTTGATCAAAATTCATAAACAATTTGTTTAAGCTTTGGTAACTCAAAGTCTCAAACTCAATCCAATTTAACATTAAAGTCGAATCAGACTCTAATATTTCAGTTGAAATTTCCAATCAATTCTTTAAACTTAAAACTATAATGAATTATCTTATTTTAGATTAAAAGAGACCACCATAAAACCTTTATAACATAATCTTCTCCCTTATATATGCATTATATGCTGCTCAATACATGCTATTTCATTCTCTAACTCACCTATAATACATCCAAACACATTTTACTAACGATTCCTTCTTCACCACTAACAATTACATGTACAAAATTGGAAAATTTTGTGTCATTCATTATATGGAATGTTATCTTAATACTATATTTTGTTGCATGTCGGTAAAATTAAATGTTAGTAAAAACAACAGTCTCCTCCAATGATTTAAAATTCAAGTGTAAGAAGCAAGTTGCAAAATTTCAACGACAAAGAAAGGTAAATTTCAAAACTTTGGGAAACAAGTTGGACCGGACCCATCGTGATAATGACCTAACGGTGACCACTACAACCAGCGGCGGGTAAGGTCCGCAGCATTTATGACCACGGTCTCCAACGGCCAAGGGAGTACTTGCTACATACTCTCTCCAGTCAATTTTAGAGTCATTTTAGATCTTTTTAGATACTACTTGATAACAGTTTTGTTACTTTAAATGTTTGTATTTTTGCTTATAGTTTGATCATTTTTATTTTAAGTCATTTGCCTAATTGATCACTTATTTAAAATTTGAATATTTTTAATCTTTAAATATATAACATAATTATTTTAATAAGAGATAAGAGAATTAAATGATAATAATTAAATTTGATAAATTATTTTAATGAATATAAATAATTTTAATTTCATCAAGATCATTTATCAAATCAAATGGTTAGTATTTATTCTCTCTATTTCTTATTTCAAAAAATCTATTACTTCATACATCTTTTATATATATATATATATATATATATATATATATATATATATATATATATATATATATATATATATATATATATATATATATATATATATATATATATATATATATATATATATATATATATATATATATATATATTTAAAATTAATGATATTTTATTTTTTAACGTGTTAAGTATATTTTTAGTCCCTCTAAATATTTCAAACTTTGTTTTAAGTCCCTCTAATTTTTTTTTAAAGAATGGACCTCCTAAATATTTAAATTTTAACTTTTGGTCTCTCATAATAAAATCATAGCTAAAATTTCTCTAATTCCGTCGCTAAATCGAAAACCATCGCTAAAATTGTTGTTAACTTGTAAAAACCGCCGTTAAAATTGTCGTTAAGTTGTAAAAACTGTCACTAAATTGCAGCAGAGAACAAAAGTTAAAATTTAAACTTTTAGGAAGATTGTTCTTTGGAAAAAAATTAGAGAAAAACTAAAAATAAAATTTGAGATATTTAGAGGGACTAAAAACATATTTAACTTTTTTTAAAATGACAAGTTACTTGTGAAATTGACAAATCATCGTATATAATCATGTTGTTGAATTTTATAGATAAAAACATAAGTTAAAATAAAATACCTCACTAATTTTCTATGAAAAAAATATGAGAAATAGACTAAAATAATTTGAATTTAAAATAAAAAAATTAAAACTGTTTGAATTTAAAATAGAAAGACTAATTACACGAATAAGAAAAAGTTGAAAATTTAATTTAACCTAAATATATTTAAAACATGAGAAAACCATATAATTTTGTGAGAAAAAAAATAGTAAGAATAATTTAAAATAGTAAGAATAATTTTGTGAATGAATTAAAATTAAAAAACCATATAATTAACTCAAATTTTTTTATTATCTCTTTTTATCTATTTGTTTCTTACAGTAAAAACTATGAATGATATTGATATTATCTAATACTACTTTTTTTTATAAATGTGATAAGTAAAAAGAAAAGGAGCAATACTCTCACACATGAAGAGGTGCATGTTAAGGCAAACAATCTGATGAGCTGGCAACATGGACTACCTGACCCGTTTTGGGTCGGCCTATGATGAATTTGGATTTTTGATGGGTTGGATTTAAAAGTTCGTAATTTAAACGAGCTACAATTTAGTTGTTTAAATCTGACTCTTCACGGACTTCGGTTATTTGGGCCGATCCGAATAATATTTAATAATTACTTTTTATTAAAAAATATTTTTTAAAATTAATTAATTAATTAATAGACTATAAACTAAAAAAACTAAAATATATATATGATTATTGATCACTAAAAAATATAAATCAATTATATTCATAAAATCTAAAATAAAATATCATAAAACTAAATTATCTTAATTAAATAATCAAGATTCAAGTTAAGATATTAGTAGTATAATATATAATAAAATGGACATTAATTATATAATATATTATAATTTTTTATTAAAATGAACATTAGTAGTAAAACGTATTATAAAATAGACATTTCTATTTTTATTAAAAAATAATATGGACATTAATTATTAATTGTATAATGTATTATAGTTTTTATTAAAAAATAGAAAAAAAAATTAAATAAGCGGATTATCTGGAATCCGGTCGGATTAGTACGATTAACATCAGCTTTAAATAGGTTGTGTTTAAAAACTCGAATGATAAACGGACTCTAAATTTTTTGTTTAAACTCTGATTTTTTGACAAACTTTCGTATCAATTCAGTTAATCCGGCCCATTTTACCAGGAGGTGGAGGTCCCTCTCCCATCAATGCATCTACTAGTATATTTCTACGGTTGACTTGTTAGTGTGATTTAATTATGTTGTTTTGTAGTGCATTTGTGGTTTAGAATTGAGCTTGTGTTTATGTTTCTGGTCATGTATTTCTTATAGTTTTGATAGCTTTTAAAGATGTATTGGACTTGAAATTGGCTAATATCCTTATTTCAGGAACGTTATTCCTACACTATTCGAAACTAATACTCACACTAAAATACTATATAGTTAATAGTGTTTTTAAAAAAATAAAAAATAAATATTTATAAACAGTATCGTGAATAGTGTGTAAACGGTACGAGAATAGTATTTTGTGTACAGTATAAATGAATAATTCGTTAATAGTAATTTTTAATGGTAAAATAAAATTAGTTAATAAATTATAAAAAAATGGTTAATTAAGTTATGAAATTGGCTAATACACACTCAAATTTTTTTAAAAATAGTAATAAAATAAAATAGGTTAATAAAATATAAAAAATTGGTGAATAAAGTTATAAAGTTGGTTAATAAATTACACAGATTTTTAAAAATAAATTTTAATAGTAAATAAAATTGATTAATAAAATATAAAAAATTAATCAACAAAATAATAAAATTGATTAATTCTATAATTTTTTAAAAATAAAAATAAAAATATTTTTAAAATATTATTATATTATTATAATATTTCACTGTTTACCGTATTGATAAACAGGAAAATAAGATAAGATGTAGGTGTAAGTTGTGTAACAAAATACATACCCAGCCGTCAAATTTTGACTAAAATTCTAGCTAAATAATTTTTAATAGTATTATTTTATTTCCTTTTTCAAATAAATAATAATTAACATTTAATATTAATTATCTCATCATTAATTTTCGTACTTCAACTATTCAATCTACAAAAAATTTAAAAGAAAATTCTCACTTGCAATATCCATTCATAACTTATCGCGTGAAAGTACTAGTAAACATTTATTTAATATTTGGAGCTCTAATGTTTTAGTAATATTCAGGATTTAAACCTCTGTTAAAAAATTTATTTAAAATAAATTGGTCGAAGTTAGAATCGTGTACGAAATATTTTCCTTATAGTATTTCAAGTATTTCTGATTTGTTTTAGAGTTTTTATGCAGGAATGCCCAGAATAATTCAGTTTTCTCGAGTTTCTGCAAGACCGATGAAAACTCGAATGTAGCGAAGAATGTTTAGAATTTTAGTGAAGAAGATGTATGTTTTATTTTTGAATTTCTGCATTCGGAATAAAGTATTTATGGTTATATTTGTATTGTTTCACAAGGTAGCGACCCATGGTGAAATAATATTCTTTTATTAAAAGTTATAATATTTGACCCACAACAACATATTTCAAAAGATGTATGTTTTCATTCTACAACATTCATGAAATATTGTCATTTTGAATTCAAAGCACAACTTCACTAGAATATTTTCTTGTCATTTTGGAACCTCAATATCCATATTAGATTATTTTGACGTTGCCTAATGGTGAAGACTTGAGTCTTGAGGATGTACTCTCCTCAAAGTCTCAGATTCGGATCTTGTTAGAAACAAATTATTTATTAACAAAAAAATTAGATTATTTTGACAACTAAATTACTAAACTATCATATTATACTAATTAAGTTATATAGTTATTTGGATCTTTATATAAAATAAATTATTATTACAATTTTTTTAAAATTGCGAAGATATTTTTAAATATCTACACTCTCCAGACACATTTATAAGTAATAAAAATTTTTTTTAGATACATTAAATAATTGATATATCTGATATAAAATAATGACTAAATACATAATTTATTCAATAAATTTAAAAAGATTTTTGTTGCTTATAAATGTATTCAGAGTAGTATATAATAAAATAAAACTATAAGGATTATAGTTAAAAAGTTAATTTATAGTCGGTAGTTTATATTAAAAAATTAGTTGACTACAACGAAAGTATTTAAAAGTTGGACTTGGTTATATAAATTTAAAAATAACTTTAGTGCATAAAATAAAAAACAATAGCGTATAGAAAAAGGGTAAAAAGTACATAAGAGAAGCTTGTCATCAAATTTTTTTTATCAAACAAATAAATATAGGGCCCACCTAGTGCAACCAAATTTTTAACTTAAATGAAAAACAAAAAGCAAGAAAAAAAACTTTTAACATAAATCTGTAAAGTTTTTGAGAGATTTTTAAAAATATTATTATGCTAAGTAATAATTTTATAAATTTTTTCCATCAATTTTTCTTTTCAAAAATTTATATAATTAATAATAATAATAGAAAAGAGGTGATGTACATAATCAATCACAATATATATTCAATTATAACACAATTTTATTTAATTTTTTAATAAAACAAATTTATTAATTTTTTATTATTATTATTTAAATAATTATTATTATATTTCCAATACATTAATTAAATAAAAATTGTTTTATAATATTTCTTTCCCACTAACTCATACTAATGCATAACTCTTAAAATAAAAACCACTTATAAATATTATGATTTCAATAAAAAATTAAATAAGAAATTAAGTTAAAAAACTTCTCTCTCCAATAATCTATTAACTAATACATAACTTTTAAAATAAAAACTGCCTATTATACTTTGATAAATACTCTAATACCCTTGAATCAAGACAATTAATATAATCAATTCTTTTAGAAAATACAATTACATTTTAAAAAATATTAAATAAGAATAATTACTTTTAATAGACTAAAAATGAGTAAAATATAATTTTTTGAAAATACTCTACAAAGTATTAGATAGATAATATAACTATTAAAAATTATATTTAAAAATAAATTATAATTATGCAGAGACATTTAACTATTGGAGAAAACTTACCCAACATTTTATAGATATAATTTTGTACTAATTTTTAATTAAACTATAATAGATATACTTAAATATCTTTTAAAAAGTCAAAATAAAATAAAATAATTATTTTATTATTATATTTTTATTGAAAATAATAAAAACTACACCTATAAAATTATACTTAAATTATTCTCTTAATTATAAAGGTATGAATTCCCATTTTCAAAAGGTAAAATTTTAAATCATTAAATTTTTTTTAAAATTGTATTATTAAAATGATTCTTGTTGTGAATGGTGACATTAGAATGACGAAAGTGCCCTCTAATACAAACCACAACTTTTTTTAGTTACACGAGGATTAGGGTGAGTGTGTGTTGTTGGTTTGTTGTTCCCTTTTTTGTACTCCAATTGTTTTATGGGCTTTACTAGTGTGGGGAGAACTTTTTGTTGGTGAAGCATTGAAGATATGGGTTTGACATAAAAGCCCATGTGTCGTTGTTTTTGCCAAATGTCAAGAGTTAGTTAATTAGCTTTTGAGCATGATTGAAAATTATCAATAATTTTATCACTTTATGATTTGCATGAACAATTATCTTATCCTTTTCACTTTAGAGTTTCATTTCAATTAAAACACGTGTAATATGCTATGGCCTTTTGATCATTTCAAACACCATCTTTAACTAGTTTTATCCATGTTTAAAGAATTGAACCATAAATTGAACCATAGAACGACTGGTTAGAGGTCTAACTGGTTTAATCACACTAGAATCGGATGAATAATAAGTATAAATAAATAAATTGATTAGGACATTTGTAATTTAAACTTGATCAGTCTAAGTCGATTAGATTAAACTCAAATTACTAATATGGACAAAGCCAATAAATACTCAACTTGTTTGAAATTTAATGAAAAGGAACACTTAGGTTTAAAAACAAATTATTTTTATTCTATAATGTAGTGTAATAACTTGTTAGACAATATATTACGGTTTAAAAAGAGAGGTAGAATAGACTATTTTAAAAGGAAAATTTTGTTTTAAAATGTTTTAAACTATGACGCACGAAAATAAATTTAGATCATTTATTCGAACCGTTAATGAAAAGATCGGATATGCATTATAAAACTAGTTTACATATGATGAGAAAAACAACTGATATAATTTCAACAATCAACTTTGCATAAACCATACTACAACAATCAATTTTCAATGAAATAATCGACAAAAATTAACTAAGACAATTTGTCGAACACTTGGAGTGCAATCGATAGAAACCATATTTTTGTTTGATTTTGTTGATGTTAGAAATCAATCACAATCACAAGGATTGTAATCAAATCAACAAATAGTTTATGGTATTAACCTAAGAGATTATCTCGATGTATCGATCACACAATTTGAAATTTTTACAATTTGCAATAAAACATAAAGCATAGAGTAAGAGAGAAAGAGAGCAACATCAGGATTTATTTTGGCAGTTTCCCAATTAGCCTCGCTATGGGTACTTATGTCCCCAATTCCGTTTTGAATTGAGATAATGAAAATTAACCTTTACAAAAATGTTGATATAAGAGAATAAGTAGTAATCCAACAAGCAAAATCCTAAGTATGTTGTTGATTCTATCTTCTTATTCCCCCTTGATCTTGAGCTCGATCAAGTGAACACGATACTTCCAATTTGGTCCTCCGTGTCACACTTCTCCTTTGCAAGAACCCACAATCTTTAAGGACTTCACTCGGCTGGATCCAAATGTGACTGTATCGTGACCTTAAGATTTAACAATTTAATCCTCCTTCTTGCACTACTCCTTCGACCGAATCCACCGTTCTTCGAAGCTTTCACTCGAATTATATAAAACGTTGAAGCATAAAAGCAATAAAGCACAAGATAATTGGTAGCTCTGTTCAGTGCAAACCACGCCTACGTATGGGGGACATCCAAGAAAGAAAATTCAATATCAATAATATTAGTACTTAGTCTTACATGAACACACCTTATTCATAGCCTCTTCCTAATACTGTCCAATGACTTTCTATCTAGGACTCCCCTTAAATACGAGAACCCCACTCACTTTCTCTCAATCACTAACCCTAATGATCAACTTTAATAAACAACTTAAAAAATATTGTGTAACAACTCAATTAAACTAACCAAACTCTATGCTTTAAAATATGAATGAAAGCGCTGGAGTGGTGAACAAAATCATACAAACAAAGACTCAAAATATAAATCCTAACACAAGACATCTTCAATACATGCACACCTCAAATTTTAAGTTTAAGTATCCTTAAATAGTAATGTAAGATATTTTGTTAAGATTTGTTTTTTAAATATCCTCCAAAAAGATTTGATTTGATTCAAATTTAAATCTTCATTTAAATTGATTTGATCATGTCCAATCAAATCAAACAAATCTACATAAATGCATTGCTAAAAGACATTAACAAGTCTACAACAAGTTCGATTGAAACAACAAGAAAATAACACGGAGAACAACTACGATATTGGCCTACTGACAAGGTTCATATGTTGCACACAACTTGAGACATCTGTTTCCACATGTGTCCCATTTTCACAAAAATAGCTTGAACATACCGTGTTGTTTTGCATACTGCCGTCAATCCAAAAGAAACAACAATCATTGTTTTGTGCTAATTCTTCTAAAACACAATTTTTACAACATCATTCTACTGTGAAATGTATAAGCATAAGAAGTTGTGGCCTATTTTTTCCGTGGCAAAAGTTTTCAAAATGATTATTAATAAATTCAACATTGTAGAATTTTTGAGAAATTACAACACTTCAGTTATTTTTGAGAATTTTTTGAAACTCCTTTAGGAGTAGTAGAACAGGAAAGTGGTTGTGCATGTTAAAGTTGATGTTTAAGGATGAACAAATTACTTTTATTCCGTGCGATGCACGGGATAAATCATAAATAAATATTATACATGTGCAATGCACATGACAAATTATAAATAGATATTGTACATAAGAAAAAGATTAAGATTTTTTTTATTTAATAGTTGAAGTATATAGAAATTAGTGGTGAAGCAATGATATGGAATAATTGATATTAAATATTGATTATTATATTAAATAATATTTATTAAAAAAAGAAAAGAAAATAATATGATTCAAAATTTTTTATGAGAATTTTACTTTAAATTTAGCGCCTAAATATGAAATTTTTTATAAATAATATGATATATGCTAGACTAATTCAAAATGAATTGTTCAAAAATATTTTATACTTAATAATTTGGCTTATTAATTTACTATATATTTAATCATAATATATAAAAATAATACTAAACTTACTAATTTTTTAAATATTATTACAAAATAAAATATAACAATACAAATTTATATAAATAAAAAACAATGATTAAACAAACTATAACACTATATTAATTTTCATCATAATTGTTTTTGATGACAATTCAAAAATTCATTTTTTAAAAATTGAAAGGGGCAATAAGTTTCAAACTAATGATTGAGTAATAGGTGTTGTTGGTGCTGTAGTGCATGTTCAATTTCTTATTGAATCATTTTTGCAGTTTACGTAAAATAACGAATTTAAAAAAGAATTGGTATTGATGGATCGAACGCCTCACCATGTTGTCAAAAACCTAAAAACCTAAAGCTCTTCCGATATGCCTCTCATACAAGAAGAATAACTCTATGGCACAGAAATGCACCGCCCATTATTTGATATTTAGAAATTTATTTACTCAAATTTTTTTTTTACTGTTATCAAATTGATAAAAAAAATTGAATTTTTGATACTTCAGACCATTCCGATACTTTTTTGGCGCATACCAAAAATTCTTTGTATTTTTATAAATTCTCAGTATCTATTTACCGGATATTTTCAAATTTTTGGTACAATTTACTGAAAATTGAAAAAATCAAGTATAATTTAAGAAAATTAATACACGTATCGAAAATATCTTAAATTCTCATATAAAAGCAATACAGAAAATTGTATATTTTTGGTATATTTTATTCAAGTATAAATTTATACGTTTAAAAAACAATAAAAATTAAGTCCCAATATTATCGAAAATTTGAAATTTCCGGTATATAAAAAAATACCGGAAATTTAAAATTTATGATTATTTTTTATACTGAAACCATACCGAAAATTTAAAATATCAGGTATTTTTTCGATACCAAATTTTTGAATTTTTGGTATATATTCTACATACCGGATATTTAAAATTCCCAGTAAGGATTTTAACTGATTATACATTCTGGAAATTCAAAATATCCGGTACCGAAAATTTGGAATTTTCGGTACAAAACATGTGACACGGTAAAAATGGTAAATCTCACAAAATTTCAGGTATTTCCTACGAAATTTCTGGTATGTACTAGAAATCACTAAATATATGATATTTTCTGATAATATTTTGATAAAAACACCATATTTAAGAGGTGGCAGGTATAACTGTGGAGGTGACAAAAAAATACTCTTATATTTTGGAGGCTCTGTGCAACAAGCCTGTTGCACGGGTCCAAAACCGACCATGTGTTAAATCAAATATAATATTATGATATAATACAAGAAACAAGAAAATTAACTTAACTTACAAATAAAAGTATTTAATATAAATTTAGTTTTATAAAAATAAAAAATACATTTAAAGAAAAAACAAAATTGACTTAAAAATATTAACTTTTAAATGATTTTAGTTAATATTAATACTAAAAAACGACACAAATATTTATTTTTATAAATAAACATGAAACAATTATAATCGATGATTCTATAATTTTTTTATTATTTTATATATATCATCACTATACTATTTATTTATTATTTAGATCGATATTACAAAAATTGTGTCAACACATGAGAAGATAACTACTAAATTATTTTAATATTTTTTTAATAAAAAATATATTTTCGACGAGTCGACATTATTTATTTTATTTTCTTAAAATATATTTCTTTTGACTCACGGAAGTTAATTAATTTATATATCTTTTATATTTATTTTTCTAATAATAACTATATATTATTTATTTAATATTTATATCGACTTTGCGTGAAGCGAATGTACGAGCCGTATAATATTTACACATGACTTGTCTTGTGTGTACGTGTGCAAGTGTGTTTTTTAAAAATTATTTAAAATGTAAAAATACTTTAAATATTTTATCCAAACATTATATTTAGGTCCATGTTATTCTAATTCACTACAAAAATTATTTCTGAGTAAAGTTCTCTACTCAAACACATTTTTAGCGTTTTCTTAATGTTTAAATTGAAATTCATGTTTGGACGTTATAGAAAGTTTTTTCTTGTGGCCTGTTAACTCTGAAAAGCTGGACAAAAAAGTTATTTCTTGGCCCATTAAAATGTACATACCTGAACTGTAACTATTAGGCTCACTTACCAAATATATTCCATGCTTAGAGAAATTTTTGCCTCATACTCCTACCTTTATCTCCATATCCCTGCATTGTATAAAAAATATCCACTCTACAATAAATATATATATTTAACTAAATTATTATTTTATTTTTTAAAATATTTTTTAATTTTTATTTTATATATTAGAAGATTTTACAAAAGTGTTTTAAAAATTAACGTTGTTTATTTGTGTACCGATAAACTTTGCAAAAGAGTTTAGAAAATTTATTTTTATATAAATTTTGACTTTATATAACAGAAAATTTTGCAAAAGAGTTTAGAAAGTCAATTATTTACATTGATTTTTTATTGTGTATTTGAAGATTTTACAAAAGAGTTAAGATAGTTAATTTGTTAATATTTTTTAATTTTTATTTTATGCATCAAAAGAATTTTTAAAAGTGTTTCGAAAATTATTTTTTAATATTTATTTTGTGTATTAGAAGACTTTGCAAAAGAATTCCGATAATCAATTTTTAACTTTATTTTGTGTATCATAAGATTTTATAAATGAATTTCGAAAATCAATTTTTTAATATTTTTTAATTTTTAATAAAATTTTATATAAGAGTGTTTTAGTAAAAAAAATATGGAGAGGAGAATAAATATTGGAGTATGAGGTAAAATTTTCTGTTTATGATTATTTTAATTTTTTAACTTAAGAAAAACACAAGTTTGTTATTCAAAAACAATGTTTAACTCAATACGCACGCATTGTAACCATGGAAGGGATGAGCAATAGGGGTATTAACAAATTAGAGCATGGGTTAATACAACGTCTAGTTGTCTCAGCATAATAGAGATACAAGATACAAGTTACTTTTTATAAGTTCCTTGATTTTAAGAATTGGCTTAATTTTTGTAAAACAAATAAAAGTAGCAATAATATATTATACAATATGATATATGCAGCAAAAGTCTTATTGGAATGCCTAAACATATTGTGTTGAGTAAAATCAACATCTGAAACAACATGTCAAAGAGGATGTCATGACATTAGACATCACGCTACTGAACTGTCAAAGTTTGTTGCAATTCTGTTTTAAGTTATGCAGAATATTTTGGGAATATTATGCATCATATGTGGCGTGTAAGTGAAGGCATATGTGGAGGTCTAGAAGATTCAATCAGAAGCTGAAGAGAGAAATCAGGTTGAGGACCTTCATTGTAGCAGAAGTTTTCTGCTTGTTTATTTTTCTATAGAGTTTGTTAATGCAGTTTGTTACAGCTATAAGTTGTTGTTTGAAGGCTCAAATCCAGTTGAGTAATAGGTTATAAATAAGGACGTTGTAACCTAGTTTTAGCAAGCTAGCCAAATATAGAAAGATGTAATCATTAGGATTAGCTATGTAAGTGAACCAACCAGATTGTGGGATGATCACTGATTTGTACCTCGAAGCCCGTAGGCAAGAGGATTATTGTACTCACTCAGAAGCTATGAAGCAATAAGTGCAATTGTGTTCTTGGAAGAAGCTGTGAAGCAATTCCAAGTTTATGTGAGTCACGAGTTTGACTGTTTTGTGTTTGGAGTGATGTTCCTCAAACTTGTTGTTTTTGTTGCAGGGGTTTGCAACAGATATGTATCACTAGGGAGTGAGCAGAGGTTCTCTTCTCTTAGATGGGCTTCTAAGATAAAGGTTTCATTGGGTAGTGATTAGGTAAACCGGAGGTTGTTTACATAAAATAATACTATTGATAGTAGAGTCTTCTTCCTGGCTTTGGGCCCCTAGATGTAGGTTGGTTGAACCGTACTGGGTTAACCATTTTGTTGTGTTTTTATTACTTTCCTGCACTGTATAATTCTGCTTTGTCTGTTTATAATAATGTCAGACCAGATGTCTTGACATCCTTATAGGACATCTGGGTCTGCTACACCAGAAATTTCAATTGGTATTAGAGTAGGCATCCTGTCTGTTTTTGGATGAGATTCTAGGTAGGATACTTTCTGGTTGTGTATAAGGTAGAAGGTTTGAAGATTGTTTGAACAGAGCTGGTTCATATTGTATGGTCCCTTGAAGTGGAGGATGGACCCATTTGTGAAAGACTAGTGTGTATTGAAGACCAACCTGACCAAAATTGTTGTACCTTCTTGATGAAAGAAGATAATGAAGCTAGAACAAAGAGAGCTTAAATTCAAAGACTTCATGCGGGAGTGAAGAACTTGGATTAAATTGTTCAACTTACATTTAGCATAGAGAAGAAAATTGTCAAAACCTTCATGCTGGAGTGAAGATATTGATAAGGTAACTCTTGTGCTTATGTGTTTCCTTCTGGTCATGTATTGGCTATGTCTAGTCTATTGCTTGGTGAGAAGAAAGTGTATTGTAGGGTTGATTTATTTTCAATCCTTAGTTTTCATGCTTACGTTTGAATTATGAGTAAGCATTGTGTAAATTTTGTTGAAGTATTGCTATATTCCGCTGCATAGCTTCTGATACAACGCTTAAGGCGCAAGAAGAATTCTAGGGTTATTTTTTTCAACAAAATATTTGGCAGATTTTTACAACTATATTAAAAGTGTGAAAGATACTTGAGATCTTCCTCAAGTCCACTCATAAAGACATTTATTAATAGAGTTGATGAGTATCAATTGATCAATGATCCTCATACACATTTAAAGACATTTAAAGACCTTGAAGATTGTCAAGGATGATGTGTTCCAAGGAGATGGAACTGATGTTCTATGGGATGTTAGAACATTACTTCAGCAGGTATGCAGATGCTAGTAGAACAATAGATGTTATGGGTGCTAAACAAATGTAGTGTGAGTACATATGTTTGGAACCTACTCCTGATCTAGAAGAGAAGACATCTGCTTTGTATTAGTTGATCAGGACACGATCAACAAGTTATCTACTCTAGATGTCAGTTTATTTCTGACCAAAGCTTATGGGAGTATAGAGGTTGAGCTCAATGCAAGTAAAAGGACTCATAAAGGTATATTCTACAGTCCCTTTATGTGAAATCAAAATGATCTTGTATCTGGAAGATCCTTCTGATCAAAGGAATCAGAATTGTGGAATTCTGTTCATGACCATAGAACATATTCAGTTTGGAGCAAAATAATGTGATTCAACCACAACGTTTATTGGTCCTGAGTGTTGACTTCCCTAATATACTGCCTTGGATGGGTATTGTCTTGAAGAATTAAGGGAGATAGATTGCTTTAAAGAATATGTATATTTTTGTGTCATGCTTAGGTAAGTCTGTTGATGACACGCAAATACATCATTTATTTGACTTGATCAATGCATGTTTTCTAGTTGTTTTGATTTGAATTTGCACTATTATGTTGGTATTAGTTTTTTCCCAGGTATTTATCCATTTAAGAAGCGTGTGCGAAGAAACAAAGCAAAACAAGCGAAAAATAGAAGAAATGGAGCAATTTGTACTCGAGATGTTGTCCGACGATTCTGGCCATAAATTTTTATCTGTAAATCAGAATGACGCCCAGTTAGAAGGGTTGGAAAGCTAACACAAAGATCTATATCTTAGGAAGAGTACACATGGCGGGCTCCACAGGTACATGGCGGGCGCCACCTTCCAAAACTTGAAACCGTTGAGAACGGTTAGAGAAGTTCCACGATCTAGGCAGTTTCTTCATATGACGGGCGCCATGGTGTGTATGGCGGGCGCCACCTTTAGTAATTCTTTCCCCCCCAAAAAGGAGTTGGAGGGAAGTCTTGTAATTTCAAGGATTTCTATTTTTCTTCAAATAGGAGTTTTCAGTTTTAGTTTTGTTCATCCAAGCTTAGTTACAAACTTAAGCCATATACTGTCAGTATTGTAAAGCGATAAACTCCTCACATCGAAGGGTTATTGCACTGTTGATCGAGTTTGTAATCGAGTTTGGATCACTTTAGTAGAAGTTAACCCTGTCGCCATTTTCATTTCCAGTTGTACCTGATTTAAACCCTCCGTTTTGGAGTAGGTTTCTATTTACAAGTCTTGCACTACTTTATTTATTTCATCTGCACTTGTTTACTTTATTTATTTTCTTGCACTTGCTTTACTTTATTTACTTGTTTATTTCCTTGCACCTTTTACTTGCTTTTTATGTTTTAATATGACTGGCTAATGTAACACCCGAGTCCAAAAGAAGGCGGGGGGTGGTTACACCGCATGGAACACCTGAGGCCAAAGAAGGCAAGGGTGGTCACCATATTAGAATGAGAGGGATCCTAAGACTACGCAGGTATGAGACTGCATGGTTAAAGGAGGCTTATAAGAATTAATTAGTACTGAAATTCCTGGCAGCAGATACTTGATGTCACAGAGAATGTTATGACACAGTATCTGACACTATGTTAACAATTCACACATGAATCTGAAGCAAATAACACAATAAGTTGTTCACCCATTCGGTTCAACAAACCTACATCCGGGGCTACCAAGCCAGGAGAAAGTTCACTATTAGCGATATCAATTCGAAGACCCTACAGCCAACACACCTGTTGACAGTCTTCTCACTTAATCACTACCCAATGATCCTTTTACCTAAGTCCTACTTAGATATGAGTTCCTACTCACTCCCCCTCAATCACAGCAGTGATATCAACCTATTGACTAATTGAATTGTGAAGACACACTTCAATAAAATATCTTGATCTTGCTTCAAAGCTTCAATCAAGAGACAAACACTCGTGCTTTAAAGCTTTGAGTGATAAACTACCCTTACAGCAAATCCTAGTCCAATGCACTTATCAATTGATAGTTGCTTGACTCACAAGAGAAACTAGAATTACAAAAACCAACTGTTACTAATCCTAACAGTACACAAACAACAAGCTGCTATCTCTTCAATATAATCCAAGGGCGTTGCAGCAGAGTAAGGGTTCTTTTCCTTTTATAGAAGCGATTGAAACTTGTTTGGGCTTCCATAAAGATAGCTAGGGTTCACTTAATTTACTCCTAAAAACATGGTCTTTTCAACAACCAATTTAGGTTTAATTAAGTTTAACCTAGCAGCCACGTGAGCATGCTTTCTAATAACAGAAAAACAATATTTAGCTCAACAAACTTCACGAAAAATCTCGGTACAAGCATTCTCGAAGAATGTCATAACATCTGTTATGACATCGATTGTTTTTCGAATTTCCAACAACTTTAGCTTCAGCTGAAATGTCTTTTAACATCCTTAGCGGTAGGATTTATCTTCAATCTCTGAATGTCATGACATCCATCATGACATTGCTAAAGCCTAGTTTTACCAAACATAATGCAAACTTAAAAACACTAACAAACTCCCCCTTTGGCACATTTTTGGCTAAAACTACTTAACCTATCAGAGTACATATGCAACAGAAGACAAACTAGTTCTAAGCTTAAATAAACTAGAACCTAGAGATAAGATAAATTCTACCCATACAAAAATCCCACAATTGCCCCACAAACAAAATTTAAACAGGCCATACAATTTCCCCAAAGTCCCAAGTCCCATACTACTGTCATACAGTAGTTCTTCTCCCCCTTTTTAGCCATAAAGGGCCAAAGGAAACCATACAAGTTCCCCAAACTTTTAATCAAACAGTACCGGAAACAATTATACCAGCATATAATTAAGTACTAGCATTGTTTTGAGAGGTACATTTCTGTCAGGACATTACAAATCTGTCAATAATGATTACAGCCATTCAAACAAAGTTGGGAAAATACAAGAATCAAAACAAAACAGAAAACAAATAACAAGAAAATTGACAAAAGCAAAGAAAGGGGAGCAACATCTCAAGTGCTTTCTCCGGAAGAAGCACTGTGGAAGAAGCATCTTGAACCTTCTTGACCACCATCCGAATATCATCATCTTGATCACCAACATCATTATCAGCTTTCTCTTCATCCTCAACCTCTGTGTCCTGCTCTAGTTGAGAGATTAGCTCTTCCAGACTTTGCTTTCGTGCTTCAAGCTCCTTACAAGTTGCTCTTAGCACAACAATGACATTTGCCTTCTGAGAATTTTCTTTGACAACTGATGTCTCAGCAGATGTCATGACAATGTCTGGGACATGCTTCCCTTGGAACAGTTTGTAGTGGAATCCAAGAGCAGGGGCTCTCTTGCAGACTGAATCTCTGTCACCAAGAATGTCTGGATGCTGATTAATTATAATTCCACACAGCAGGGAAGGAAAGGCTATTGGTCCTTTGATAGCATAGCTGTTAGCATGCTTGAGTGTCTTGATCAAAAATGTAGGATCCATAGTCAAAGGTAGCCTGAGTACCTACTGCATAAATGAATCTTCCCAATCCATTAGAAATGGTGGATTTGTGATTGGTTGGGACCCAGTTTGTAGCACCAATCTTATGCAGTATGGCAAATTTGACACTCAACTTGCTAGCTGAGAGTTTTCCCTTTAAAGGCCATTGTCTGACTTGTTTGGCAGTGATGGTTTGACAAATCTTGTTGTCAGTTTCCTCCAGCTCTGGCTGAGTATTAGCAGATCTACCTAGGAATCTATTGATCACATTTGGGGAAAACCTAACTTTTCTCCCCCTCACATAAACAGTATGGTAGTCATCAGAGTTCCTATCCCCACAGCCATTTGAGATATTGACAATAAAATCTCTCACCAAAGCTTCATAACAGTTTGAGAGTTTCTCCACTGTTTTCATCAGTCCTGCCTCCTTAATCAGGTCAATGATCTCCTTGCACTCTAAAGCACTCTTGTTCAACTCTCTTTCTAGTGCAACCCTCTTTAAACAAACATACTTCCATCTTCCAGCACTTTCAGGATGATGGAATTAGATGTTATCAATTGCCACTTCAGGCACCTTGGGAAGTTTTACAAGTGTTGGTTTCTTTCTTGAATGTATGTCAGTGACATTCTCCTCAACATCAAACTCAGAGTCATGATCAGACTCCACAGGTTCAGGTTCCTTCCTCTTTTTCACAATAGGTGTTCTCTTTGGTTTAGAGTCACCACCAACAGTTTTCACTCTACTTCTCCTTGTAGAGGATCCAGCCTTGTGATACTTCTCAGTTTTGCACACATCTTCAGTATCTTCCTCAGGGCTCTGTGTGAATGCCTGTTTTCCCTTCGTTTTCATCATTCTTTTTGCAATGCTTGGATTGACATTGGCAATAAGATCATTGTCCGAGAACATCTCATCTAAATCAATGACTGGAGGTTTAGTTAAGTGATTAGATTCTTGAACTGGTGACTCTTCCAAAATGCTGTCAGAAATGTAGTCATCAGGGACTTTACCAGAGACACACTTTGCTGGTGATTCTTCAAGAATACTATCAGAAATATAATCAGCAGTGGCTTTATCAGAGCAACATTTTGCTGGGGACTTCTCAAGAATGCTTTCAGGGATCTCATCTTCCTTATTAGCAGAGATTTTATTACAAGCATCATCAACACCTACTTCAGACTCTTTAACAGAAAGGTCTTCATTATTCTTGACAGGAGAAGTATCATGATCACCAGATGTCTTGACATTCTGTGACATCTGGATCAACTGCTAAGCTAGGGCTAGTGATTTTTCATTAGAGGACTGAAACCCGAGAAGTTGGTCTTCATTGAGGATCCGGTTACCAATCTAGCAATGGCTATATGCACCCTAGACTCCTCTGTGTTTACCATTTCGGGGAATAGAAGAGGATGGTGAAGTCTTTAAGGTGATGCTTGCGTCCTTCTTGCATTCCTTGTACGCAATTTCTTGACCTTTTAAGGTGCATGGCCATTCTTGAGAGATGATTCTCGAGCTTCAACATGCATGTCCTCGATTCTAACTTCATCCATGGCGGAAGATGATGAACCGATTTTTGAGAAGATGAAGATGATGAAGACATATTTCTTTGGAAGATTTTGAGGAAATGAGGCGAGAATGGGAGGTTTTGAAAGTTTCTTTTAGATGAAGGAAATATGATACTTTCAAAGAAGAAACTATTATATGAAGGAGTCTCTTCCTATTCTTGGACCTTTTAAAAATAAGAGGAAAATACTTAAATATCCTACTTATAAATACTTGAAGAAAAGATCCTTTCCATTCCTTGTTGTATGCAAGGTTAATTGCTACAATTCCTCATTTGGACAATTACCCAACTTGCCCTTAACATTTCAAATGGCTAGTCTCAAGCACTTTAGTAAAAGTGTCACGGTACAATGTCATGACATCTGTATGACATTGTATTCGATCGACATCTGCTTCATCCGGATCATCGAGAACAATTGCTACCGGTGCTATGTGATCGATCTCGACTTTGTCTGAGAATACAGTTTTGCTTCTTATGACCCAAGCAGGATGATTTCTCAAGATGAACCATCCTTCAAAGAGCTTTCACACAAGCATTTATCAACACTTTTTCACTTATTTTCTTGGACAACTTCAAGTGTGTAGGAGCGGTGTCCTTTTATGGTGACATTCTTCATCCGGTCCCTTGTCAATCCTCCTTGCATATTTGCTCTGTGAAAGTTGTGTTGAGACTTCCATTATTGTGTCGACATTCCTCCAAACACTATGTCACCAACATAAATTTGAATCACCATTGTCTTTCCTCCTTTATTCTTGAAGGAGACTTTTATCAAGAATTTTTCCTATATCCTTTATCGAAGTAGCTTGGTCACCTATCATACCAAGCCCTAGGAACTTCTTGACTCTAGAAGCGGTGATGTCTAGACATTGGTTGTGACATTACGGTTTGCTTTCCAACATTACACTTATCATGATTCTCCTTTATCGGTGTGAAGTCTTGGTATCCCGATTGCCTCCATGGAATTGATTCTTTTCATTCCTCGAGATGAAATTGATCAAGTTCTTGCTGCCACAACTTTACTTCCCTTTATCTTTGTGTAGAACTCAAAGAGGACAGTGGTGCTCTCAGAATCCCACTTGTAGCAGTTGTCTTTTGATCTGACTCCTCTCATAATCACTACTTGATCACCATTGATTACAAGACATTCAGACTTGGTGAAGCTGACTGTGAATCCCATATCACATAGCTGACTTATGCTAATGAGATTTGCAGTCAAACCTTTTACCAGCAATACTCCATTCAAATTTGGAACTCCAGACCAGTTTGAGTTTCCAATACCTTTGATTTCTCCTTTGGCTCCATCTCCAAAAGTAACACAACTGGTAGAGTGATGCTTAACATCATTGAGAAGATTCCTGTCTCCAGACATGTGCTTGGAACACCCACTATCAAAGTACCACTCTTTCTTGGTAGACATACTAAGAGAAGTGTTAGCTACCAGAGCAACAGTCTTCTTCTTCCACTGTTGAGAGTATGATACCCTGTTGGTTTTAGGCTTCACATAAGACCCTTGAATAGGATATCCATGAAGTGCGAAAGATTTTATGTGACCAAACCTTCCACAATAATGACATCTCCATCTTTGAAACTGTTTGTTCATGTTTCTATGATTTTGATGTTGCACCCAATGTTGTGACATCTGCTTTGACATTGGTCTATTAGGTCTGTTCTTCCTTTTGTTATAGACAAACTTCTTAGTCTTCATATACCCTGAGGCGCACTTCAGCTTGTGGTATGACATCTTCTTTGTCATTGACTTCCGGTTTGTTCCATTCACAGTTATTTGCAAATCTCTTTGTAGTCATATAGCTTTGACACATTTCCTATTTTGGGTTGTGACACTGCTTTGACATTGTTTTCCTATGTCTCTTCTTCTTAATGTCACCAACAGTTGCTTTTCACCACATATCCTAGACCATGCTTATTTCTGCATTTTGTCCAAGTGAAGAATTTCTTCCGACTTATCGATTACCAGATGTCAACATTTTGTGATTTAGACATCGATCAAGTTTGGAATTCACATAACAATATCACTATTGAGGTGATTTATAGTGGCGGTGTTTTCCTCTTCTCGACCTCAACTTCACATTCTCGACTTCCAACTTCTCAATCGACTTTTACGCTCCTCATTCTGCGACATGCTTCACCATTTTTATACACGCTGTAGTTTTGACAAGCTCTTCAAATGTCACTTCCTCATCACTAGAATCCATATCGAGTTGTACACTCGAGAGCGGTGACAAGTTTGGCACCTTCTTCCTCGATTCACTTCCTAAATCACCATCGGTCAAGTGACACCATTCCTTTCTTTTGTTTTTAGAAAGGTGGGACATTCGACTCTAATATGTCCAAATCGTTCACATTCATGACATTGGACTTGCCTTGACTCCTTTTCTTGACTTGGATCTTCTGGAATCATAAGATCTGCGATGTCGATGTGTCCTTGACATGTGACCTTGACTTTGGATCAATTCTCTGATCGGTTTGTTGAACTGTCTTCCAAGCATGGATATAGCTGATATCTTCTCCTCATCTTCCTCCTTGCATCCCTCTTGAATTGGATACAAGTGCTATGCTTTTGTTCTTCTTGTCAGCAGTTTCACCGATTCCCATCTCAAAAGTCATAAGAGATCCTATCGGTTCTTCAACCTTCAAGGTGTGATGTCCCGAGCCTCCTCTATTGCGGTGACTTTCATTGCAAATCTCTTAGGCAAGGATCGAGAATCTTTCTCACCGACTTCTCTTGACATCTTTTCACCAAGTGCTCACGAGGCATTGGCAATTTCAAAATATTCATGTGAAATTCATGAATATTCTCATCTTCCTTCATCTTCAAATTCTCAAATTTGGTAGTGAGCATCTGAAGTCTTGACATCTTCACCTTGGATGTTCCTCATGAGTAGTTTAGAGTGTCCCAAACATCCTTGGCCTCACATTGATGAACCATCAAGATATTCCTGTCAATACCATTGAAGAGCATTCAATGCTTTAGAGTTCCCTAGAGCTAGCTCTTCTTCCTCTTTGCTCCATTCCTCCTCGGGTTTCAAGACAGAGTGCCATCTTTCTCAAGCTTGGTGGGATGTTTCCATCCTTTATCGGCTCTCCAAGCTTTAATGTCCACGATCTTAAGAAGGCAACCATACGAGGTTTCCGGTAATCATAATTAGACCCATCCGAATAGGTGGTCTTCCTCCAAATCCTCCTTCTTTATCCATTACGCGAAACTATTATCCCTAGATCTCACCCGGAAATAACAGCGGTGCCGCTCGATGCCAATTGAAATTCTTGGCGGCGGATACTTGATGTCACAGAGAATGTTATGACACGATTCGACACTATGTTAACAATTCACACGAAATACGAAAACAAAATAACACAATAAGTTGTTCACCCGTTCGGTTCAATAAACCTACATCCGGGGCTACCAAGCCAGGAGAAAGTTCACTATTAGCGATCAATTCGAAGACCCTACAGCCAACACACCTGTGACCTTCTCACTTAATCACTACCCAATGATCCTTTTACCTAAGTCCTACTTAGATATAGTTCCTACTCACTCCCCTCAATCACGGTGATATCAACCTATTGACTAATTGAATTGTGAAGACACACTTCAATAAAATATCTTGATCTTGCTTCAAAGCTTCAATCAAGAGACAAACACTCGTGCTTTACGACTTTGGTGATAAACTACCCTTACAAAGAAATCCTAGTCCAATGCACTTATCAATTGATAGTTGCTTGGCTCACAAGAGAAACTAGAATTACAAAACCAACTGTTACTAATCCTAACGTACACAAATAACATCTTGCTATCTCTTCAATATAATCCAAGGCGTTGCGAGAGTAAGGGTTCTTTTCCTTTTATAGAAGCGATCCCGAAACTTGGTTTGGGCTTCCATAAAGATAGCTAGGGTTCACTTAATTTACTCCTAAAAACATGGTCTTTTCAACAACCAATTTAGGTTTAATTAAGTTTAACCTAGCCACGTGAGCATGCTTTCTAATAACGGAAAAACAATATTTAGCACTCAACAAACTTCACGAAAAATCTCGGTACAAGCAGTTTGAGAAGAATGTCATTGAATGTCATAACATCATTATGACATCGATTTTCTGAATTTCCAACGACTTTAGCTTCATCGAAATGTCTTTTAACATCCTTAGCGGTAGGATTTATCTTCAATCTCTGAATGTCATGACATCCATCATGACATTGCTAAAGCCTAGTTTTACCAAACATAATGCCAACTTAAAAACACTAACAGGTACTACCTATACCAACAAGATGCATCTTCTTTTCGGGAGCATGTTCCATAAGAACTCCATAGTTAAGCGTGCTTGACTTGGAGTAGTATTGGGATGGGTGACCTTCTGGGAAGTTTCCCGAAAAGCGTGCGAGTGAGACCAAAGCATGCTGAAAAGACTTGTGTTGGTCTATGAGGTTAGTCGATGATCCTGAAGGCCTTCAGGGGCGTTACAAATGGGATCAGAGCCAGACCTCTCCCAATACGATGTGGTTCGAGGACGAACCATGCGGAAGCTGGTGGGCATGTACACCGAGTCCAAAGAAGGCGGGGGTGGTTACGCTGCATGGAACACCTGAGGCCAAAGAGGGCAAGGGTGGTCGCCACATCAGAATGAGAGGGATCCTGAGACTATGCAGGTATATGACTGCATGATTGAAGGAGGCTTATAAGGATTAATTGGTACTACCTATACCAACAAGATGCATCTTCTTTTCGGTAGCCTAACCATAGGAACTCCACAGTTAAACGTGCTTGGCTTGGAGTAGTCTTGGGATGGGTGACCTTCTGGGAAGTTTCTCTAAAAGCGTGCGAGTGAGGCCAAAGCATGCTGAAAAGACTCGTGTTGGTCTGTGGGGTTAGTCGGTAATCCTAAAGCCAGTCCAGGGCATGCGAGTGAGGCCAAAGCATGCTGAAAAGACTCGTGTTGGTCTGTGGGGTTAGTCGGTAATCCTAAAGCCAGTCCAGGGCGTTACAAATGGTATCCGAGCCAGACCTCTCCCAGTACGATGTGGTTCGAGGAAAAACCATGCGGAAGCTGGTGGGCATGTAACACCCGAGGCCAAAAGAAAGCGGGGGGTGGTTACACCGCATGGAACACCTGAGGCCAAAGGAGGCAAGGGTGGTCACCACATTAGAATTAGAGGGATCCTAAGACTATGCAGGTATGAGACTACATGGTTAAAGGAGGCTAATAAGGATTAATTGGAACTACCTATACCAACAAGATTCACTTACTAGGTTTTTAAAATGTTTTTATAGGATAGTACATACTTCCAGCTTTCCAACGGTTCCAACTACGACTAAATCGGAGTTACGGTCGCAAAGATACGGCCAAAACAGTTTTCAAAAGTATTTGTTCATTTCTTTCCAGCTTGGGTCGACACATAAGTCTATGTATCAATACAAGACCAGCTTGTATCGACACAAGCTTCGTATGAGTCGACTCATACGTTTTCCAAATTCCTGTTTTCTAAATTCTATACAGTATGAGTCGATTCATACCCTTTTGCGTCGATACAAACCTAACTTGCATCGACACATACCTCGTATGAGTCGATACAAACTTGCCAAACTCGTCCTATGAGTCGATACAAGGCTGTATGTGTCGATGCAAGCAGTTTTCCAGCTTCTATTTTCTTAAATCAACGCAGCTTGTATCGACACATAACCTCTTGGGTCGACTCATGCTGCGTCCCAACGCCCAAAAACCAGTTTTCTCAATACTATACGATCCAAATAATTTTATTTTCGATTAGTAACAACACATAGCACATGACAATAACATCATACCTCCTTTTCAACCAACACAACGACATATCATAACACTGCAAAATCATATATTTCCATTGGTATTTTATACGATTAATCAACAACATCAAATAACACATATCTGTGAAAAAATATATATCCTTTTCAATCAACAACAACAACAACATACACATAATAGCAAAATTATTGTCGGGGATGGATATCCAAAAGTCAGAGATCGAGGGTGTAACAATCGTTCTCTCAACTACAACAAATAACATTTTTATGACAAAATTTTCACCCCGTACAACAACAAATTGCAAGAACATATAATGAGAGTGTCTTGTTTTATTTTAAAAAAAAATTAATTTGTTCCCTCGATTTTAAATAAAACCGACATAAATATATGTTCAGGGTTTGAGATTCGATTCTCAACTCCTACAATTTAATGTTTATATGGAACCAAAAAAACATCTTTATTTTTTTTACGAATTTTACGCCGGACAGGTGTTCAGTAAAACCAAGATAACAACTCCCTAAAAATAATTTTCAACCCAAAAGGCGCCTTTATTTTTTATAGATTTTATGTCGGATATGTTACTTCGTTTTTCATTATAATTGCGATAAACAATCTTTATATTTTTTATTCCCTCAATGTCTACCTCATTCACCTTTTGAGCCCTAGCAAAAAGAACAGTTCTTCTCCGGTCAACGAAAGAACTCTATCACCATTATTCTCCAAGGATCCATAGCGAACCAAAAAACTCTCACAATTATTCTCGAGTATGTTATTATTGTTGTTCTCCATTACTGTTGTTCTTCATTACAATTATTGTAGTTGTTGTTGTTGAGAAACTTTATTTTTGTTGGTTGTGTACTATTTATTATTTTATTTTCATAACCTTTATGTGATTATGGATCTTTAGTGGCAAAAAATTTGAGACTACGTCATTAAATTGACCTAACTCATATTAGTGAAAGTCGCCACCACACTTTATTGTTTCTAAAGGGAAATGAGAAAAAAGCAAACAAAATCCAAAATAATATAGAGATCAAGGTACGGGGGTTAATTATGCAAAGGGAAGGTATTTGCACCCTAAACATCTACGGTACTCCGGAGGAACCTCTTTGAAAATTAGTATATACAAAATAAATGGTGAAGATGAGAAAATAAGTAATTTTTTACAATTTTTATTTGATAGAACTTCTAATGAGTTCTAGGCCTACATACCAATAATGTGCAGTATTGAAATCAAAACCCATGTAGCCCGGATAAAAAAGACCAAAATTAGTGTGTTGATTGATTTTAAATGAAGAGACAAGTCGTTATTTTTAGGGAAAAGGCTCGCCTAATCGTCCACAAAGTATGAGAAAGAAAGTACAATACAATAATATGAGGGAGGATTTGAGAACGTCTTTAGTACTCAAGTGAAAAAGTTGACCATGGGGATATGAGAGTGATGTCTCAACTATAAACGACTCATGTCTAATCTTGAAAAATATTTTAAAAGAAAAATGTGCGTGAGGGCACAAAAATGTTTGAATGAGATTGAATGTTTTTTAGTCTTTTTGAAAGTGTTAGAATATGCTTATGTGATTTAGCATTTATTAAGAAAAAGAAGTTTGAAAAAAAAGTCACTTGACAAGGTCAAGGTTTATTATGAAAATCAGTTAAAGTTTATAAAATAAAGAAGGTTTTGAAAAAGAGGGAGAATATTTTGAGATTAAAGAAGATGGGAGGAGATGAAGATAACTATCCAAAATGTTAGTTCTGTGTTGCGGAAATTTTGGTAAGACATTCTGCTCAAAAAAATGTTATAAAGGATGCCTTGACATGTGAAGAAGTTTATGTGTAAGCGTATTTACAAGATGTCAAAGCAGATGTCTTGACATGTGTTACAGAACTGATCTGGTTTTTTCTGTTTAGAAATTCTAGGCGTTGTTTTACTTAGTTGATTGATATTTGTATTGCTCGAAGTTAGCAAGTTTTTTTAAAGTTCTATTGCAATATTTTTGGAGAGTATTTGTCCTACTTTCATGGATAAAGTAGTGGGAAGTTTTGAATCCTTATGTAAAGTGTATTTGGTCCAAGCCCTAGCTGCGGTTACTATAATAAGAACAAGTAACCCTACTTGCAGAGTCAGTTACACTGAAGGAATCTGAACGTGCTAGTTTTGAAGATTAGGTTTAAGTCTTGTGTTAATTATTCTTTGTGAGCCACTCTTGTATTCTTTAATACTAGAGTTGGAGGTTTAGTTGAGTTATAACTTTTTAGTCATTCATAAGCTTTGAAGCAAAGAATGATTATGTGTCTTTGAAGTGTGTCTTCAAATCATTGTCATTGTTTTTTCACTGTGAGTGATTGAGGGGGAGTGAGAGGGGTCTCATATCTAAGAGGTTCTTAGGTAGAACTTGCATTGGGTAGTGATTAAGTGAGGAGTTGTAAACGAGGTAGTTTAACTCTAAATTAATACTATTAATAGTGGACTTCATCCCTGGCTTGGTAGCCTCCAGAGATAGGTGTGATTGCACCGAACTGGGTGAACAAGTTACTTGTATAAATTTTACTTTGTTTCTTTTATTATACTGTTATTCCTTGTTTAGTCCTGAGATATTATTGTCGTGACATATCCTTAGACATCTCATATCTAATACCAAAATTTCAATTGGTATCAGAGCATACATCCTGCTCTGTCTCTTGGTGAGATCTAGGGAAGATACTTTATATTTCTATGGACAAGGAAGGAGGATTTGTGAACAGACCACCCATTCTGGATGGTTCTAACTATGATCTCTGGAAACCACGTATGGTGGCCTTTCTGAATTCTTTGGACAACAGGGCTTGGAAGGCTGTTTTAAAAGGATGTACTTATCCTGTCATTGTGGGGGAAGATAAAAACCCACCACTGGATTGAAACCTGAAGAGAATTGGTCTAAGGAAGAGGACTAACTTGATTTTGGTAACTCTAAAGCCTTAAATTCCATTTTCAATGGGATTGACAGAAACATTTTTAGATTGGTGATCATCTGTGAAGTTGCTAAAGATGCTTGGGAAATTCTCAACACTACTCATGAAGGCACTTCCAAAGTAAAGATGTCAAGGCTTCAGCCGCTAACCATCAAATTTGAAAATCTGAGGATGAAGGATGATGAAAGTATTCAAGACTTTCATATGAATATTCTGGAGATAGCCAATGCATGCAATGCTTTAGGAGAAAATATACTAGAAGAGAAGCTGGTAAGGAAGATTCTCAGGTCTCTTCCCAAGAGATTTAACTTGAAGGTTAATGCTATAGAAGAAGCTCAAAAAATCAACAACATGAGAGTGGATGAACTCATTGGATCTCTCAAAACTTTTGAGTTAGGCATCAACGATAGATCTGAAAAGAAGAATAAAAGCATAACTTTTGTGTCTAATACTAGAGAAGAAGAAGAATGTGATCTAGACACTGATGAGGGATTATCAAATGCCATAATACTCCTTGGAAGATAGCTCAACACAGAGCTGAAGAAGATGGAAGGAAATGCAAGACCAAATGTCAAGAACAACTCATATGACATCAACAGATCAAATGACTTTGGGAGAAAATCACGAGAAGAAGAAAGATTCACCCAAGGAAGAGGAGTACAATGTCATAAATGTGAAGGATTTGGTCATATTAAAGTTGAATGTCCAACATTCCTTAAGAGACAAAAGAAAACTCTGGCTGTATCCTGGTCTGATGAGGATTCTGAAAGTGATATTGAAGAGGAATCTGCCAAGTATGTTAGTGCTTTGACAGGCATATACTTATCTGATGAAGACTCAAGTGATGATGAAGTGACATATAACGAGTTAGCTGCCTCCTACAAGGGGCTATGTATTAGAAGTGCTGAAGTGTGTCAGGAAGAGGAGAAACAAAAGAAGATTATAGTTCAACTTAAGGCAGAACAGAAGAAGCATCTGGAAACTATCTTAAATCTGGAAGATGAAGTGACCCTGCTGAAGTATGAACTTGACAAAATGTCCAAGTCTGTCAGAATGCTGAACACTAGATCTGACACATTGGATAAAATTCTTCCGGAAGGAAGAGTAGCAGGAGATATGAGTGGTTTAGGATTTTATGAAATAAAGGAGCCCCTTTCAGACCCAACTCATATTTGGACTAAACCAATAATGTTGAATCAAATGTCTCAACATCATGGAAAAGGCAATCCCAATCAATCCAAAAGAAGATTCCAACGCTGGAGGTGTCATTACTGTGGACGCTTTTGTCACATAAAACCCTTTTGCTTCAAGCTGTATGGTTATCCTTGGCCTGCACCTCAACCTAAACCTAGTCATACCAATTCAAATTAAAATGAGAAGAAGAATTGGATGCCCAAGATGAGCGTTAATAGCCTTATAACACATACATCTTTCAAAGTCTCAGCCAAAGATGATTGGTACTTTGACAGTGGGTGTTCAAGGCATATGACAGGAATCAAGAATCTGCTGGTGGATATAAAATCCCATCCCACTAGTTATGTGACTTTTGGAGATGGAGTCAAAGGTGAAATCGAGGGGGTTAGAAAGCTGAATTGCTATGTGTAATACGGTGGGAGAACTGACTTTGAGATTTGTTTTTCTTTTTATCGCAAATGTTGCGGATAGCAAGAGTCGTCACCGACTTTTCTTTTCTCCAATTAAGGGAAGGTGAAAAGAACAGAAAAAGACCTTCGTTAGATTCTGAGTAAGGGAGAAGGTTATGAAAAGGGAAGGTATTAGCACCCCTTTCCATCCGTAGTTTTCTACGGGCTCTTAGTTGCTTTTAGCTCACTTTAAAAATTGCTTTCTATGTGTTTGACAAAAATGTTTTGAAAAGGCATTTCGCTTTGACTTTGTAATGATTCATGTAGGAATGTATACAAAGTGTTCGGAAATGTTTCGTTTTGAAAAAGAGTTTGAACTTTGACAAAAGTGTGAGGTGTGAAAAGTATTTTGATAGAGCAAGCAACTAAAAGTCTTATTACTTACTCAGAATTGGTCATTTTCGTGTTATTTTACATTCCTTTAGAATAGCGCTATCCATACCATTAGTTGGTAGGTAACCCTATTCGTTGGATGTAGAGGGACATTCGAAGGGACATCAGATGGTCATAGAAGGAAACTTGTAGGAAGTATCCTAGCACATTCGAAGGGACGGCCATCATTTTTCGTAGGTAACAATCGAGGGACGAGATCATGTATTCGTAGGCGACATCGTGGGTCTAAGATCTTTGTATCGAAGGGACTATGATGATATGTTTCGTAGGCAACGGTGCTAGGATACCTCTACGTTCGAGGGACTTGACCATTTATTCGAAAGGCAACGAGAGAGAATACTCTAGGGGGTGCATGTGTGAAAGGAGTGTGTCAAATTCAGATATGTTATCTTGGAATTAGAAGTGATCTACGTTCGTTTTTATCTTGCCATACACGCCTAATTACTAGCAGTTTATAGGGTGCAGAAAATAAATTGCGGAAAGTAAATCCTATGCTATTACATGGCTTTGGGGCAGTTACATAATAGGAGTGCGGAAAGTAAAAGTCCTAATTAAACTATTACATCCCATGAGCAGTTACATAATATTGGAAAAGGACGCGAGAAAATAAATCCTACCTATTACAACCTGTAAGCAGATACATAATAATTGGAAAATATAAGAAAATTCGCATAAGAGAAAATACGTTAGTAAAAGAAAGTTTTGAGTGAAGAAAATGTTTTTGGGTTAGTAATAATAATTAGATGATAGAGTAATTTTTTGAGAATTTTCTGGATCGATTTTGATGAGGAAAAGAAATTAAAAGTCAATTTAATGGTTAATTAACAGTTAATTAAAATATGCATGCAAAAATATTAATTTTAATGTCAAAAATTAAATAAGCATTTTTCTGATTAAAATGCAAAAGGAAAATATTTTTGGTGATTTTTAAATGCATGAGAAAAATATTTGAAGAGAAAATAAATTAGAACGAAAATATTAAAAGAAAAATAGAAAAATGTTAGTTATGGAAAACTGTTAAAAAAAGAATGCTGGCAGCCAGGATCGAACCCAGGACTTCTTGGAGAAACCACACACGCGTTACCAACTGAGCTAGCTGCGTTTGTTGTCATTGGATTGCAAGCATTGGATTATAAGTGGAAACGTGTCATGTTTTGTAATTTTCAAAACACAGTCAAGCCGTGGGACCCAGGTGTAACGTGAGAGCGAATCAGAACACTCCATTGTGCCACGCATGCCTTCGCCTGAGACGGACCAGTCAACGACGCCAGAGCCCTAGCTCCGGTCGTCTTCTCCGGCAAGCATCTCACCTGAAACCTGCAAAACAGCCAGAAAAAAAAGCAAAGAGGGACCCTACCCCCTAATTCGAGGGTTGCGAACACGATGGTGGTGTTCTTTCGCCTTGAATCGGCCTGGAAAATGCGTTTCGAAACAAACAGACCTGGAAGCCCTAACAATGGCAATTCATGGTTTATGCGTAAAACCTCACATGTTATGCATCAATCATGATCTAATGAAAGTCCTGAGTTCATATAAACAAACGAAAACAGTAAACAATGCATGGATTATGAAAATCAAAATCAAGAAAAATACCAAGTCGGAGTGACTTGTGTGGCATGATCTGGAATGGCTTGGCTTCGTGTAAGGGTTGGGAACGACTGCTGGAATGCTCAGGAACACGATGGGATGCTTGAAACACCTTGAAACCTGCTGGAAAAACAAATTCGAATTTGGCAACTTTGTGAGAAATTTGAGAAAATTAGGGTTGCTCCAAGAGGCTAGGGTTTCGTCCCCTTGTCTTATGAATGCATTAGGTATTTATAGAGCAAGAGATTGGAGCAAAAAGAATGAAAAAAGATATAGCTTTGAATGCAAAAATATTTTCCTTTCAATTTCCATCAAATCTTTCCAAAATTTGATTTTCTCTTCCTTGTATGAGCTTGCACGAAATTGGCATGTCTTGTGGGCTTCCTTGGTCCTCAAGGTTGATAGAAATCCAACCCAACTTGTTTTACACCTTGTTTTCATATTTTATTTAATTTAAAATTGAATTAAATGCTTTTAAATTCAACAATGAGCGCTTCGTATTCAGCTTCGTTGTTCGAGCAACGAGGACCATCTAATTTATACTTGAATTTTGTTGGAATTCCTTCAGGAGAAATTATGAGGACTCCAACACCACTACCCTCTTTATGGGTCGAACCATCAAAGTATAGTTTCCAAGGTTGCGTTTCAACGTAACCTGTGACCGGCTTTTCGACCAGTGAATGGTCCACGATGAAGTCAGAAATCACTTGGCCTTTCACAGCTCTTAAAGGCATGAAAGTCAAAGAATATTCTGTCAAAGCTAGAGCCCATTTACCAACTCTGCTATGCATTATTGGTTTTGAAAGCATGTGTTTGATAACATCGAAATGAGATGAAACGTAAACATCAACAGGCTTTATATAATACTTAAGTTTCATACAAGAAAAGTATAAACAAAGACATAATTTTTCTATGTTGCTATATCTAGTTTCTGCATCATTCAATACCCTACTTAAATAATATATGGCTCTTTCGATGCCATTACTATCTTCTTGTGCTAACATACTACCTATAGTAAATTCAGAAGCAGATATGTACAGTTTCATGGGCTTTCCCCATGAAGGTGGATACAAGATAGGAGGCTGAGAGAGATATCTTTTGATCTTGTCAAAGGCCTCCTGATGTGCTTCGTTCCACTCGAAGGCTTGGCCTTGCTTCGAACAAAGTAGCGGAGATAAAGCTTGGGTTCTTCCACTTAGATTCGAAATGAACCTTCTGAGAAAGTTGATCTTCCCCAGCAGAGATTGTAGCTCCCTTTTTGATGTGGGTGCTTTTGTCTCCATGATGGCTTTGGTCTTATTCTGGTTGATTTCGATTCCCTTTTTATGAACCACAAAGCCAAGGAAATCTCCAGCCTGCACAAAAAATGCACATTTAAGGGGGTTCATTTTTAAGCCATGTTTTCTCATTCTTTCGAATGATTGGCTCAAATGATGCAAATGGGTTTCTGCAGATATGGATTTAATGACTATATCATCATTATACACCTGCATAAATGTCTCAATAAAATCATGGAAAATTGAATTCATTGCTCTTTGGTAAGTTGCCCCAGCATTTTTTAAACCAAAAGGCATCACTACCCATTCGTAGGTGCCTAAGGCTCCTGGGCAACGAAATGCTGTCTTGGCAACATCTTCTTCAGCAATAAAAATCTGATTATAACCAGAATATCCATCTAGCATACTTAGGTATTCGAATCCTGCAGCAGAGTCTATTAACATTTCTGCCACAGGCATAGAATATTCATCTTTGGGGGTTGCAGTATTTAAATTCCTAAAGTCTATGCATATCCTCGAGAGAACCATTTTCTTAATAACGGTACTATATTTGCTAACCATTCGACATACCTTGTGGTTACGATGAATTTGCAACGCAGCAACCTTCGACCTCGGCTTTGATCTTTGTGAGAAGCTGGGCGAATCTTACGGGAGTTTTTGATGGGCTTCTTGCCATCATTAATGGAAGTCTATGCTCCACTAATTCTCTCTTCAAACCGGGCATTTCATCATAATCCCACGCGAAGCAATCTTTGTTTCTCTTGAGGACTTGATCACCTCTTGCTTGAGACTTGGGTTGAGTTTTGCGCTTATGTAGGTTATTCTTTTGTGTTGTCATCCCCAAATTTACCTCTTGACGGATCCTGTGCTAACATTTTGGCACCTGAGTTTGTAGGATCCTTCTCGAAGCCCAAGGGTTCTTTGTCATAGATGGCATCGAGCCTTTGATCTATTTCGTTTTCTTCACAGGGTGAGTCTTTCGAACCATTCCCTTCTATTTCGTTTACTTCAACTATATTATCTATGTCAACCTCTGAAGCCGCTTTCCATTCATTCTCAGCCATATAGGCCGAAATCCTTTCGAAGAAGGAAGACTCAGTCATGAGCAAGGTTATCGAACCCCCAGCCTGCTGGCCGTCTTTGCGAAGTGCCTTCGACTCCTTCATCTCCTTTAATTATCTTCCTATCCCAGTACATGCCATCATGGCAAAGGGTCATATAGTAGTGTGCATCCCTTGTTTCGTTCATTTCGTCACTTGGGGTACAAAGGGCTATCTTTGCAAGGTACTTGTCATAATTCCTTTTGTTGACTAAATGTACTGTTGTCATAAAGTAACTCTGGTCCGCTTCGATATTCTCCACTATACCATCTTCCCTCCATAGAACTAACCTCTGGTGCATTGACGAAGGAACTGCCCCTACGCCATGGATCCACTCTCTTCCCAGCAGCAAGTTATAATTGGCCTTGGCTTCGATCACCATGAACATGGTGGGCCTGCAGCTCGATCCTACGGTTAGATCCACTTGAACTACCCCCAACGTCTGACCTACTTTCCCTTCATAATTGGATAGGACCATGTTGTGTGGCTTGACATTACCTTCTTGTATTCCTAACTTTTTCAGCATGAATTGAGGCATTAAATTGACTGCAGCGCCTCCATCCACTAAGAACTTGTTCACACCATGGGCTCCGACCTTTGCTCGAATGAACAATGGCTTCAAATGATTCTTCATTGCTGGCTCTGGGTGTTCGAAGAATGCGTTCTGCTCTTCGACCGCGCCGTTATCCATTACATAGTAGCAAACTGGTCTGTGTTTCATCAAATCTATGGTATCCTCTTCCTCATGCTCTTCGATTTCGGTCTCCTGTCCAAACTCAGAAGGTAGTACAGATACCATGTTGCAATTTAAGTTAAGTGAAGACTCCCCTTCTGACTCGAAGTTGTCTATCAGCATATCCTCGTCTTCTTCTGGACTTGGAGTGTACTCTTTCGATTCATCTGGTTGTGTTTCAGAGAAAAGTCTCCTACTAACTGGAGGTTTGTCTTCAGGTTGATTGTTTGTTGTTGGTTTGTTGGTACTTGACATTTCTTTGTGGCTGGTCGAAGCTGCTCCTTTGTCTGCCAAAGCTTCCCTTTCAGCCTTTCGAATTCGTTGTTGCCTTCGCCACTGTGATCTGGACATAGGGTTTTTTCCTTTGTAATTTTCCAGTCTCCCTCTTCGCAGTGTTGAATTGCCTCCTATATACCATGGCGTGACGTGCATTTTGTTCATTGCCTTTCCATTTATCTTTCCCCTTATTCGCTCTGACTTGCAGCCATTTGTCTGTTGGTACTTCAGCCGGGATTTTGAACGTCACCCTTCGAGCACCTTTAGGATAGGGGCTGTCAGGCTTTCGTTGAGTATGCTTACCCTCGAAGTGTTGACTCATCTGACCAACTTCCTTGTGATTCCAGCATGGGGCGAAGGGAATAGTTTCGAACGCTCCAGCCATGTTCTGGTCATATGCTGTAGAGCACCTTGGGCAAATCAGGCACTTGGTTGCCCCTTTGTGACAGCGAACTAAGAATTCCAACAAACTCTCCCCAGCTCTAGGGTAACATCTGAATAATTGGTTGTCTTGGCGCCAATTGACTCCAGTTCGAGCCCGTTGTTTCCTCTCGAAATCTGCAGCAATTCTCTGGTTGCAGATGATGCTGCATCTGGGACATAGCATTATTTCAGCATTTCCCTTGTGGCACATCATGAGATAATCTTTGAGGCTGGTATCTGCAGCATAGCCATCCTCCATTTTGTATTTTTCCTTTTCTAGGTATCTTTCCATTTCCTCCATCTCAGAACGAGGTCTCTCCATATCCACCATATTGATATCTGCATCTTCCCCTTTTTCGACATCATCTCCCCATCCTGATGGTTTGACATCTTCGATTCGGATCTTTGCACTTTCTGGGGCAGAGTATTTTACCAGGTAATCAAATTTTCCACTGGGTTCCCCTAGGGTATCCCAGACTTCCTTCTGAGGAATGCTGCCATCTCCATCCTTTCCTTTTTTGTCATCATCTCCCCATCCTGTGGGTTTGACATCTTCGATTGGGATTTTCGAACTCTCTGGAGCAGAATATTTCACCAGATAATCGAACTTCCCACTGGGTTCTCCCAAGGTATCCCAGATTTCTTTTTTAGGGGAGGGTGGCTTTGTGATCTTTACTCTCTCCAATTTTAGCCTTAGGCCTTCAGTAGCCTGTGCCAACTCTTGCTTCTGGTCCTCCTGGCCTTGATGCTGGATCTCTTTCGAAACAACAGATGGTACTGTCTCGATCGAAGCCTCTAGTTGTTTGTGGACGTCCTCAGTGACTCCATTGTTGACTTCGACTAAAACCCAATTTCCATCCTCAGTGCTTTCTTCTCCTAATGGAGTGGTCTCTTGGTCTGCTTCCACCATATTGATTTCCCCAATGCACGAAGGCTCGGAGTAGTTGGTGTCTGCAACATCCAGAGGGTCTTCGTCTACTTTCATTTTTGGTTTGTCAGCAAACTTTAATCTGCCTTCTTTAATTGCATTTTGAATTAGATCCCTGAAAAGAAAACACTGTGAGGTCTTGTGGCCTAGAAAACTATGATATTTACAAAATCCTCTTTTCTTTCTTTGATCTAAAGGAGGTATTTTGACATTTGATGGCACAATTAATTGGCCATCTTTGACAAGCAAATCGAAAATCTCGTCACACTTTGTTACATCGAAGGTATATACCTTCTTTGGGAATTTGTCACTTTTCTCATTTTCAACAATTTCTTTCCCTTTTGTGGGAAGTAGTAGTTTACAAGAGTAAGGTGGAGCCTGTTTTAATTCAATGAGATCTATTTCCCTTGAATTAGGATAGTCTTCGACTTCTCGGTTCGACATAGGAAATTCTTTCTTTCTTATTACTTTTAAAAGCCCTGGCCTTTTCGGCCTTTAGTCTTTCGACTTGTCGAACCCTATCTGCTAACTGAGCCATGTCCCTCAAGTATTGTGTGTCTAATTTCTTTCGAATAGAATAGTCCAGGCCACCAGCGGCCATTTCGACTAACTCATGTTCAGGCACTACTGTGAAACACCTAGATTTCAAGAGCCTGAACCTATTTAAATACTCATCTATGGGTTGAGTAAACTTCCTCTTTACACTTGCTAGTTCCTTTAGACTTATCTTGGATTGTCCCATATAGAATTGTTCATGGAACAATCTCTCCAAGAGGGTCCAGGTATCTATGGATCCAGGAGGCAAAGTGGTAAACCATGTGAAAGCATTTTTGGTGAGGGAACTTGGGAAATATTTAATCCTAAGGTTCTCATTATTTGCTATGTCTCACCTTCATCGGATACAGCTATATGTTCGACTGTTGATTCATTGGTATCCCCAGCAAACTTTGTAAACTTGGGGATCTTGTATCCCCTTGGTAAATCAGTATGCATTACATAACGCTATAGAGAGGCATAGTTTGGCCTTCTAATCCCTGTATTAAGACCGTTTTGGGCCATAATTCTCTCTATCATGGTGGTTAGATTATTTTCTGCCAAGATATTGTCATTTCGAATTCTATGGACAACTACATCAGCATCTTGGTTTCGACCCACCATGACAACGCCTCTAGGTTGTTCTTCTCGAAACGCTGGGGCTTCTAGTCTTTTGACCCTTGCCCCTGGTTCCATAACTCCCCTTTGTGGTTCCTCTCTAATCACTGGGGCATCTAGTCTTTTGACCCTTGCCAATGGTTCTATCAATCCCCTTTGTGGTTCTTCTCGAATCACTGGGACATCTACCCTTTGTGTCCTTGCCCCCAAATTAACTCCCTCTCTGACTGGCCTATAGGGTGGGTCATGAGCAATTTGTTCTATGATAGGTACGTTCGCTCGAACCAATGCCTGGTTCTGCCTACGCCTCTCTGGCGGAGCAAAGAAATCTGCTATTCGACTCATATTATCTGCATTTTCTCTGTTTGTCACAGTCACATTTTGAACTATTGGGGAAAAGATTTCTTGCATAGTTCGTGCTAACACTCCTATCATATTATGGTTACTATCATCCATTAACTGCCTAAAAGCCAATTGATTCTCTGTGGTTAGGATAGGCAGTGTACTATAACCTACTGACCCTTGGTTATTTGTCATAAATTGATTGGCCCCAGTTCCAGACCCTAATTGTGGTGACATGTTCGACGTCGAAGTTTGTACTCCTGCCATCAAAGATGTTGGCATCCCATAAGGGGGATTTCTGGGTCTATTACTATCGAAACTGGGTGGTCTAGTTGGTGGTGGGGTAGCGAAGTGGGTTTGTGCCCCTGATGGTGGGGCAAATCCCCTAGGATACCTAGTGGTTCCTGTATTGCCTAGGATCGAATTGTTTGTTGACATGCCACTTGTTCCGTTCGTGGCCACATTACTAGTCGAAGATGCAACAGACTGTGCATTCGAAGGGATTGCGCTAGACGTTCCTGTCGAAACAGACGCATTCATGCCCGTTCCATGTGGGGCGTTTTGTTCCCCTTGTTGATTGTTTGGACTAGACATCCTATTATTTCGTTTTCTTCTGGGTAAGGGTTGGTTACTATTAGTTATTCTACCACTCCTAAGGTTCATATAACAATGAACTTAACACTCAGAAAGAACTTTATGATGATTATGTCTCAACAATCCTTATTTTTATTTTAAATATTGTAACGACCGATGACGGTCCCACCGGGTGTGCCAATTTGTTCACAGTGATTTCTGGTGAAACAACCGCTAGTCCTCCAAACTATCGAATAAGCTTTATGATTGTTATTCAATTCCTCTGGTAACTTGCAGGATCGACTAGATTGATCCTATGGGGTATTGATCGTTTGGATATATTTAATAACTAAACTAGTATTAATGTTTAAGACTTGTATTTAGAGTGTTTTATGTATGTCCAATGTATTCCGATTGCAGTGTTAAATAACTTGATGCCATGATTAAATAAAGAAACATAATGTTGACTTGAATGAGTAAATAAATAAAGATTCGATTTACAAAGAAAAGTGTAAGTGCAGAAATACTTAAATGACTTTTAAATGTAAAAGACTTTTAAAGTAAGAGCATGAAATGTAAAAGACATCTGGAATGTAAAAGACATGAATGTAAAGGACATGAGTGTAAAGGACTTCGAAATAGAAGAAAACGTTTAAATGCAGAAAGTAGTTAAATGGCTTTGAATATAAAGATATGTAAAAGACATTGATGCGAAGATAAAGGATAAACTGGAAAGATAAAGATTCTTTTACTGAATTATAAAGGTTTTTGTGCAATCATACGTACATTGTTCGAGCATTCGTTTCGCTAGCCATGTGGTATTTTGAATGTTTACTGAATTTTGTACAATAGATATGACACACGAAATCCTAACACTAAGACTTCTATTTATACTACTTCGACCATAACGGTCTGACTTATGAGATCATGCCACGTTCAGAACATGCAGAACACTATGTTTCTCTAGCTTCCACGCGTCTTCGAACCGTCTCCAGCGCATATATTCTAACTTCCAATTATCCCGCTCGCGTTTGAATTTCAAAAGCTTTGGCCACTTCGTTTCGAACTCACTTCTCAGACACAACCCTACTACCACTTCGAAGCTTCTTTTACATATATCATCATAACTGCCATTCGAAGCTCCGAGCTTCAGTATGTCCATTGAAAGAGCTAATTCTCCCGTTCCGAACCGTGACATTTACTTTGTTCCAACGAACACTAACATCATTCTGTTTCGAGCTCAATGATCCCATTTCGCATCATATATATATATATATATATATATATATATATATATATATATATATATATATAAATATATATATATATATATCAAAATCTTCAGCCAACAGTGGGTCATTTAATTATTTTCATCTTATTTTTAAAAGGTCCAAGAATAGGAAGAGACTCCTTCTTATAACAGTTTCTTCATTTGAAAGTATCCTATTCTCTTCATCCAAAAGATACTCTCAAACTCTCTGTCATTCTCGTTCTCATTCCATCAAAATATTTCAGCAAAATATGTCTTCATCCTCTTCATCATCTCCAGAATCTGGTTCTTCATCTCCCACCATGGCTGAGATTAGGGCAAATGCTGAAGCCATGCATGTTGAAGCTCTGAGGGTTACTCCACTGCGTGCAATGGCAACTGACCCTGAGAAGGTCAAGAAACTGCGCACAAGGAATGCACGAAGGTCACAAGCATCACCTTTTGGTAAGACCTCTGAACCATCTTCTTCTGTACCCCCAGAAATAGCAAACAGAGAGGGGTCTAGGTCTGTGCATGAAGCCATTGCTAGGATAATAACTAGGATCCTAAATGAAAATCACTCAGTACCTGGGGTTTCTGTCCCTTTAAACCAACAATCTGCTAGCCCCAGTTTAGCAGTTGATCTAGATGTCACTGAGAATGTCAAGACATCTGATGATCATGTCAAGAAAACCCCTATGGATCCTGATACTGAAACTCCTGTTGATTCTCCTGTCAAGAATGTTGTTAATCCCTCTATTCCAGTCCTTGAAGTGTGTGAAGATGATACTTTTATTGAACCCCCTGCTGTTAATGAAGATGAGATTTCTGATGGTATTCTTGAGGAATCCCCAAAAAAATGTACCTCTGTTAAATCACCTGTGAAACCTGCTGACTATATCTCTGATAGTATCTTAGAAGAGACTCCAGAGAAACCAATTGGTGATGATCTTGAAAAGTTTCCAGTTCAAGATTCTGAGGATTTAGCTGAACCCCCTGTCATTAATTTGGATGAAGTATTCTCAGACAATGACCTCATTGCCAATGTCAACCCAAGCATTGCAAAGAGGATGATGAGAAGGAAAGGTAAACAGGCTGCCTCACAGAGTCCTGTTAAAGAAAAGGGTGTTGAAGATGTGTATAAAGCTGAGAAGAACTCCAAAGCTGAACCCTCTACAAAGAAGAGTAGGGTAAAAACTGTTGGTGGTGGCTCTAGACCCAAGAGGACACCAATTGTGAAGAAGAGGAAGGTACCTGAACCTTCAGAGTCTGATCAAGACTCTGATTTTGATGTTGAGGAGAATGTCACAAACATTCATCCAAGGAAGAAGCCAACTCTTGGGAAGCTGCCCAAAGTACATGAGGTGGCCATTGATAACATCTCATTCCATCATCCTGAGAATGCTGGAAGATGGAAGTATGTGTGCTTAAAGAGGATTGCTCTGGAAAGAGAGTTGAATAAGAGTGCACTTGAGTGCAAGGAGGTTATTGATTTAATTAAGGAGGCTGGTTTAATGAAGACAGTTGTGAGTTTCTCAAATTGCTATGATGTTTTGGTAAAAGAGTTTATAGTAAATTTGTCAAGTGGTTGTGGTGATGGGAGGTCTGCAGACTACAAGACTGTGTATGTGAGGGGGAGAAAAGTAAAGTTCTCTCCAAGTGTGGTCAAAAGATTCCTGGGGAGATCAGATGATGCTCAGCCAGAACTTGAGGAAACTGACAACCAAATATGTCAAACTATCACTGCTAAGCAAGTGAAAGTCTGGCCTCTGAAGGGAAAACTCACAGCAAGCAAGCTGAGTGTAAAATTTGCTATCCTACACAAAATAGGTGCTGCTAACTGGGTCCCAACCAATCACAAGTCAACCATTTCTATTGGACTGGGCAGATTCATATATGCAGTAGGCACTCAAGCTAAATTTGACTATGGAACCTACATATTTGAGCAGACCCTCAAGCATGCTGAAAGATATGCAATCAAAGGACCAATAGCCTTTCCCTCCCTCTTGTGTGGCATAATAATGGATCAATATCCTGATATACTAGTTGACAGAGATGCAGTCTGTAAAAGAGCCCCTGCTCTTGGATTTCACTACAAGCTGTTTCAAGGAAGACATGTCCCAGACATTGTCATGACATCTGGTGAGACATCCAATGTCAAGGCAACTTCTCAGAAGGAAACTGTCTTAGTCTTTGAAAGCAACTGCAAGAGCTTGCAAGGAAGCAAAGCCTTGAAGAACTGATCTCTCAACTAGAGCAAGACACAGAGGTTGAGGATGAAGGGTTAGATGGTAATGTTGATCATGATGTTCAGATGGCTGGAGCTGAAGAAAGTTCTGAAGATGCTTCCTTTCATAGTGTTCCTTCAGGAGAAGAGAGCACTTGAGATGGAAGCTTGTCAATTGTTGCTTTATTGCCTTGATTATTAAACTTTGTTATGTTATTTCCCTATGTTGTTTTGGATGATTGTAATCTTTTGACAGAGTTCTAAACTTCATTATGTTGGTACTTTCTATAATATATGATGAATGTTGGGGTATTTGTACTGGTTCCTTTGGCCCTTTTGAGGCTAAAAAGGGGGAGAAGTATATGTGTGACAATTGGGGAAACTGTATGGAGATTTATATGTGGGCAACTGTGGGCAATTGGGAAATTGTATGAAAAATCATGGGTAGAATTTATCTTCTCTAGGTTCTTTTTTTTAAGCTTAGGATAGCTTAGAACTAGTCTGTGTTCTTCTGCTGCATAGGTACTCTAGTGACTTAAGTTGTTTTAGCCAAAAATGTTCCAAAGGGGGAGTTTGTTAGTGTTTTAAGTTGGCTTTAATTTTTGGTAAAACTAGGCTATGGCAATGTCTTGATAAATGTCATGACATTCAGAGATTGAAGATAAATCCTACTTGACAAGGATGTTTAAGTACAGCTCAGATCTGGAAGCAAGTACTGTGCTGGAAATTCTGCAGAAGTTTGATTGATGTCATAGCAGATGTCATGACATCATGTGTGACATTCTGTTCTGCAGAATCTGTTTTTTTCCTAAGATTTTTCAGGAAGTTTGTTGAGCTGCTTTATTATGTTTTTCTGTTATTAGATTGCATGCTCACGTGGATGTTAGGTTAATCTTAGTTAAACCTAAATTGGTTGTTGAAAAGACCAAGTTTTTAGGATTAATTAAGTGAACCCTAGTGTCATACCCCAAAATTTGCCCTCCATCTTCTCAAGATACTCCATACATCCATGCTCAAGGATTCTTCAAGGGTTGATCAGACAAACCCTCTCCTAGACAATCAACCCAAACTAGGGTTTAGTATTCTTCAGATCAAGATGGACTTCTGACATCTCCAATGGCCTTCATGCCTCCTCATATGCTTCAAAGATTCTCCATGTCAAGTTTCAAGCCTCATAAGTCAAGTTTCCTCAGACAATTGCTCAGATGGTTGAAAATCAGTTGTATTGGACAAAAAGTCAACTGTGGTCAACATACAGTCAAACTTCATAATTTTTGGTCAATATCCTCATTTTGAAGTTACATTCATCATTTGATCAAGGGTTGATCATGATTCATCAAGAAAACTCAAGATTTGCTCAAAAGTCAAACTTTCTAAATTAGGGTTTCTCAATGAAAAGTCAACCAAACTTTGACTGAGCATAACTTCTTCATACTTTCTCAGAAATTTTTCCACCACCTCTTGATTTAAAGGAAATTCAATTCTCTACAACTTCATGTCTCACAAGAATGTTCAAAAAATGCTTCATTTGAGAAGTATGGATCAAAATATTACAGGTCCTTTTCAAAGTCAACAAAAAGTCAACTTTTTGTTTTGAAGATATATTGAGCATGGAAACTCCAATTGAGATGATACCAAAAAGGTTGGTTAGAGGACTCTTAGAGCTTTCCAAAAAGTCCAAGAACACTCAAAAATGTGGAAAATTGAGCAAGATACACCATTCACAAGTTGGGAAATTTTGAAAAGGTGCACAAAGAGAGATACTTCTAAAAATCAAATTTTTTGCAAATGGGCTTACTTTTTCTTTATCCAAACTTGTTCCTTACACAATTAGGAATGTCCAAGCCCAATTCCACGAATTTTTATTTTATTTTTCTATTTAATTTGTATTTTATTCATTTAAATGCAAATTAAATTCAAAAATAAAGTATAAAATCAAAATTAATTGCAAATTTGATTTTTCTCTCTTCCTTGAGATCCAAGCAACTCAATAAAGCCAGAAAATTTCGAAATTTGATTGGATATGGCAAGAATTTGATTGAAATTGATCAAAAAAGAGAAAATTTGATTTGGCACAAAATCAAATATATTTTGCATTGATTGATGATTGATTCTTTCTCAAATCAGCTCTAATTCCATCTACTATATATATACAACACATGCCACACGAATTAGGGTAGAAAAACTGGCTGGAGAAACCCTATTGAAGCTCAAAAAATCCGTGGCTTACAAGCAACTAGCAGTCATTGATCCAGCCTGTTTCAATCGTTTTTGAGGATTCAAACATATTCCTTGGCATCCCTGGAAGCATTCCAGACCCTCACATTGCCCAAAACCATCAAGAAACTCGAAAACCAGAATTCGGTTTGTTCTCCTTTTTCAAAATTCGATTTTCAATTCTCATGCATCATTAACATGTTTTGTTGTTGTTTTTGTGATTAGAATGGGTTTGCAAGCGTTACGGTAATTTGATTGCATTTCCATAGCCTGAAACACGATTTGCCATTGCTAGGGTTTTCGGTTTCAAATTAGGGTTTCTCTAAAACGGAAAAATTGGACCATGAGACTACCACCATCGTGTTCAAAATGATGTTTCCAATCGATTCATACCCTTAGATGTTATTTATATTGCCTGTACATGATTTTTGATTTAGCCAGGGCCATAGCGTCGAGCCAAGGCCGACGCAGGATTTTCAAATTTTTGAAACGAGGAAGATGAAGTTTGGCGCGAGGACGATGAAGCCTGAGGGTGACACTTGTTCTTTCTTCACTCGCTCCGGTTTTCAAACAGTAATGCGCTCCAGCTCAGATGGCAAAGGCATGGGGGTTGTGAAGCCAAGGTCTCCAGTTCGAATCCTGGCAAGACCAATGTTTTTTCCCTTTTGCAAAACTTCATATTTTCTATTTTATTTAATATTTTCATGCATTTTAATTATTTTCAATATTTTTTATCATGCATTAAAAATCATCAAAAAAATATTTTTCTTTTTGCACTATTTCCAAAAAATGTTTATTTAATTTATAAAATTAAAAAATATTATTTTGCATGCATATTTAATTCAATTGCTAATTTATCATTTAAATCACTTTTAATTGATTTTTAATTATTAAATTACCTCCAAAAAATCCCAAAAAAATTATTTTACCATATTAATGTTATTTCTAGCATAAAATATTTTTCTCATTTAAAAATTGGCATTTTTACTAACATTTTTCTCTTATTCGATTTCTTCGTATTTTCCGATTCTCATCTTTTCACAGGTTATCTTGTTTCGGACGATTTCTTTTTTCTGTTTTCTTTTTCCAATAATGTAATTGCTTATGGGATGTAATAGCTTAATTAGGGCTTTTATTTTCCGCAAGTTTAAATTATGTATCCCAAAGCCATGTAATAGCGTAGGATTTATCTTTCCGCACTACGTTTCCGCATTTTAATTTCCGCACCCTATAAACTGTTAGTAATTAGGCGTGTATGGCAAGACTAAAATTGGACATAGCTCACTCTAATTTCAAGATAACATGTATCTGAAATCAACACACTCCTTTCACACATGCACCCCTTAGGGTAATTCTCTCTCGTTGCATTTACGAATACAAATGGTCAAGTCCCTCGAACGTAGAGGTATTCTAGCACTGTTGCCTTCAAACAAATCATCATAGTCCCTTCGATACAAAGATCATAAGACCCACGATGTCGCCTCCGAATACATGATCTTGACCCTCGATTGTCGCCTACGAAAAATGATGATAGTCCCTTCGAATGTGCTAGGATACTTCCTACAAGTTGCTTTCTATGACCATCCGATGTCCCTTCGAATGTCCCGCTTACATCCAACGAATGGAGTTACCTACCAACTAATGGTACGGATAGCGCTATTCTAAAGGAACGTAAAATAACACGAAAACGACCAATTCTGAGTAGGTAATAAGACTTTTAGTTGCTTGCTCTATCAAAATACTTTTCACACCTCACACTTTTGTCAAAGTTCAAACTCTTTTCAAAACGAAACATTTCCAAACACTTTGTATACATTCCTACATGAATCATTACAAAGTCAAAGCGAAATGCCTTTTTTTTTTCAAAACATTTTTCAAACACACAGAAAGCAAATTTAAAGTGATCTAAGAGCAACTAAGAGCCCGTAGATAACTACGGATGAAAAGGGGTGCTAATACCTTCCCTTTTCATAACCTTCTCCCTTACTCAGAATCTAACGAAGGTCTTTTTCTGTACTTTTTACCTTCCCTTAATTGGATAAAAGAAAAGTCGGTGGCGACTCTTGCTATCCGCACATTTGCGATACAAAATCCTACAAAGTCAGTTCACCGTGTTACACCTAGCTATTATTATGGAAGCCCAAAACTGAAGTTTCAGGACTGCTTCTATAATAGGAAAAGATCCCTTACTCTGCTGCTGCGACTCTGGACTGTATTGAATATTTAGCAGGTTGTTATTTGTGTAATTCTAGTTACTCTTGTGAGCCAAGTAATTATCAATTGATAAGTGCTTTGGACTAGGATTTGTTTGTAAGGGTAGTTTATCACTCAAAGCTTTGAAGCACGAGTGTTGTGTCTCTTGATTAAAGCTTTGAAGCAAAATTAAGATGGTTTATTGAAGTGTGTCTTCACAATTCAATTAATCAATAGGTTGAAATCACTGCTGTGATTGAGGGGGAGTGAGTAGGAACTCAGGTCTAAGTAGGACTTAGATTGAAGTTGCATTGGGTTTTAAGTGAAGGAGATAAACTGGTTGGTTTATTCTGAATTAATTCTACTAATAGTGAATTTCCTCCACGGCTTGGTAGCCCCGGATGTAGGTGTAGTTACACAGAACCGGGTAAACAATTTATTGTGTTCTTTACTGTTTGAATTTTGTGTGAATTGTTAGCAGTATCGAATCTTGTCATAACATTCTGTGACATCACGTATCTGCCGAAATTTCAATTGGCATCGGCGGGCACCCGCCTATTATTTCTGGTGAGATATAGGATAATAGTTTACGGCGTAATGGATAAGAAGGAGGATTTGGAGGTAGACCACATATCTTGGATGGATCTAATTATGATTTTGGAAACCTCGTATGGTTGCCTTTTGAGGTCTTTGGATATTAAAGCTTGAGAGTGGCGACAAAGGATGGAAACATCCCACCAAGCTTGAGAAGGATGGAACTACTGTCTTGAAACCTGAGGAAGAATGGAACAAAGAAGAAGAGGAGCTAGCACTGGGGAACTCTAAAGCATTGAATGCCTTATTCAATGGAATTGACAGAAATATCTTCAGACTAGTTCATCAATGTGAGCTGGCCAAGGATGTTTGGGACACTCTCAAAACTACTCATGAGGGGACATCCAAGGTGAAGATGTCAAGACTTCAGATGCTCACTACCAAATTTGAGAATTTGAAGATGAGACCATTCATGAGTTTCACATGAATATTTTGGAGATTGCCAACACCTCAGGAGCACTTGGTGAAAAGATGTCAGAAGAAAAGCTGGTGAGAAGAGATCATTGCCTAAAGGTTTGCAATGAAAGCGCTATAGAGGAAGCTCAGGACATCAACACCTTGAAGGTGGAAGAACTTGTTGGATCTCTCCAGACTTTTGAGATGGGAATCAGTGAAACTGTTGACAGGAAGAACAAGAGCATAACACTTGTATCCAATGCTGAAGAGGGATGCAAGGAGGACGATGAAGAGAAGATATCTGAAGCTATAGCTATGCTTGGAAGGCAGTTCAACAAACTCATCAAGAGAATTAATCCAAAGTCAAGGTCAAATGTCAAGAACATTTCATCTAACATTAGCGATCTTATGACTCCAAAGAAGATCCAAGTCAAGAAAAGGAAGTCAAAGCAGAAATCCGGTGTCATGGTTGTGAAGGATATGGGCATATTAGAGTGAATGCCCTACCTTCTGAAGAAACAAAAGAAAGGGATGGTGTCACTTGGTCGATGGTGACTCGTGAAGTGAACGAGGAAGAAGCGCCAAACTTGTCACCGCTCTCTCGGGTGTGCAATTCGATATGGATTCTAGTGATGAGGAAGTGACATTTGAAGAGCTTCTTTGAAACCTACAAGAAGCTGTGTATAAAAAGTGGTGAAGTATGTCAGCAAAATGAGAAATAGAAAAAGCTGATTGAGAAGTTGGAGGCTGAGAATGTGAAGTTGGAGGCTGAGAAGAAGGAAAACATAGCTACTATAAATCACCTCAACAATGAAATTATAATGTTGAACTCCAAACTTGATCATATGTCTAAGTCTCACAAAATGTTGACATCTGCATCGATAAGTTGGAAGAAATCCTGCATCTTGGATGAATCAGAAATAAGCATGGTGCAGGATATGAAGCGCAAAGAAACCTGGTGACAAGAAGAAGAACGGACACAGCAAGTCAATGTCAAAGAAGATATCACGACAAGGCAGAAATAGGTGCAGCTCGGGATGTGTGGAGGCAAAGAAATTTCTTGATAACAAAAGGAAGAACAAACCTAATAAGCCAATGTCTAGCAGATGTCACAACATTAGGTACAACATCAAGATCAAAGAAACATGAAGAAAAAGTTTCAAAGATGGAGATGTCATTATTGTGGAGGTTTGGTCACATAAAGCCTTTTGCTTTAGACTACATGGATATCCTAATCAAGTTCCTTATGTCAAGTCTAAGGTCAACAAAGTATCCTACACTCATCATTGGAAGAAGAAGATGCAACTGATAGCTCATACTTCCCTTAGAGTGTACGCCAGGAAGATTGGTACTTTGACGAGGGTGTTCCAAGCATATGGTGGTATCAAAAATCTTTGAATAATGTCAAACCTCACTCTACCGTTTGTTACTTTTGGGATGGAGCTAAAGGAGAAATCAAAGGTGTTGGAAACTTGGCCTGCTCGAGTTCCAAACCTAAATGGAGTGTTCTTGGTAAAAGGTTTGTTGCTAATCTCATAAGCATAAGTCAGCTATGTGATATAGGATTCAAAGTCAACTTCACTAGGTCTGAATGTCTTGTAATCAATGATAAACAAGAAGTGGTTATGAGAGGAGTCAGATCAAAGGACAACTGCTACATGTGGAAATCCGAGAACACCAACCTGTCTTCTGTGTGCTCTACAGACAAAGATGAAAAGGAGGTAAAATTGTGGCACCAAAAACTTGGTCATTTGCATCTCAGAGGAATGAAAAAGATCATTTCCATGGAGGCTGTCAGAGGGATACCAAGACTCCATATTGATGAAGGGAGAGTCTGTGGTGAGTGTTAGGTTGGAAAGCAAACCAGAATGTTACACCCAATGTCTAGACATATGACCTCTTATAAAGTGTTGAAGCAAGCTCCTAGGGCCTGGTATGAAAGGCTGACCAAGTTCCTTACTGACAAAGGATATAGGAAAGGAGCCTTGGATAAAACTCTCTTTGTCAAGAATGAAGGAGGAAAGATAATGGTGGCTCAAATTTATGTTGATGACATAGTATTTGGAGGAATGTCAGACACAATGGTGAGACATTTTGCCAACCAAATGCAAGCTGGTTTTGAAATGAGCCTCATGGGAGAGTTGACTTATTTTCTTGGACTGCAAGTCACACAGATGGAAGACTCAACATTCCTTTCACAGAGCAAGTATGTAAGGAATATTGTCAAGAAGTTTGGAATGGAGAATGCCAGCCATAAAAGGACTCCTGCTCCTACACATTTGAAGTTGTCCAAGGACACAAGTGGAGAAAATGTTGATCAAATCTTGTTTAGAAGCATGATAGGAAGCTTGCTATACTTAACAGCCAGCAGATCTGACATTGCATTTGCTGTTGGGGTGTGTGCAAGATACCAAGCTGAACCTAAAGTAAGTCACATCAATCAGGTAAAGAGAATTCTGAAGTATGTGAGTGGAACTTGCAATTATGGTATACTGTATTCTCATGGATGTGAACCAATTTTGTCTGGTTATTGTGATGCTGATTGGGCTGGTAGTGCTGATGATAGAAAAAGCACTTCTGGAGGATGCTTCTTCTTGGGGAACAACTTTGTTTCTTGGTTCAGCAAGAAGCAAAACTGTGTGTCTTTGTCCACTGCTGAGGCTGAATACATAGCAGCTGGTAGCAGTTGTTCTCAAATGGTCTGGATGAAGCAGATGCTGACTGAGTACAATGTCACACAGGATGTCATGACATTGTACTGTGACAACCTGAGTGCTATTAATATTTCAAAGAATCCTATACAATACAGTAGGACTAAGCACATTGACATTAAACATCACTTCATCAGAGACCTTGTGGAAGAGAAAGTGATTAAATTGGAACATGTAGCCACTGAACTTCAACTGGCTGACATTTTCACTAAAGCCCTTGATACTAGTCAATTTGAGAATTTAAGGGGCAAGTTGGGTATTTGTCAATATGAGGAATTGTAGCAATTAAAATTTCTTACATCAAGGAATGGAAGAGACCTTTTATTTCAATTAACTATAAGTGGGTCATTTAATTATTTTCATCTTATTTTTAAAAGGTCCAAGAATAGGAAGAGACTCCTTCTTATAACAGTTTCTTCATTTGAAAGTATCCTATTCTCTTCATCCAAAAGATACTCTCAAACTCTCTGTCATTCTCGTTCTCATTCCCTCAAAACATTTCAGCAAAATATGTCTTCATCCTATTCATCATCTCAAGAATCTGGTTCTTCATCTCCCACCATGGCTGAGATTAGGGCAAATGCTGAAGCCATGCATGTTGAAGCTCTGAGGGTTACTCCACTGCGTGCAATGGCAACTGACCCTGAGAAGGTCAAGAAACTGCGCACAAGGAATGCACGAAGGTCACAAGCATCACCTTCTGGTAAGACCTCTGAACCATCTTCTTCTGTACCCCCAGAAATAGCAAACAGAGAGGGGTCTAGGTCTGTGCATGAAGCCATTGCTAGGATAATAACTAGGATCCTAAATGAAAATCACTCAGTACCTGGGGTTTCTGTCCCTTTAAACCAACAATCTGCTAGCCCCAGTTTAGCAGTTGATCTAGATGTCACTGAGAATGTCAAGACATCTGATGATCATGTCAAGAAAACCCCTATGGATCCTGATACTGAAACTCCTGTTGATTCTCCTGTCAAGAATGTTGTTAGTCCCTCTGTTCCAGTCCCTGAAGTGTGTGAAGATGATACTTTTATTGAACCCCCTGCTGTTAATGAAGATGAGATTTCTGATGGTATTCTTGAGGAATCCCCAAAAAAATGTACCTCTGTTAAATCACCTGTGAAACCTGCTGACTATATCTCTGATAGTATCTTAGAAGAGACTCCAGAGAAACCAATTGGTGATGATCTTGAAAAGTTTCCAGTTCAAGATTCTGAGGATTTAGCTGAACCCCCTGTCATTAATTTGGATGAAGTATTCTCAGACAATGACCTCATTGCCAATGTCAACCCAAGCATTGCAAAGAGGATGATGAGAAGGAAAAGTAAACAGCCTGCCTCACAGAGTCCTGTTAAAGAAAAGGGTGTTGAAGATGTGTATAAAGCTGAGAAGAACTCCAAAGCTGGACCCTCTACAAAGAAGAGTAGGGTAAAAACTGTTGGTGGTGGCTCTAGACCCAAGAGGACACCAATTGTGAAGAAGAGGAAGGTACCTGAACCTTCAGAGTCTGATCAAGACTCTGATTTTGATGTTGAGGAGAATGTCACAAACATTCATCCAAGGAAGAAGCCAACTCTTGGGAAGCTGCCCAAAGTACCTGAGGTGGACATTGATAATATCTCATTCCATCATCCTGAGAATGCTGGAAGATGGAAGTGTGTGTGCTTAAAGAGGATTGCTCTGGAAAGAGAGTTGAATAAGAGTGCACTTGAGTGCAAGGAGGTTGTTGATTTAATTAAGGAGGATGGTTTAATGAAGACAGTTGTGAGTTTCTCAAACTGCTATGATGTTTTGGTAAAAGAGTTTATAGTAAATTTGTCAAGTGGTTGTGGTGATGGGAGGTCTGCAGACTACAAGACTGTGTATGTGAGGGGGAGAAAAGTAAAGTTCTCTCCAAGTGTGGTCAACATATTCCTGGGGAGATCAGATGATGCTCAGCCAGAACTTGAGGAAACTGACAACCAAATATGTCAAACTATCACTGCTAAGCAAGTGAAAGTCTGGCCTCTGAAGGGAAAACTCACAGCAAGCAAGCTGAGTGTAAAATTTGCTATCCTACACAAAATAGGTGCTGCTAACTGGGTCCCAACCAATCACAAGTCAACAATTTCTATTGGACTGGGCAGATTCATATATGCAGTAGGCACTTAAGCTAAATTTGACTATGGAACCTACATATTTGAGCAGACCCTCAAGCATGCTGAAAGATATGCAATCAAAGGACCAATAGCCTTTCCCTCCCTCTTGTGTGGCATAATAATGGATCAATATCCTGATATACTAGTTGAGAGATGCGTGCCGTAAAGAGCCCCTCGCTTGGATTTCACTACAAGCTGTTTCAAGGAAGACATGTCCCAGACATTGTCATGACATCTGGTGAGACATCCAATGTCAAGGCAACTTCTCAGAAGGCAACTGTCTTAGCTGTGCTGAAAGCAACCTGCAAAGAGCTTGAAGCAAGGAAGCAAAGCCTTGAAGGCGATCTCTCAACTAAGCGGGACACGAGGTTGAGGATGAAGGGTTAGATGGTAATGTTGATCATGATGTTCAGATGGCTGGAGCTGAAGAAAGTTCTGAAGATGCTTCCTTTCATAGTGTTCCTTCAGGAGAAGAGGCACTTGAGATGGAAGCTTGTCAATTGTTGCTTTATTGCCTTGATTATTAAACTTTGTTATGTTATTTCCCTATGTTGTTTTGGATGATTGTAATCTTTTGACAGAGTTGTAAACTTCATTGTGTTGGTACTTTCTATAATATATGATGAATGTTGGGGTATTTGTACTGGTTCCTTTGGCCCTTTTGAGGCTAAAAAGGGGGAGAAGTATATGTGTGACAATTGGGGAAACTGTATGGAGATTTATATGTGGGCAACTGTGGGCAATTGGGAAATTGTATGAAAAATCATGGGTAGAATTTATCTTCTCTAGGTTCTTTTTAAGCTTAGGATAGCTTAGAACTAGTCATGTTCTTCACGCATAGGTACTCTGGTGACTTAAGTTGTTTTAGCCAAAAATGTGCCAAAGGGGGAGTTTGTTAGTGTTTTAAGTTGGCATTAATTTTTGGTAAAACTAGGCTATGGAAATGTCTTGATAAATGTCATGACATTCAGAGATTGAAGATAAATCCTACTTGACAAGGATGTTTAAGTACAACTCAGATCCGAAAGCAAATCTTGTCTTGGAAATTCAGTTTGATTGATGTCATAACATGTCATGACATCATGTGTGACATTCGCTCGTAACTGCTTTTTTCCGGGATTTTTCAGAAGTTTGTTGACTTTATTATGTTTTTCTGTTATTAGATTGCATGCTCACGTGGATGTTAGGTTAATCTTAGTTAAACCTAAATTGGTTGTTGAAAAGACCAAGTTTTTAGGATTAATTAAGTGAACCCTAGCTATTATTATAGAAGCCCAAAACTGAAGTTTCAGGACTGCTTCTATAATAGGAAAAGATCCCTTACTCTGCTGTTGCGCCTCTGGACTGTATTGAATATTTAGCAGGTTGTTATTTGTGTAATTCTAGTTACTCTTGTGAGCCAAGTAATTATCAATTGATAAGTGCTTTGGACTAGGATTTGTTTGTAAGGGTAGTTTATCACTCAAAGCTTTGAAGCACGAGTGTTGTGTCTTTTGATTAAAGCTTTGAAGCAAAATCAAGATGGTTTATTGAAGTGTGTCTTCACAATTCAATTAATCAATAGGTTGAAATCACTGCTGTGATTAAGGGGGAGTGAGTAGGAACTCAGGTCTAAGTAGGACTTAGATTGAAGTTGCATTGGGTAGGTTTTAAGTGAAGGAGATAAACTGGTTGGTTTATTCCTGAATTAATTCTACTAATAGTGAATTTCCTCCCGGCTTGGTAGCCCCGGATGTAGGTGTAGTTACACAATCGAACTGGTAAACAATTTATTGTGTTCTTTACCGCTGTGAATTTTGTGAATTGTTAGAGTGTCGACATCGTGTCATAACATTCTCTCGTGACATCATGATCGCCGCGGGAATTTCAAGAGTTTCTTTTTTTTTTCTTCCAAAATTCTCCTCAGGAAATCAAATTCCACCATAGGGGTATTCGATTTCCACTGCAAAAAATCAGAAATCCTGGCGCCAAAATAGTTGACGGGATCTATTACCGTGAATATGGAAATCGATTTCCATAAAAGAAAAATGCTAGAAAACTTTTTTTGTTGGATGCTTTGTCTTGATACCTACAAAACATAAATATACAAAAAGCAAATATTTTTGGTATTTTGATTAGATGTCAATAAAACGTAAAACATACATACACAAGATACAAAAATAAGGTTCTTAGGGATTCCTTGAGAACAAACTTAAAGATAGGAGAATGAGTAACAAAGATAGTCAACTTAAATGTGTGATCTTGGTGCATTATGATGATATGAGATGATAGAGGATATTAAGGGGAAAAATTTGGGTATGACAGGATCGTAGTTGGATGAAAGTTAATAAATTAAGTAAAGAGTATGAGAAAGGAGTGTTACAATTTCTTGATTTCACGGAAAAAAACTTTCTAACAATAATGGGAAGATATGGTTGTGATGGGTATATGACAAGAATTAGCCACAAAAGAAGTATGAAATAGAACCTATTTGTCCCCATATGTCACACTCTGTCTATAAAAGAAAATTTTTTTTGCAATTGTTTGCAGGATATCAAAGTTCTTCAATGGTACTCATCAAATATGAACAAATTTATGTCAGAGAACGATCACAAATTAGTTGGCTTAAAATCTCATGATTGTCATGTCTTCATGCAACAACTTTTACCAATGGCTATCTGTGGCATTTTACCAAGAAATGTAAGGATAACTATAACTAGATTGTGCTTATTCTTCAATGTCATATGTAATAAAGTTATAGATCCTGGGAATTTAGATGACTTGGAACACGAAGCTGCAATTATCTTGTGCCAATTAGAGATATTTTTCCCTCCATATTTCTTTAACATTATGGTTCACTTAGTTGTTCGTCTAATAAGGGAGATTATAATTTATGGTTTAGTTTATTTACGGTGGATGTATCTGGTAGAGTGTTACATGAAGATTTTTAAAGGGTATAAAAAGAATTATCACCTTCCAAAATCTTCGATCGTAGAAAGGTACATCATAGAATAAGCTATTGAGTTTTGTACAAACTATTTATCAGATGCAAACTTTATAGGAATTCATGAGTCTCATCACGATGGATGTTATGATGGTAGAGGTATTCAAGGTTTAAATGTTAAGACATTTAGTCGAGCAGTAGTTCTTCAAGCACATTTATATATATTGAATAACATTAGTGAATTTGAGCCTTACTTGACAAATCACAAAAGTCTTGTGAGAAAAATTCTCCCAGATGAATAAAAAATAGTTGTTGGCAAAGCATTGCAAAAATTTCATAAATTGGTTTAGTGAAAGCATTTCTAAAGAGATTGGTGCATCATATACTTGCAAATAGTTGTCACGTAAGCCTAAGTGTAATATAATTACTTGGAGTGTATACAACATTAGTAAATATTCATTACATATAAATAAAAGGATGATTGTAGCACCATGCAAAATAATGGGGTTATGGTTGAGGCTGAGTCCATGTAGTTTTCTAGTTTCAAAGATAGCAATCTTGTACTAGAATATAGGGCGTACTTTGGGGTCATTAAGGAGATTTTAGAGATTGACCATGTTTCTTTTAAAGTACCTTTATTTAAGTGAAAGTGGATTGACAGTAACAGTGATGTAGAAATCGATGAATTAGGATTCACACGGGTCGATATTCAAAAGGCAACTTATAAGAACGAACCATTCATCATGGCAACCCAGGAAAAATAAGTTTTTTATGACATTGATCCTTCTAACACTAGATGGTCAATTTTTCTTCAAGGAAAACATCTTCCCAATATTACTGGTGAAAATCAAGATTCTAACTATGAGACCCCTTTCTTAGAAACTCATGTACGTGAATCATTTGAAGAAAATTATTCAAATGATGTGCATATTATTCATCGTGATCATGAAGAAGGGATATAAGAAAACTAGTAAGTACATGGTTTATTGATTTTGTTTCTTAATCATTTGATTTATTTTTTATGTGATTTTGGATTTGCATTTGATGTAATCGATGAATATTTGAGGTACAGTATTTCAGATTGAGAAATTGGAAAAATGTACAATGTCTCTGTTTTAAGAATCTGCAAAATATGGTTATATATTTTGGAATATGGTTATGTAATACAGGTGCAAACGACAATACCAAAAAAATATATCCCCTTGTTTTTTACATTAAAACAAGGTAATAACATTGAGATATTACCTCAGTTCTACAAAACACCGAGTGTTAATATTGAGCGCGCCATCCAGTTATGAAAATAATAAAAAATTCTAATGTTGTGGATTGAACCCCTGTGAAGATAACTTTAATCCTCAATGTTTTAATAATTGATATGTTAGGTGACAACTTTTCATGACGCCATTCGTTACCTTCCTTCCGTAGTCGAGGTAAAACACATTTTGCGTCTGACGTTAGATGTGTTTTCTATAGTAGTGCATGGTCGTGATCTTGGAGGAAATGTTAGCACCGATAACAAACATACTTGTCAATTGTGTTATAAATATGGACATGTTGTCCTTGAATTACTTTATTTATATAATGAAGATTTTGTTCCTACTTTCTAGAGACCAAATATTTGTCTCAACTTCCACAAAATATCATAATCCATAATTAAATTAATAGCTTTTTACCACATTTGTAGAGACTTATAAACCTCTCAGATTCACTCAAGACCAGTCTGTTCTATGAGAACATGACTCCCAAGTGTACTTTGTTGATTAAGGTGCATCACATCACCTAACTTCACACAATACACACCTACTATGAAAATTAGACTGAAAACACCATTGGTAGAGAAATAAAAGCTTGCATTGTATAATCATGAAAAGAGTTATTACATATCTGATTCTACAATGATCAAGCACTCCATATATATCACCTATATTTGGTTACAACCACTAACTAATTCATAACAACTTGTAGCAACCAATACAAGTTAGTTATTATTAACCTAGCTTATAGATCATATAAAATATCAAGTTGGCTTATTGATTAAGTAACTACATTCTTCACTATTATTATTCATGCTCAACATCCCCTCTCAAGCTAGATAATATGTTCATAATTCCACTTGCTTTGAAGGTTATTTAATGGTCCAACATGTAGTGACTTAGTTACGATATCAACAACTTAGTTTTTGATGCAATTAGAAGCAAGTGAAGAACTCAAGATTGAACGTTGTGTCTTACCACATGAAAATATTTCTAAATGTGTTTAGTTCTCTTATGAAATACTATATTTTCAACTATGTGAAGGGTCGGCTTGTTGTTACAGTAAATCATAAAGGGAGAAGGATGATTAATGTGAAGTCTTGCAGCAAATACATGACCCATTAACCTTTACATTTTGCTAGAGACAAGGAACCATATTCATCCTTTGATGTTGATATTGAAACTACAATTTTTATTATTACTTTTTCAACTAATCAAATAAGTTCCAAGAAAGAAACACAAACCAATTGTGGATCTTCTATTATTGGGGCATGCTCCCTAAACAAAATCAGAAAAACCTTTAAGTGTCAATGTTGAAGATGCACTGAAGAACAAACCATTACCATGGCTAACTTTGAGATATTTCAAGACATGTAATTGATTCAACATGTGTTCATAAGTTGGTGAACTAAAAAAATTGGCTAAGCTTGACTAACCATTACTAGGGCTACCTTCATCAAATTTTGTGTCAAATTTCCCAAGATTATCATTTTCGTTGTTAAGGACAAAAAATTTGCTTCCAAAGACATGTAAGTGATAAATACTTGGCTTCCTTCCTTTATAAAACTCATAGGGCATCATATTTAAGATTGGATTCTTTTAGACCATGATTCATTCATTACAAGCACTGTTTACTGTGTCAGTCCAAAAGGATTTAGGAAGATTAGTCTCATTGATCATAGTCATTAGTATCTATTCTATAGATCTATTTTTCCTCACATCTACCCCCTTTTGTTAGGGAGTTCATGGAGTGAAAATGGTGTTATGAATTCAATTATCATTACAAAACTTTTTTATATCCTCATTCTAGAATTCTCCACCATGATCACTTTGGGTCAATTCAATGCTTAATCCTTTTTCGCTATGGTTAACCCCAAAAAAAATTTGAAAGGCAAGAAACATGTCTCATTTATAAATTTAGAATAATGTCTAGGTATCACGAGAGTATTCATCCATAACTACAAGTTTGACATATTTTTTTATTGTGGATGGGGAAAAAAGATCCATATGAAAAATTAATACGGTATAGTTTTTAGAAACAACATGTTTAGCTTTAAAAGAGGCCCTTACATGTTTATCCTTTTTGCGTGCATCATATAAGCGACTTTTTTCAAAATTTAAGTTTGGAAAACTAATCACTAGATCAGTGTGGATATGGAATTATCTCTTAAGTTATAGCCATGAATCATACTCGTTACTTAGCATATAAACACAGTTTAAAGGAATCTTATTTAGATTAAAGTTGTAGGTGTTCACACTTCTAGAGTTGAAAAGCATGGTTTGATCAGACTTTGATTTGATAAATATGCATCTAGAAGAATCAAAGTATAAACTATTACCATAGTAACATAATTGTATAATGCTTAGTAAATTATGATTTAAACCCTAACTTAAAAGAACCTCTCATATCTTTGAATTTGGTAATTTACTAATGATGCCAATACCTTTGATATTTCCCTTGTTGTTGTCACCATAAGAGAAAAGGCCTCATTTTCTAAAATGAATGAGGAGAATAGATTTTATAATCATCTATGTGGTTTGAACATCCGCTACGGAGATACTGTTTAGGGTTTGATACTATAAATCACTCTTCATCAAAAAATTTGATCTTAACTTTAGGCACCTAAATCATTTTAAGTCCTTTAATGTTAGTTTTACACTTATTCTCACTATATTTTTTATAAGGACCATAATTGTAAAAATATGAAGTAGGCATATTTCTTATTATGACCATGTTTTTTTCATGACTTTGTAAAAATAAGAATGTGATACCTTTCCCTCAGAGATATGACTAGATCAAAGTCGAGCAATGGCGCCCGTAACTAGCCATTGTGTCGGGCAAAGGGAGTATCCCGGGCATAGCTCTTGATGCGACGAGTAGTTAATCTTCTCGACAGGCACTGAGCAAGAGACGTCTTGTGGCATGTGTTCCTAGCAAGTGGAAGCCCCCAATGTCGACACGGATCTCTACTGAAGGTTGTATCTCGAAGAACGTGACCTATTCGACAGGCGTTCGAGCAATCCAGAACAATAGCCCCCCAAGTCGTTACATCCGTGGAGGTGGCGACTTGATCCAAATCGTACAGATGAGGTCGTTTTATTCAAGGAAACGAGAGATCATCGAGGAAGCAAAAGGTTGGGGAATATGGAGGGTTTTGCTGGTGTGGCCTCGAGCCGTGTGCATTAATGGCTTGGTAGGCCTAGGGCCTAGGGTACAATGATTGATTCCCTAGGTTTCCTAGGCACGTGCAGACCCACGTGCAGGGCGTAGGCCTATAAAAGTGGCGAAGACTCCTTACTTGTGGATTTTATTTCGGCTGGACCTGCTCGCGTATGCTTGACTTCATCACCCATCACTCTGAGGAACCTTAATCGCATTTTCCAGAGTCACTCTGCCTTCCTCTGCCGCATTAGTGCTTGATTCTCTGTCAGTGACGCTTTGATCACTTACTAAATGGTATGTTTCTGAATCCTTGGTTCAATTTCATTAAGTTAGGTTTGAAATCCCTATCTGTACATAGAATGCATGCAGTTAGGGTTTCAATTTTGGGGTTTTTTGAATGGCGGTGAACGTCTGCTCCGCCGTCCCATTATGTTTGATTACGCCAGAGTTTGTCAGTGTGTTATCTTCCTCAAGGTGAGGGATCTCGTTTTAGATGATAATTTGTCTCGAGAGAGGGCTATTGATCGAGAAGGTGGATCCTCGTTTGTATGAGCCCTTTCACTTGATAAGTAGTGGAAGGGTGGATTTGACGTCAATGTCAAGCCCACCAACTTCCTCTGCTTTTCAGGTATTATGGAGGATATCGATGAAGACAACAGTGAGGCCTCGAGGGGTTCCAAGTAGGAGTATTCTGATTTTACTTCCTCTGAGGAAAATTCTTTTGATGCCTGGGGAGGAATTCCATCTGGTCGAGGGTCAGCTTGGGATAGTTGCTCCGACTGGTGACCAGGATCCCACTGCCTGGGTGGCTCCGGATGTTCGTTTGAGAGGATCGTGCTTTACTACACGTCCGAACGAAGTTTACGATGACGTTGATCGGTATGATGTTGAGGGGGAAGAAGTGGACGAGGGGGAGAAACGAGAGGATTGGGCTGCATATATTCCTGCAGTCGAGCATCGGGTATGCTCGATATATAAGGGGGACCAAATCCCAATGTTCGATATTTGGTTCAGGGAGATAGGGGTTCATCTCCCCTTTACTAACTTGCTTGTGGAGGTGTTCGATCACCTTCGTTTGGCTCCATCACAACTTCTTCCAAACGCGATCGCCTTTATCAGCACATTTGAGATCCTGTGTGAATACTTGGAGATAGGCGCTACCCTCCCATTGTTTATGCATATATTATGCCTTCAGAGGGGGTCAAACAATACGGATGGGATAGTTCGTTGCAGTTGGGTGTCATTTTGACAACAGAATGGGAAGTTTTTCAAACCCTATCAAGAGTCTGTTCGATTCTTCAAAGAGAAGTTCATGTTGGTCCGACTGATATCGGAACGGGCTCTTTTTAACGTGTTCATAAGCACAACTGTTGTTTGGGAGGATGGTTCCTCGAAGATGAACGAGCGAGGGGAGTGGGTGCATCAGCTCGTTTCTAAGTTTAACTTTCATTGGAAAAAAGAGCATTTCAAGCGAAATGCTTATCAGTACGGTGTGGGCTAAGGAAGAGTTGGATTTCTAGGATGTGGCTAGTCTTGGAGTGTTGGCGTCCTGTGCCAAGGGACTTTCTCAGACCCAACATAGGGGGCGGGGAGGAAATCCGCTCGTGGGAAAAGACGGGTTTATGTCTATGAGCCCCCACTTATCAATGTGAGGGATATCCTTCTTAGTGGAGATCCTAAGGCTTTTAGATTTCTCTGATCTTAATGCGTGTTTTTTCTTGTTGCATCTAGGATGAATCCCGTGCAGGAGTGCATAGCTCGAAATCTTCTACAGAAGAAGAAAGAAAAGGGGATGGGATCGCCAAATGAAATTGGGGGTTCCTCTAAGACTGGTCTGGGAAAGTCATATGCGAGCTTGGTGGCTCTGTCCCCTCAGGCGACTCCCTCGAAGAATAAGAGGGTGCGATGTGAAGGGACCATGGATCTGACGGGGGAAAAGGTAAGGGGAAATTTGATCTTCCTCCCTGTTGGCATGATCGTACTTATTTTAAGAACAGGAGTGTGGTTTTGCCCCGGGCTGAATCTCTTTTGTTGGAAGAAATGGACCGGCTGTCAAAAAGGGCAGCTCTCGCTAAAGATGTGGGTGCGTGGGTGCGCGTTTTTGAAACGGAGACTGCTTATTCTGAACTCGGTCAATCTCTTGAGATTGAGCTTTGGGAGCTCAGGGCCAAGTTAAAAACCCTGGAAAATTTGGTCGGGTGTGTGCGACTGGCTTATGATGACGTTGAGGCTGCTTCGACAGGGAGTTTGAAAATGTTGTGGCCCATACACGGTCCCTTAATCCAAGAGTGGGGCTGGTGACTGATGGAATGTGATTCCATTTTTACGTCGAAAAAGGTGAGATAAAGAGGCCTGACTTCTTAGATGAAATGATCGTGGATGAGACTCAGCCGACCCCTAGAGATGATCAGCCTGCGGAGTGATTGCCTTGTTGTTTTTGTTATTTTGCTTGGGCGTGGCCCGTTTATGTAATGATAGTTTTTCGGCCTTTAAGGTTGTTTTGAATTTTTTGTTTTGTTGGGGTGGAGCTCCCATTTTAACTCCAGGACAAATTTGGTCTTTAATGGACATGGATGTAATGTTTAATGTATTTTATTTTATCGTTTGTATGCATTTGATACTTTATATTTCGGGGAGAGAACGCTTATAGATAATGCATGGTCTTTGATAGTATGGGGAAACTAGTCAAAGAGGGCTAGTTTGTTGTTGGACTCAGTCTGGAGCTCAAGCTTTAATTAAAGGCCTGAGGTCGGTGGCATGAATGTCCCATCGCAAGCTGGGTGTTCTGTCGGGCGAGGTACTTAGACAACGGGGGTCGTTTGAGTCCCCCACGTCGAGGCAGAGATATAGCTCGTTAGGATAATGGAGCGAGTATCTCTTTATGTGTCGTGATGTCACGCAACGCTAGATCGAGGAGACCGTGTGATGTCGAGCTATAAGCACCTCGATGGTTTCCTGAGGTGTGTCGACCGTTAGTGTTTTAACAATAGTATTGTTTTAGTTTTTTTGCATTCCATGATCAAGTGAGTTTCTCCCCTTGGAGGTTTTCTAGGTTGTAGGCCCCTGTCTCTGTTTTGGCATAGATACGATAAGGGCCTTCCCAGTTTGCTGCAAGCTTTGCTTCGGTAGAGCTCTTAAGGTCCCATTTGAGGACTAAGCTTCTGATGTCGAATTCGCGAGGAATAACTTTGGTGTCATATCGGAGGGCTATTCTTTGCTTGAGAGATGATTCTCTAAGAGCAACCCCTGATCTTATTTATTCGACCATGTCGAGCTCCTCCCTCAAGGATTGGTCGTTCATCTCCGCATCGAGGGGAGATCCGATTCTTCTAAGAGGTTCAGAGATCTCTATCGGGATAACGGCTGCGGTTCCATATGCGAGTCGAAACGAGGTTTCTCTGGTGGATGAATGAGGAGTGGTTCGGTAGGCCCAGAGTACGTTGTGGAGTTCTTCAACCCATTTCTTTTTTGACTCGTCTAACCTTCGTCTGAGCCCGCGCAGTATGAATCTGTTGTCGGATTTGGCCTATCCGCTAGTCTGTGGGTGTTCAATCGCCGGGTGTTGACGGTTCCCAGGTGGGCAACGAAGTGTTGAAAATTTTTGTCGGTGAACTGTGTCCCGTTGTCGGTGACTATAGCTTGTGGAATGCCGAAACGGGCTGATATGTTCCTCTTGTAGAAACACAGGATGTTTTGCACGGTGATTTTGGCCAATGCTTCGGCCTTTATCCATTTGGTAAAGTAGTCGACACCTAGTATTAAATATTTATTTTGATATGCTCCCAAGACGAACGGCCCAAGGATGTCGAGCCCCCACCACGAGAAAGGCCATTGGGAAGAGAGAGATTTGAGTTCGCTTGGGGGAGCTAGATGCATGTGTCTGTGCCATTAGCATTTGTCAGATTTCTTTACGTGTTCCTTGGCGATGATCTACATGGTCGGCCAATAGTAAACAGCTCGAAGAGCTTTTCGGGCGAGTGATTTTCCCCCTAGGTGTTGGGGGCTGATGTCTTTGTGTATTTCCTTCAATATGTATAGCACTCTAGTTTCTTCGACGCATTTGAGGAGGGGGATGGAGAATCCCCTTATGTAGATTTTTCTTCGGCGCCACTGATCTGAACAAGTGATCAGAATCGGAGACGGCCAGAGTGAACAAAGGTCCTTCGAGCAATGTTGATGTTGAGGAGGGGATGGTGTACCTGCAAGGCACTCCGATGCTAAAGTAAGAAAATGATCAAGATGAGGACAAGAGAATATTATGTTTGTTAGAGTAAGAATGTGATACCTTGCCCTCAGAGATATGAGAGTTTATATAATAATCTTAGGAAGATCCTCATTGGCTGCTATATTTGGGCCGAGATATGCGGATCTGCAAATATAGCCGTTCGAGCTGACTAGGTCAAAGTCGGGAAACGGCTCCCGTAACTAGCCGTTGTGTCGGGCAAAGGGAGTGTTACAGGCATAGCTCTTGATGCGACGAGTAGTGAATTTTCTCGACAGGCGCTGAGCAAGAGACGTCTTGTGGCATGTGTTCCGAGCAACTGGATGCCCCTAATGTCGATACGGGTCTCTACCGAAGGTTGTATCTCGAGGAATCTGTGAGGATTTCCAGGAAGAATATTTGAGTTATCTCTTCCTTTAGTGGATCTATCAAATGTGGTTTGTAAATGTTTATTTTCATGTTTTAAAACATTACACTGATAACACTTGATAAGTTCATCTAACAATTCGTGAGTAGATAAAGATATTTGAGCTAAAGCATATTGTCTTTCTTTAAGATTTTCTATTTCTGTTATCATGTTTTTGTTTTCAAATTCAAGGGAAGAAATAATATATTTATAAGTGGAGATAAGATGTTTTGACTTACTTTTTTCTTTATTTAACTTTTTTCATATATGAAATAAGTGATGATAAGAGAAATATGAATTTGTATTATTTCTTCATGATCTTCTATGAGACATGTGTGGGATTCTTCATTATTTGAGAAATTCATATCATTTTCATCCTAGGTGATGTAATCATTCTTCTCTTGCTTTTGGAGTCTCTTGAGCTTCTTTTGGTTCTTTTTCTAATTCCAAGGAAAACTTAGTCTTATGTCTCCCTTTTTTCTACATCTGAAGCATATAGGAGTGAATGATGGATTTCCGTCATTATTTTGTTGCTTCTCTTGTTGTTATTGCATTTCATGAATCTTTTGAATTTCTTAAGGATCAATTTCGTTTCTCCATCGAAGTATTAACCATTTTATTCTTATGTTTTGAGATCTAAAGTTTTCTTCTTCTTGTGTCCTTTCTCATCATCTACTAGTCTTTTCAGCTTCATCTCATGTTCTTGTAATTTACCAAGGAGAATAGTCAAGTTTATGGATGACAACTCTCTAGATTCGAAAATGGAAATGATTTAGGTTGTCAACTAAGATTTAAACATCAAGGAATTTTACAGACAAGTTCATCTTTTGAAAAAATCCAAGGGTTCTCAAGTGATAAACAATGTGGATAAAAGGTTTCTACATGTCATAAATATTTTCATTAGGTTTTCATTTTTGAAGAGTTCATATTCACGAGTAAATGTATTCATCCTTGCTATTTTTTCCTAGATTGTACATTGATAAGTAACTTAGAGGGTGTCCTACATTATTTAGAAATATCATAGTGAGAAACACGTAAAAACTCATCAATACCAAGAGCAGTAATGTTGATAGTTTTAGCTTTGAGTCAACAATGCACTTTTTCTCTTTCCTCTTAGATCCAACAACTTCCTTTTTATTTACCACAACATTATTAACTTGATGAGTGGAGACAAATGGACTATTTTCCATAGCCTTCCACATATCAAAATATGTCCCTTATATAAATATTCTCGTCTTCTCTTTCCCATAGCATACCCATATCCATTAAAAAAAAATGGGGGTTTATGTGAATTAGTAGCAGTCATTTTCTTCCTCCCGGGACGATTAGTCTTGAACAAGAGTTAGCTTTGATCTCCCTGGTTGAACAAGTGACTCCAAACACAAGAGAGAGGTGAACAAGTGACTCCAATTTATATTAGTTTAAAAGATAAAAAAGCGAAAAATATAAAGATAGATTTAGAGAAGAAAGAAAATTAAACAACGAAAAAATAAAGAAATAGAATAGAGAGATTGTACCCAAATTTTTACATGTTCGGCATAACCATTTAGTATACTCATGTCCCGAAGAGTTTCTTCTTAAGAGTTACAATAATGAAATGTCGTGAGATTTTAAGAATGTACCTACGAATGTCATTACAATAGATGAGATATTTTATATAGGTTGATCCCCAAACCAAATAGAGCTTTTGATGATTGAGTTTACAAACCAAACAACGATTTTGAGAAGCTAATCTCAAGAATCAAACAAATCAAACAAGAGAATCACACTCTTGATAAAAAAATACTTAAGCACGAATACCAGTAAAACCAAACTCTCATAAGTATTTTTCACTCACAAGACACTACGATAACTTTTTAGTGAAATAATAGAAAATGAGTAGAGAGTGAGAAAGAAGAGATTAAAAATGAATTTTGATGTGTTTTAGAATGAGGATAAGCCTTCTATTTATAGGAGAAAATGTAGCTCAAAAATAAAAAATATTCATGGCCTTTTTAATGCATATAATCAACTATGATGACAATTTGCAACCACTAATCGATTAGAAACTCATTTAAATCATTAACATGCGTCACAAAAGCCTTAATCAATTAACCCTAGCGTGTTAATTAATTATCTAGTGTAAATGAAACTCCTAAAGGTTAACTAAGCTAGTAACCAACAAGGTATATACTTCCTTGCATGGTATCCTTTTTCATGCTATCTCCCATGGATAAAAAAATTCGCACTTCGTGCTTCCAGTGATTCATATTGAGCTATTGACCCCAATGATAGATGCTCTTCCATATTCGTCTCGCATATTTATTTTGGCCCAAATTTAGCTGCTTGGAGTTTTAAAAAGAACTTTTTGGTTGTACAATCTAATGTTGAAACTGGATATTATGGTCTTGCACACAACTTCGAAACTAGTGAAATCTCTTCGCATTGAGCTTCATCTCTCTTTTCTACCTTCTAGAGTTCTATGTGAAAACTTAAATGATGGGTGATTTCATACAATCCTACTTTACATGAACATACCAAATATATCTAGCTTGACAAATACTTTGTTAGAGAAAGAGTTATGGCTAAGAAAATGCTAATCAAGCATGTTCCTAATTTCCGCACAGCTTACTGACGTTCTTGTTGAAAATCCACCAAAATCTATGATGAATTTCTATCAATATTGATGAACAAGATTGTTATCACCACATAATAACGATGAAAAATATGAAAGAAAGAAATAAAGAAAAGAAAATCAATTATTTTTCTGCAGAGTTTCTCTCTTCCAACAAACGGTGAAAAAATTCTTACTCACATAAAACTGCAAATTCTACGAATACAACTTGATTATAAAATTATGGGTTACTCCTTCTATTTATATATTTAGGTTAGCTTGATCTTTAAGACAAAAAACAAAACTATAAAAGCCCAAAATACCTATTTTGGAACTACATCAAATCTCTCTAATTTAAACCTAAATCAAATCTATTCTATTTTAGATTTAAATCAAATCTTGTGTGTAATTAAATCAAATCTAATTTGATACACACATTATTTAACACTATGAATTACAATTTAACACACCACCTAACTAATTGTGTCTCATCTTTTCAATACTTCGACTTGCACACCCTTCGTCATGATATCTGCAATCTGATTCTCGGTTCTGCATTGTTCCAAGTTCATCTTCCTATTAGCTACCTACTTTCTAAGATAGTGGAACCTCATTTCAATGTGCTTGCTTTGACCATGTGCTAGCGGGTTCTTTTCTAGATTGATAGTCAACATGTTGTCAATCTTCATGGTAATTGCTCCATGATCTTTCCTTGTGATTTCTTCGACAAAATTTACCATCCATGTTGCTTGACATGTGCAAAGAGAAACAACTATGTATTCTTCTTCTCATGATGATAATGCCACTACTGGTTCTTTTCTCGAACTCTAAGCAACTGGTGCACCACCTATCATAAACACATATCATGCTGTGGAGTTTTGATCCTCAGCATCACTACACCAACTCGAATCTGTGTATCCCACTAACTTGTATTCTTTTCCTGTATCACCTGCTGGAAATAAAATTCCATAGTCGAGAGTTCATTTCAAATACTTCAATATCCTCTTTGTCATTGCTAGGTGTGATACATTTGGATTCTGCATGAATCTATTTACCATACCTACATTGTATGCTAAGTCAAGCCTCGTGTGATAAAGGTATCTTAATGATCCAATAAGTCTTTTGTATTGAGTTAGATCGACATCATATTCTTTTGAATCTCTTAACAGTTAGAGTCTTGATTTTGCGGGTGTCGAAGTCGATTTATATTCTTCCATCTCAAATCTCTTGAGAATTTCTCCTACATATCTTCTTTGATGCATCATCAAAACTCTACTAGTCTTGTAGAATTAAATGATGAGGAAATATGAAATGTCAACAAGATCATACATTTCGAATTCCTTGCTAATATCACCTTTGAAGTCTTCGATCTCCTTCTTGTAACTACTTGTTATTAGCAAGTCATTAACATGGAGACATAGTATAAGCAATTCACTATTGCTTCTTCTTATGCATGCTTTATGTTCAGTTGTGCATGGATTTATGAAGCTTGTACATATATCTCTCTTTGTCATGTTTCACAAAACCAACTGGTTGTTTAAAATAAACTTCTTTGTCTAAGGGTACATTTAGGAATTCACACATCACGTTTATCTGACATATGTGTCAACTGCTTATTTCTTCTAGACCAACAACCAACCTGATTTTTTCGATTCTAGCCACTGGTGAAAAAACTCCACCGAAGTATATTCCTTCTATCTGGAGAAGTCATATTGGCACTAGCCTTGATTTGTGTCGAGTTACTTCCCTTTGGGATTCATCTTCACTTTGTATACCTACTTGACATCAATTGCCTTCTTGTGTTGAGGTAATTCGACAAATGACCAAGTGTTGTTGTCTTCAACGAACTTCACTTCTGTGTTCATTGCTTTCACCCATTTCGAATCCTTCAATGACTTAGATGCATTTACAGGTTACATATTTGCATATAAAGAATAATGTACCAGCTCACCTTCGTTATCAACTACATCATATGATGTAATAACACAATCTTGCAACCTTATTGGCATGCGTCTTGTTCTCTGACGTCTTATTGTACTTGTACTTGGTTGATCTCTTAATCCCTCTTGTCGATCTTCACTTTTGACTTGAGTTTCTAGTTCTTCAAGTAAGATTCCCACTGAATCTTTCTTGACAGTTTTAGTCCAATCCCATTCTTTAAGCTCATCTATGATCACATCCTAGTTTATCACAATCTGCTTGTTCATTGGGTTAAACAACTTGTAATCTTTTGTCGAATGATATCCAACTAGAATCATTTGACTCGACTTATCATCAAGTTTTCTTCTCAATTGATCTAACACATGTCTATGTGTAATAGATCCAAATAGCCTTCGACTTGCTTCATGCATTCTTCCTAAAGCCATTCTTGTGTTGCTTTGTTTGCACACATTACTCACACACTTCGCTTGGAATGTCGATTTCTGGAAATCTTGAAACCATATTCTTCCTTTTTAAATCTCAGATGTCTCTGAAGTTGAGATGGCCTAGTCGATAGTGCCATATCCATTTGTCTCATCTAGCTACGGTCGAAAGGCACTGGTGCTCCATCACATTAAGTTAGATCTTGAAGGTTCTATTATGAGACATAGGAGCCTTCAAGATTAACCTTCCATTTTCATCAACAACTCTCATTATCTTGTCTTCGACCATCACTTTGTAATTCTTTTCAACCAACTGCCCTATGTTAAGAAAGTTGTTCTTCATGTCTGGAATGTACTACATATTAGAAATCACTGACCTTATGTCATCTTTTCTCATAATCAGAACATCTATAATATCTTCAGTTGCTAGAGTATTGTCATTTGCAAATTTTACCATGTTCTTCATTGAGGGTTTTAGGTTAACAAACTAATATTTCCTTCCAGACATGTGTGATGAGCTTTCTGAATCCAAGTAACATTGGTCCTTGAATTTTTCTCCATCTCTTGTTGTGACCATCAACAACATCTTTTCTTCTTCATACTTTGTAAGCTTTCCAAACTCTGCATCACTTTCTTGATTATTCCACTTTCTGGACAACCACTAGAATAATGTCATGGCCATACTTCTGACAATTATAACATTGAATGTAACTCTTGTCAGGTTTTCGACCACCACCTCTTCCTGTATTTGCAACACCACCTCTTTGTTTTCCTTGGTATGGTCTTCTCTGATTCGACACGTTTTCTTCGTGTTGGTTTCCTCTACCATTGGAATTGTTGTATCCATCTCTACCTTTGTTGTCGAACCACTTTTCTTTCCCTTTATTATCTTTTGATGATTGAGCCCACAGAGCCACGTAGCTCTTCGATTTTCCTGCACCTCTTTCAGACATTCTTTGTTCATGAGATTCAAGCGTCCCTTGAAGCTCTTCCTTCGAAAAAGTTGACATATCCTTGACTCTTCTATGGACACTACCATATGATCGAATTTTGGAGCCAGAGATATCAAGATCTTTGAAACAACAGCTCTTGTTGTTAACGTCTCTCCTCAAACCTTTATTTGTTTCACTAGTTTTGTAACCCTAGTGAAGAAATCACACATTCTTTCACTATCTTCCATATGGAGCAATTCATATGCTCTTTTGTGAGTTTGTAACCTCACCTATTTCACCTTCTCGGCGCCTCCAAACGATTTCTTCAGAATTTCTCATGCTTCTTTTGTAGATTCAACATCATTAACCTTTTCAAAATTGTGTGGGCTGACACATTGGTGAATTATAAAGAGAGCTTTATAATTATTCTTCTTCGATTCTTTGTATGCCGCCTCATCTGCTTCTGAAGCTTTTTTATCAAGTGGTTCTAATTCATATTTAACAAGTTCCCAAAGACCTTGGAAGATTTGATGGAAAATTTTCATTCGCACAATCCATTGCCATTGATTTTCTTTTTCTTCCCTTGATGCTAAACCAGAGCTCTTGATACCAGATGTTGGAAATCCACCAAAATCTATGATGAATTTCTATCAATATTGATGAACAAGATTGTTATCATCACACAATAACAATGAAAAATATGAAAGAAATAAAGAAAAGAAAGCCAGTTATTTTTCTGTAGAGTTTCTCTCTGCCCACAAATTGTGGAAAACTTTTTATTCACTTGCAACTGTAAATTCTGTGAATACAATTTGATTTGATTACAAAATTAGGGGTTACTCCCTCTATTTATAGATTTAGGTTAGCTTGCTCTCTAAGACAAAACTCAAAACTATAAAAGTCCAAAAAATCTATTTTGGAACTAAATCAAATCTCTCTAATTTAGACATAAATTAAATCTATTCTATTTTAGATCTAAATCAAATCTTGTATATAACTAAATAAAATTTAATTCAACACACATTATTCGACACTATGAATTACAATTTAATAATTCTCATCAAACGGTCGGACAATACTATAATTTGAAAACTAAACTTAAAGTAATTTGCTTCAAACCACCTTCATCTTGTGGGAGATTAATAAAGGAGAATTTCTTATTCCACCTCCATAGGGGTGAAAATGCCCTATGTAATTCTGAAAATTTTCTCGGAAAATCAGAAATATACTTTCGTTCGCACCCTATACTATTATAATTTATGCGTTTTGAGAACACCCTTCAAAATGTAAAAAATGAAACCGAAAATGCATTTTCGGTACAAACCGAAAATACATTTTTGGTTTTTAACAAAGAAAAGTACATGCATCCCAAGTGGCTCATGCCACTTTTTATTTTTATAGCAACAATTTTGTTTATGTTAGAAACTAGAAATGTACTTCCGACTTGTACTAGAAATATATTTTCTATTCTATATAAATACAATTTAAAAACGATGCGTATCAAAAATGCATTTTCGATTTTTAAAAATATTTTTAAAATCTTACGTGATGCCTAAAAATTACATGGGATGAGTTAAGAAATTGTCTCAATAAAGATACAAGGTAGAAGTTACTTATTATAGTTTAGTTTGGTAGGAGTTAGTTTCATGTGTAACAAACTTCATTTCTCGTATTACTCACCATATAAGTGACATAAGACTAATTTAAAAGTAAGATGAAATTATAAGTAAAATACAATTTCTATTATAATATTGATCATATGTATTAGCTTTTTATAGTTTTGGCAGCACTTTTAGTCTTTCCAATTTTCATTATGCGTAATTGTGATTTTCAATTTTTTTTATATATTATGATAATGTAAACGAAAATCACTTTCTTTTAGAGACATCTGGAAATTTACGACAAATTTAAAACATAGTACTTTATTCTAAATTATAAAAGTGTGTGAAGTATGCAAACAAATATATAAAAATATAAGCCGAATGCTTAGTGAAACATGAATTATTTTTTTATATATATATATATATATATATATATATATATATATATATATATATATATATATATATATATATATATATATATATATATATATATATATAAAAGTACAAAAGAACATCAATATTTCAACGTGAATTTTTTTTCAATATTACAGTAAAAATTACGAGTCCTCCATACCAAAAACATATCTCCTCTATAATTAAATAAGAGTATAAGAGAGTCTTACAAATAAGAATCAAGCTGGAAAGTTACACAAATTTGCAGTTTCAGTGCGAAGTAAATATCTCTCAGCTTAAATTTTGTTTTGAAGATGCAGACGATCAAAAGTTAGATACAGGTGTTACAATTCTTTCTTTAAAATTTGAGCTCGATCCGATGATTAACAAATTTAAAATTGTCAATTTAATGAGATTGGATATAGAAAAACATGAATATGTCTCATCTTTTTTTCGACCTAAATGAGATATCAATGTTTTTTTTTTTTTTTATATTTATTTTTTCATTTAAAAAATTAACAATTTTAATTAATAAATCAATAATTAATTTAATTAAATAAAAATATATTTCTAAAGAATAATATTATAATATATAATTTAATATTGATGAAATATATCAAATCCACGCTCATTTTGTGTGCTCTATAATTCATAATCACACATAAACAAGGACTGTACAGATAGAGTTAATGTGAACACAAGCTAGTGAATGTCTATTCTTAATTTGGAATACATTCACGGATGAAACTAGCAAATATCTTGCTAGGGTGCTACAAAACAGGAAACATTATTATTATTATATTATCTTTAAAATATTTAAAAGTTGTGATAATTGTTGGCCATAAGAATCTAAGAGCTTTTGAAATTGCCGTATGAACAAGTCACCATCAACGCGGTTCCATAATTAATATTTCTAAATTTTCAACATAATAACATGTTTTGGATTAACACAATTTCATCACGTAAGTGCGTGAAGTCAAATAAAATATGAAGATTAATTATTATAAACAAACATTCTCCATAGTATATACATTTCAAATGAGTATGATATATATGTTGCAAAAGTTCTTGTCTGAAAACAATGATCAATTTTTCAAATGAGTATTGATGCATTAGACGTACGTCAATTTTTTTGAGTATCACTTGTTGTGTTCACATTACCTCTATCAGCATAGTCTTTGTTTATGTATTATTATGAATTAAAACACACAGTGATTGCGAATTAGATTATGTCATCAATAATACACATTGTAATTACTCATAATTAAATACCTTGTTTGCGTGCATTGAATTGTAGCATGTTTTTTGTTGGAATATTTTGTTAAATTAAATTAAATTTATATTTTAATATTGTTATTTTGAATATATATATATATATATATATATATATATATATATATATATATATATATATATATAAATCAAATTACATCCGAAGAGATACATCATAGCATTAGGGTCGTTACTAGATTATTTTTAATCAACCGCTGGATTAAAATATTTCATATAGATCATATTTATAGTTTGAGATTAATCTATAATAATTTACTATACGATCAAGATATCCAAAGATTAACGCCAAAATAGACTTTCACATAACGTTAATTTTGATGTAGTTCAATGACATAGTAAATCATTATAGATTAATCTCAAACTTTATAAGTATGATCTATATAATGGTATGTTTCAATCCAACGGTTGATTTTAAAAAATATTAATCTGAAGTGACATTTTTGAGCGAGTGTAGCTCTTCGTGTAATTTAGTCCCTCTTCATATATATATATATATATATATATATATATATATATATATATATATATATATATATATATATATATATATATATATAATTTTATTAGTTATTTATTAATTACAATTAATATTATTTAATGTAGGGGTGCTAGGTATAATTTTTAGTGTTAGGTGTTATGGATTATTCGCAAGACGTAAGGAAAAAAGGGTCTGAGTTAAAAGAAAAGGAAGCAAACACAAGAAACAAATGTTCCCACACTCTCACCCAAAGTAAATAATTTTATCCTCCATTAATGTATCATCCACCGTCTAGATCAATCAGACCGATTTATGCATCGCGTGTATCACTCCTCGTGGAGAATTTCAACCGCTCCTAATATATGAAGAGAAAAGTTTACTACTCTTAGATATTCAAATATATTCTCACCCACTCATTACTTTGATTTTTTCATCGACTTGGATGTTGAGGTGATAATTTTACAGTTTTAAATTTGGGTTGTTTTACAACAAAGTCTAGTGCATCTTCTCACGATTTATCTCACTATTTCAACAAAAATTCTAGTTTCAAACTAAAACACCATGTGTTCCATTGCAGAATAAAAAACGGAGAAGGTTACGGACACTACGGTGAAATGAAGCTTCCTCGATGATTCAGTGATGCAACACCTTAATTCAGCAGTTGTGATCATGGTGCCTCTTGAATCATAGACGTTGATCTTGAATTGACGTTGCTACTCAAAATCTTTAACTGATGTTTTGCTAATCTCTTATATGATGGATCAAAATGGAGATAGGGTACCCGCATGCTTAGCACTTCAACGCTCAAGTCAATTTAAAATTCAAGATAATTGTAGTGAGAGTGGGGATTATAGATTGTGTACCTAAAAATCCTCTGGTCAGACATGAAATTGTTTCCCCAACACTCGCCAAACACTCTATAAGCTAGGTGTGTGTGAACGGTGAGTCTGGACCTTAAATTTGACCCACATGAGTTTTTTAATAAATATTTTAATTTTATAAAATATATTCTTTTATTATGAAATTAAATAAATATTATGATGTTTGGAGGGAAAGTTCACGCCTAAGTTTATTTTTTTTTAAAATTATGCAACATTTGAAAAACATAGTCTTTTGTTATGAATAATGTAAAAATTTAAAATTGATTGTATAAGTATTTTAGGAACATTTGTCATTTATTGTCAAATATAAATTATAACAATACTTGAAATCGTTCCCAAAAGTATTTTAGAGAACATTTATGAGATGTTGCGATAACTGTCTTGATAATAGATAAAAATCGTTGCATGGCATTTTTTTAGGTAACAATTTATACCTATTACTTAAAAAAGTACTCTCATATACAATAAATTTTCACGAAGTTCTTCATTTGTGAAAATTTAAAATCTTTATTTTCTATGATACCGTTCTCAAAATTCCACATCTCAAGATTTAATAGTTGTATTATTCTAAATTCAAAAATCTATATAATTCATGATACATTTTTGAATGATTTTTATATATCTTATATAGTAAATTTTATTGAATACAAACAATTCACATAGCTTAGTCAAAGTTCAATTATAATTTGAAATTATAATGCTTTTATGAATTTTATACGAAATAAATAAAAAATTATATTACAATAGTATCATCTATTACAATTAAATTGTATAAATTTAAATTTTCAAATTTTCAATTTCAATTTATTTTTCATTCAAATTATTGATATTGTGTGTTTGAAAGTTGATTATATTTCATTTCATATTTATGTCAAGTTGTCTTTGAAATATAGATTCATACATATTGTACATTTATTTTCCATCACGAATATGTCAATTAGAATTTCGAAATCTTCAATTGCATAATATGAAATTATAAACGGTTATGAATTTGATCATTTTGGCGGTTAATAAATTCTACTTTAAAAAATAATTTCAAAATACAATTTATTTAAATACAAATAATAAATAATGAACAAAAAAAATATATTTTGTACTATATTGTTCATATCAAATTCATTACCGTATAAACATTTAATCACAAATTCATGTTTATGAGAGAAGATTTTAATCTGAGTGTGTACAATAATCACATTTTCATTTGAAATCTTTATCCTCCATGATTTTTTCACTTACATCAATACTACATTTTCATTACAATTCGATGGAAGAGTACACTGTCAGTATAAAAATATATTTTATATATATATATATATATATATATATATATATATATATATATATATATATATATATATATATATATATATATATATATATATATATATATATATATATATATATATATATATATATATATATATATATATATATATATATATATATATATATATATATATATATATATTTAATCAAAATATTATAAAATATTAAATTATAAACATATTTTAAAATTTACAGAATAATTTAACGTGTTAAGTGATTATCATTAGTTGATAATATAATAATATTTTATATTGTATGTTAATGCACAATCCATTTTCTCTTTTCATTATTATAAATAGAGTTTTGAATTATTTACTGGGCATCCATAAATATATTTATAATTTATGATAACATTATTTTGAAAAACATTTTGATATTATGAGAAATTTCTATGAACAAAATGTTGATATATCATTTAGTATATAAAAGATTATAAATATAGTGCATTAGAACAATTCATTTCCGTACATAATAAATAATAATAATAATAATAATAATAATATTATTATTATTATTATTATTATTATTATTATTATTATTATTATTATTATAACTAATGTAATATTCGTGCGTTTATACGGGTATTGGAGTATTACACACGCTTTTGTTTTTCAAAATATAATAGAAAAATAAAATTATTTTACTAAAATAGTTTATTATTTTTAAAAGAAAATTCATATTTTAAAAAAAAAAACAAATTTGTTTCATCAAAATTATTTTACATCAATAATACATATTTTAATTATATATATATTATCGTAAAAAATATTGTATCTTTTTTTTAATGAGGATGATATATTAAAAGAAGAAAAGATGGTACAAAAAGAGACGGGGGACTATATCGAGACCCTCTCAACCAATGAACCTGAAGAATCGTAAATCTAACATATTCTTCACAAAATCTATCCTCAAAAAAAGGGGAATGAAATTAAATCTAATCGAATCAGTAATAATCAGACCTAAGTTAGTAAGAGAATCTGCACAATTACTCCCTTCTTTAAATATATGAGAAACTATGAACGACATCTTCGACGTAATATTCACACAGTTAAACCATCTACTGTGAATCCGCCAAGGAACCAAAAAAGGAGGCTTGAAAGCTTGAACCACCGTCATAGAATCTGATTCTAGCCAAATATTATTCCAACCATGCTCATTGGAGAACTCAATCGCTAACATAGCACCTGAGAGTTCGGCAATGAGCGAGTTGGAAACACCCAGAAACTTAGCAAAATCACCCATGAAGTTTTCGTCCTGGGTTCTAAAAATACATCCATAAGCTGAAAGACCAGGATTGTTAAGGGAAGCTCCATCACAATTAACATTGATCCAATTCCTCGAAGGAGCTTCCAAATAACTTCAAGGATACGAGGCGCTTTAGGGGGCTTGAAAACCACTTTGAAGAGTTTTAGAAGGCTGAAATCGTGCATATTTAACCGGGAGGCCATTGTAGCATTACTTCCAGCCACAGAACATGCCACCATAATAGCGTAAATGGAAGAAGAAACTGAAACATGTTTGTTATTAAATCTTTCACAATTACGGGCATACCAAATAACATTGACTAGAAAAATAATTGCTACTTTAAGTGCCAACAAACATTGCTCAGACCAAGCAATGTGGAAAATATTCCAAATGTCGTCCCACCCATTGATACGGAAATGAATATGAAACACCGAAGTCAACCAAGACCAAAGAGAATAAGAACTCCCTTTACGAAGGCTCCCAAATCTGTATGTCTGGACTGCTATCTAAGGGAAGGTGTATGTTAGAAATTTTCTGCTGAATGGAAACAGGAAGAGAATTTACTTCAGAATTCCAATTTTGATCACTAATAAAGTTGCAGACCAGCAACTTTTCATCCAAGACTGTGTCACCCATCTCCTCCGCATGTGGACTTCTGCACCAGTTATCGAACCAAAAACGAATAGAGTTTCCGTTGCCAAGAACCCAAGCTGAGTTATCTTATACCACCTACCAAATCGTGCTTAGCGCTAGTCCAAACTGAGGAAAATAAATGATTCTTTCGCACCTTATTATTATTCAGCACCCTATGGCTAATCAGTTTGGCCCAGGGCTGATTTGAAGTAACAATGTCCCAGCACAGCTTGAGGTTTGTTGCTTCATTAAGAGAAATTAGTGATCGAATGCCTAACCCTCCTTCCGGCAGCGGTTTGCAGAGATTTTTCCAAGCCACCGTAACCATTTTGCCTTTAGAAATATTACCACTCCAAATAAAATTTCGCATCGCTCTCTCAAAATCTCTAAGCAATGCAACCGGCCAAGCGTAAAGGGACATATTATGGATTAACATTCCTTGTTGGGAGGATTTAACTAATTCGACTCTCCCTACTAAAGATAACAATGATCTTTTCCAAGAGGCTAATTTACCAATTACCTTGTCGACAATCGGTTGAAGATAACAAGTTTTGGGCCTTCCTTTGAAAATTAGAGCACCAGGATAATTGAATGGGGCCGAACCGATGCTGAAACCAGTTAACTTTTTAAAGTATTAAGTCTCGAAGAGGACATGGAGCCTCCAAAGATAGACAATTTGAAACAATTAACTAATTTACCTGAAGGTTCCGAATAATCTAGGAAAAGATCAGTGAGCACCTTAATATTAGAAATCTTGCCTTTGTAGAAAATGAAAATGTCGTCAGCATAAAGTGTGTGCGAAGGAACGATAGAATTCTTGGGACCCTTGATCAAATCCAGTTTCCCCGAGGTTGCCAGCCGCGATAAACTTTTGCTCAACACATCTTCCACTAAACAGAATAGCAAAGGAGAGAGAAGATATCCTTGTCGGACTCCCCTCGAGCAATTAAAAAAATCTATTAAGCTCTTCGTTGATGGCGATGGAAAGTTTCGCGAAATGAAGAATGCTTTGAATCCAAGAACATAATTTAGTGTTGAAACCAAATTGCTTTAGAAATTACGGCAAAAAGGACCATTTTAATGTGTCGAACGCTTTAGAAATGTAAACTTTCATTGCCATATTCCTGCACCAAGTATTTGAATCAAGAAAATTGAAAGCCTTTGAGGCAAGGAAAACACAGTCTCAGATATTTCTGCCTTGTATAAAGCCACATTGTTCTTAAGAAATCAGATTCGGCATCAAAGAAGCTAATAGTCAGCCAAGATCTTCGAGATGATTTTGAATTTAAAATGAACTAAAGAGATAGGATGAAACTGATCTAAGGCAGAAGATTACTTTTCTAATAAGAACCATCAGATTTGAGTTGAAACTCGAAGAATCCAATGAGGTAAAAATTGCAACATCCGTTCAACCACATCTTTCTTTATAATATCCCAATAGCAATGATAGAAGAAAGCGCTGAAACCATCTGGCCCTAGAGCACTATCTACATTAAGAGCCCAAACAACAACCGAGATTTCCTCCACTGACAGAAGAATGGTGAGCAGCGAAATCATACTCTTTGTGACCAGATTAGGAATAACCTCATCAATCATGGAGCTGTCCTGCAATTTGGAGCGGCTCCGTCAGGAAATTATCACCCTCCATTAGCATTGTAATAGGCTTGAAGTTGTTCCCAATTTTAGCGGTTCGGTGAAACAAAACGGTGTTACGGTCTCCCTCTAGGTGCCAACGAATCCGAGACTTCTCCCACTAGAAACAATCTTCCATGTCCAGAGCCGAAGAGATACTGTTTCGGCAATCAAACTCTTGTCTTTTTAAAGTGTCATTGCAGCCCGAAGATTGAATTTGTTTTTGAGTGCGATCCAGGTTAGCTTATGCCTTTTCGACATTCTTTGTGATGTTACCTGTAACACCCCAAATTCTACCCGAAAAATATATCGAAAATCAGAGTAGTTTAAATTTTCAACAAAACATGAGATGCTACATTTCCAACTTTAAAACAACACATATTCAGATACATAACACTTTAAGTTCGGAGGAATCACTCCACCATTTTCGTCAACTTTTAAAACAAAACAATCTTTTATTTATTATGCAGAGAGAATCCATAAATATTCACAACAAACAACTGATCATCTTTACTCAATTGAAAACAAACTGAAACATCATAGTACTTTTTATTATTCACTTAAAATGCAACAGAATAACAACAACTTATACTACATAGACAAAACATCCCCTCGAGTGCTACGTATCAGAGCAATTGACACCAACTTGAACTAGCAGCGAATGATTCTTATTTCTCGAATACCTGCACGTTACCGGTATAAAGGTAACGGCGAAACAATTGCAAAGGGTGAGATATCAAAAAATATAAGCAAAAGTATGATAACTAATATATTAGATAAAGAATCATACAATATTCACCGCTTCCACTACTACAACACAACAATCAATAAAACGACGTAATAAATAACAACCAATTCGTATGCAACTCAAATGAGACTCGACTATGCACATGCATGTGGATCCATCGGAGTAAAACTTCCATCTTAAAATCATGTCAGGTTATCGAGGCATTCAACAAGGCATAAGCCTTCAACTTTCAACTTGTGCCAATCTAGGCCAATGTGGGTGAGCATAGCTCCAACAAAAAAATTGCCAATCCACGCCAACTTAATAATGTGATGTATGCGACTTGGTATGAATGGCATACACACAACAACATTAACAACGATTCAACTCATAACAACATAATCAACTTCAACAACAATTGACGACATCAACAACAATGCAACTTTTAATCAACACAATCAACTTCAACTTCAACAACAATTAACAACATCAACAACAATGCAACTTTTAATCAACACAATCAACTTCAACTTAAACAACAATTAACAACATCAACAACAATGCAACTTTTAATCAACACAATCAACTGCAATTTCAACATTGACTATTTAAGCCTACAACTACAATCTGTCCAATTTGGGACAAAACAAATTATTTTGACAGTACCTGCAATATAGCATTCGGTATAAAATTCAACAAAATAATTCAATTACATTCAACTATTCATATACGCGAACTTCCCTGTAAATTTTTATCCGATTCCGAGCAACTAAATTTACCGCTTAATTTGACTAACTGTCTAATTTCGGAACTGTTTTTGCTTCCTGCAATATTACTACTTAACTACAAAAATTCTGTTAATTCTTATCTTACTAGTACCGCATCTCCTGTCTATTAAAATTTATTTTGTTATACTGATTTTACCATCTGCTGTTAATTCCTGTTGCTGTTAAAAATATCATTCTGATATCACTTACTACATGTTTTGCTATATTTATACATATATATATATATATATATATATATATATATATATATATATATATATATATATTCTAGAAATGTTCGTTCTACTACTTGGTAATCACATAATTCAATTATTATGTCTACTAAACAACATGCCACCTAAACCATACTCACTTATAATGTCACGCCACCAGCCAATTTTGAAAAAATCATCTTCACCAATATAATGTTACTCATGGACTCAATACAATGCCAAAAAAATTAATAGTCGATAGCATCAAATTAACACAAGTCGATCAACACCAAAATGCTCACAGCAACATAAAATCATCACAAACACAACTTGACAGCAAAATCATACAATCCTAAATCCCATATAAAAATTATCATATAATCGATTATATAAATTGAACTCTACCCCTTACCTTTGGATTGAAGAGAGCTCAAAAAATCGATCAAGATCAGCAACTCACAGACTGCAATTTGGTCTTTTTCCCAAGCTGCTAGCAAACCCTTCTTTCTTTTCAATTTTCCTCTTCTCTACTGCTATGTGACTAACTTTCTTTGGTTTTGTTAAGATGCTACTTCTAACTACTAACAATTGAAGACCTAGTAAAATAATGGGCCACTATGGGTCTTAATGGGTTTACTAGATAATACCCCCAATTTTGCTATTTCACACTCACAACTTAACTCAACTAATTTAATTAATAATTCTACTAATACTAATATTATTTCTAATATAAATTTCTAATAAAACTAATATTATTTACCAATAATATTTTCTCCTGGCTAAACCGACTAGTTATTTGATTATCAGCTTATCAAATCAAATAACGTATTAATCCAAAAATGCCTCTTATAATAATTCCGATAAATCCAATTATTCCGGTTAATTCTCAAACTTCGTCTATATCCAATAATTAAATCCTTCAATAATTTAATTAACTAATTAATTAAATTCAGGGTGTTACATTACCAAAAGAGTTTTTATTCCAGGAACGTAGAGAGCACTTGAGAGTTTGCAGCTTTTTAGATAGCACAAACATCGGGCAACCTACCACCTTCTCCTTCCAACTGTCTTCAATCAGTTTCTGACAATCCTTATGCAAAGTCCAGGCTTTGAGGAATCAGAATTAAGCCACCTTTTTTCTTAAGGAAATGTTACAATTCAAGAGAAGAGGGAATTGATCTGATCGATGCCTGGTGAGAGTCAAGACAACATTCTGCGCACAAGTGTCCAGCCAGAGTTGATTCACCATACATCTGTTCAGCCTTCGCTCAATATAGTTCAGAGAAGCTCTCTTATTAGTCCAAGTAAACCAAGCTCTTTTCGTCGGCATATGGACCAATTTATTACCATCAAACCAATCTTGAAAATCTTTCATGGGGCCTTTGGAAGGAGACCTACTACCACGATGATCATGAGCCCCTAAAATCGCATTAAAATCTCCCATAAAAAGCCACAGAATAACGTACACAGCCTGCAGAGATCGATGATCTTCCCACAGAGCCTTGCATTTGTAATGATTCGTAGATGCATATATCACTGCCGTAGCCAGCCGAGTGTTGTTTAACGAGTAAGAAAAAGCAACAAATTGGTCTGTAATGAGAAGAATATCAGGATTCAGGCCAATCTTGCAGAAACACCATAATGAAGGTTGGTTAGCAACATTAAAAGAAAAATATTGGAAACCTAGGTTAGGAAACCAATTCACCGGGAAGTTATTGTAGCTCATTTTAGGTTTCGCTATAAAGACGACATCAGGTTTGTGAAGTCTAATGATTCTCTTCAGGGCTAATCTAGAAGGAACATTATCCACTCCCCTAATATTCCAGAAGATGCTCTTCATGTGGAAAGATTGTGAAGGCCTGCTTCAGACCTAGTTCCATACTTAAGCTTGGATTTAGAAGAAGAAGCTATTTGTTTCTTGTTAAGTTTCGACACGGTGTAATACGGTGAACTGACTTTGTAGGTTTTTGTATCGCAAATGTGCGGATAGCAAGAGTCGCCACCGACTTTTCTTTTATCCAATTAAGGGAAGGTAAAAAGTACGTAAAAGACCTTCGTTAGATTCGAGTAAGGGAGAAGGTTATGAAAAGGGAAGGTATTAGCACTCTTTCCATCCGTAGTTATCTACGGCTCTAGTTGCTCTTAGATCACTTTAAAATTGTGCTTTCGTGTGTTTGAAAATGTTTTTGAAAAGGTTTCGCTTTGACTTTGTAATGATTCATGTAGGAATGTATACAAAGTGTTCGAAATGTTTTGTTTTGAAAAGAGTTTGAACTTTGACAAAAGTGTGTGGTGCGAAAAGTATTTTGATAGAGCAAGCAACTAAAAGTCTTATTACCTACTGTAATTGGCTTTCATGTTATTTTATTATAGAATAGCTATCCATACCATTAGTTGGTAGGTAACCTTATTCATTGGATGTAAGCGGACATCTGAAGGGACATCGGATGGTCATAGAAAGAATTGTAGGAGGTATCCTAGCACGCTCAAGGACTATCATCATTTTCGTAGGTGACAATCGAGGGTCAAGATCATGTATTCGGAGGCGACATCGTGGGTCTTATGATCTTTGTATCAAGGGACTATGATGATTTGTTTTGAAGGCAACGCTAGAATACCCTCACGCTCGAGGGACATGACCATGAATTCGTAAAGGCAACGAGAGAGAATTACCCTAAGGGTGCATGTGTGAAAAGAGTGTGTTGATTCAATATTTTTATCTTGAAATTATGAGTGATCTACGTCGCTTTATCTTGCCATACACGCCTAATTACTAGCAGCTTTATGGGTGCGAAATTAAATCGGAATATAAAGTGCGGAAAATAAATCCTACGCTATTACACGGTTAAAGTATACATAATTTAAAATGCAAAATAAAAGTCCTAATTAAACTATTACATCCCATAGGCAATTACATAACATGAAAAGAAAACGATAAAAATTGTCTCAAACGAGATAACCCTGTGAATGATGAAAATCGGAAATACGAGAAATTGAATAAGAGGAAAATGTTAGTAAAAATAATAATTTTTGAATGAGAAAAATGTTTCATGCTGGAAATAACATTAATATGCTAAAATAATTTTTTGGGATTTTTTGGAGTTAATTTAATAATTAAAAATCAATTAAAAGTGATTTAAATGATAAAATTGAAATTAAATTAGATATGCATGCAAAAATAATATTTTTAATTTTATAAATTAAATAAACATTTTCTGAAAATAATGCAAAAAGAAAAATATTTTTGGTGTTTTTTAATGCATGATAAAAATTATTTAAAGTTAAATTAAAATTGTATGAAAATATTAAAAGAAATAGAAAATATGAAAAATAGAAAAAGTGTTAAGTTTGTAAAAATAGAACGGTCCCGGCAGGGTTGAACTCATGACCCTGAGAGCATCTTTCATGCCCAATGCCTTAACCATCGCGCCATGTGACATTTGGTGTTTGTAAAACCAAAATCAAATGAATATAATTGATTACGTGTCCTGGGAATGTTTGAAACACAGTCACCGCGCGTGGACCCCATTGACTTATGAATGGACGAATCAGAGAGACCCATCGCGCCACGCAATCCTCTTGCCGGTCAACCCACGTCAACGACGCCGGAACCCTAGCTCCGGTCATCTTCTCCGGCGGCTCAATTCTTCAAACCTGCAAAATACACGAAATCAAGGTCGATTAAGGCTACCCCTAAATCGGGTCCATAATCCAATGGTGGCCTCGCTTTTGAATTGTCCTGCAATTACAGATTCGAAGCTAACAGTTCTAAAAACCGTAAGTATGGCATCACGCGATTTTGACGTTCAAACTCACAAACGATTGCCCATATCGGTCCCTTAGCATCTCATGAGCATATTGAAATCATTAGAATCAAGTAAAACAAGTAGATAATAAAAATGCAAAATCAAGAAATATTTGAATATGTATGAACATGTATGCATCGATTCAGGTTGCTTTGATCATTGGCAATGATGTATTCTTACTCAATCTTACCCCCTGAACACAATGGAATGGTTTGAGAGCTTGAAAGTATGGAGAATGAAACTCGAATTTTGACAATTTTGAGAAAATTTTGGCAAAATAAGGGTTATGCTTTGAGCTGGTTTCGTGTTGTTTGATGTGCATCTTGTCGGCTATTTATAGAGTGAATCGAGAGGGCAAAAGAAGGAAAAAGATTGATCATGAATGTGCTATAAATATTTTTCAAATAAAATCAAATTTTGGAAAAATTTGATTTTCTCTTTAATGTGAGAGCTAGCACGAATTTGGCATGTTCCATGGGCTATCTTGGACCTCAAGTTTGATAGAAATTCACTCCTTTTGAAAAATATCTTATTTTCATATTTTATATAATTTAATTTTGAATTAAATGGTTTTAAATTCAAAAATAAATCAATAAAATAGAAAATTGTCATGGCCAAGCATCAATGAGTCACAAATAATATCATGATCAAGTTTGGATCATAAAATTATAGGCCCATTTGGAAAAAATTGCATTTTGACCAATATCTCCTTTTGTGCAATTGTTCAAAAATGTCCAACTTGTGAATGGTGTATCTTGCTCAATTTTCCATATTTTTGAGTATTCTTGGACTTTTTGGAAATCTGTAAGAGTCCTCTAACCAACCTCTTTGGTTTCATCTCAATTGGAGTTTCCATGCTCAATATATCTTCAAAACAAAAAGTTGACTTTTTGTTGACTTTGAAAAAGACCTGTAATGTTTTGATCCATACCTTCCAAATGAAGCATTTTTTGAACATTCTTGTGAGACATGAAGTTGTAGAGAATTGAATTTCCTTCAAAACAAGAGGTGGTGGAAAATTTCGAGAAAGTATGAAGAAGTTATGCTCACCAAAGTTTGTTGACTTTTCACTAAGAAACCCTAATTTAGAAAGTTTGACTTTTGAGCAAATCTTGGTTTTCTTGATGAATCATGATCAACCCTTGATCAAATGATGAATGTAACTTCAAATGAGGATGTTGACCAAAAATCATGAAGTTTGATCAGTATGTTGACCACAGCTGACTTTTTGTCCAATACAACCGATTTTCAACCATCCGAGCAATCGTCTCGAGCAAACTTGGTCAGGAGGCTTGAATTTTGTCATGGAGAATCTTTGAAGCATATGAGGAGGCATGATGACCATTTGAGATGTTGGAATCCATTTGATCTCGAGAATTGTCAAACCCTAGTTTGGGTTGATTGTTCAGAGAGGTTTGTCCATCAACCTCGAGGAATCCTCGAGTATGGATGTATGAAATATCTCGAGAAGATGAAGGGAAAATTTTGGGGTATGAAAGCTGCCCCTGCTCAATCTTCTTGTATCGAAGGGCTATTGGCAAGCGTGCCTTCGTGACCGGAGGTAAGATGATGAACATTCGAGTACACCGAAAATTTGCACTGGTCGATGATGCCGGAACGGGCTTACAGATGCCATTTGGAGAAGCTGGGAATGAGTCATAGGCTAGACTCGAGATTGTTGTCTGAATAGGAGAACTGGCTTGAGATGGGCTTAAGATGCCATCTAGAAAGGTCTGAGCCGGGAGTGAGCCGACGCTAGGCTCAGAGACGTCTCGAAGTGGAAGGAGCAGGAGATGGGCTTAAGATGCCATCCGAGGAAATCGACGTTAGACTTTGTGCTCATCTTTGAATGAAGTTATTGGTTTGTATTGGTTTTAACCAAATATGTGATTCTCGAAGTGGAGAAATGTTGACAAATAGTCGGAGATGGGCTTAAGATGCCATCCAAGGCAACCGAGTCGCACGCACTGTAGTCAAGGCTTGATAATAAGAGAGGGAATAAATTGTGCCGATTACCTAAGGTAGTAGTTGGCAAAATGCGATATCTTCCCCGTCAGCATCGGAATTGATCCACCGCCTGCTATCGGAGGATAACTTGTGATCGCTCTGATAGGGTTTCCGCCCTGCGGTATTAATCCGGATCGCTTGTCGAGGACAACCAGGTCGCTCGATAGTTTTCCGTCTGCTTTGGGCATTAATCCGGACCAGCTTTTCGAGGACAACTAGGGCGGTTATTCGATAGTTTTCCGTCACGGCATTAATCTCGGATCCGCTTTGTTTCGTATTTCAATTGCTTTGAAAAATAAGAGAAACTTTGATAGAATATTGTTAGCCTTATGCAAAGTATAATGTATGGCGATGTGTATGAATGACATATGCATATATTATGACTTATGAGAAATGTATGAATGATAGATGTCAGGGTATTTCAAAACATATCCATCTTGAAGAAAGTGCGTATGCTCGCTGAGGATTTGACTTCCGCTTGGGGACTGAACGGATGGAGACCCGAGAAGAAAGAAAACTTTGATTCCTCCGATGCACTATCTCGACCAAGTCTTGGGCCTAGATTTTGTTGAGGATGGTAGAGATCGAAACACGCTGTTGAGGATCTCATACATAAACCCCTCGCTGGGAGAGTCAGGGGTACTCATCGGGATTTATGTAAACTACTGGAGAGGTTTGATAGTTGCTCGAGACCGGGTTAGAAGGATCCGAGCCCTGACATCTCTCGGGCCGAGGTATAAAGACGTAGGTTTCCTCCGATGCACTATCCGACCAAGTTTCGTGTCCGATACCGCTGGGAGGAAAGGGAATTGTTCGAGAGATATTCACTGGGATAAATATTTCGCTGGGAATCTATTGCTTGACGACGTGCAATCCGTTGAGTTGAGGATCACTGGGATCGATGCGCATCTAACGGGGAAGGTGAGTGACACTGTGGAGATCATGCTCTGGGGAATGCATTGGTGACTTTCGCCGCCATCTCAATTCCTCGAGCCTCGTAGTAATTACTTTTGTATGCTCACTTTTCGATGTTTGTAAATAGATTTTTATTGTCGATGCATATAATCATTCAAAGCAAACATTGGACTTTATGCAAACGGCAAAAGAAAATTGTAAAGGAAAGAAACTTGTATTTATTTGAAAAGCGCGATGGCCAAGTAGTTGTAAAGCTATGCGTAAACAATCTCGTTAAGTTCCAACTATGCTAGTACTCATATATTTCAACTATCTCATCTCCTTGCCAAGAGAAAGTGAGTGAATCGACGCCATTTGAATCTTGAATGCCGATAATAGTCTCGAAGTAAGATGATCGGACGAGACATAGTCGACGCTTAAATCCCTAACTTTTGCTCAGACCTTTCTGGTTTTCGCCCACCGATACTTTTTTGCCCAAGCCGCCTTTTCTTTGACTTGCACGGTGTACATTTTTAAATATATTTTGCCGAACCCTTTGGTTCTCCAGATGCCCTTATTTTTGCTTAGGTCACCGACTCAGCGGTCTCTTTTATGCGCTTGTATTTTTGACTATGTCTCTGCTCATGTGGTGGAAGTCTTCACCATCCATGGTGCTACATCATAGCTCCCGAAAATACCTGCCTTGACTACAAATGGTCCCTCATAAGGGGGGTCCATTTTCCCCTCGATCACCTCGTGGAAGAATGATGCGCTGACTACTAGATCACCGACTGGTAGACTCGGGCCCGACCTTCTTGTTAAATGCTCTAATCATTCGCCTCGATAATCGCCCATGGCGATGGATGCGAGTCGCTTCTCATCAATCAAATTAATCTCGGGTCAAGGCGAGTCTGGATCCAATCGCCTTCGCTAACTCTCCCTCGGAGGACTCGTTGAGGGTATTTGAACCTCATGGGTAGGACCTTCCATACCGATATGAGAGAGAAGCCGGGTTGCCCCGATGTCCAGGTCAGAAAAGATAACCGTGAAGAGCAAATGGTAACATCTCATGCCAATCCTTGTAAGTCACGCCATCTTCAGATAATCTTCTTATTCTTGTTGGCGGCTTCCATCACGCCATTCATCTTAGGCCGATAAGGAGAAGAGTTGTGATGTTTGATCTTGAACCGCAAGTAGTTCTATGATCATCTTATTGTTGAGATTGAACCGTTATCTGATAATCCTTTCGGAGTGCCATACCGACAAATAAGGTTATGTTTGATGAATCGAGCCACAACATTCTTGGTACAGATGCGAACAGGTCGCTTCTACCCACTTGGTGAAATAGTCAATTGCCACAAGGATGAAACGTGTCCGTGGAAGTCGGGCTTGATTCGATCATGTCAATTCCCACTGCAAAAGGCCAAGGAGTCGTTAGAATATTCTGCAGGTACCGGAGGTATGCACTTTATCTCGATAACCGCATTTGTGACAAGATCGAGCGAGCGGTGACAATCGCCTCCATGGTGGACCAATAGTAACCTGCCCGTAATCTTCTTAGCCATGGTGTGTCCACCGGAGTGAGTATCTAATGTGCCTTCGTAACTCTTCCATGATACGACACGCTTCGTCTACACAGCCGGAGTAAGCACAGATCGTGGTCAAGTATAAGATGCCGTTGTTGAGGAAGAATTTGACGCAAATCTTCTCATGAACTTCTTTATTGATGATGCCCCTCTGGATATTCCTAGTCTCAAGATACCTCTTCACATCGTAGTACCAAGGTTTCTCTTCTCAGACAAGCTCACAACAATACTGTTCATCGAACTTCTCAATGATGATTGGGGAGCCTCGTTGTCCCATCTAACCTTGAACATAGACGCATAGTAGCCAATGCGCCCGCCAACCGATTCTCTTCTCGTGGAATATGATCAAAAGTAATCTCTTCGCAGTGGGATCAAACTCGTAACATGCTCGATACGGAATGAGATTCGATGCTCAGATCCCACTCGCTTTTATCCGACCGATCACTACAAAACCGAGTCTCCACACACTTGTAAGAACTTGATTCTTAAGTCAATAGCATCTTTAAGACCCATGATGCACGCCTATATTCGCCATGTTATTCGTGCAATCAAACATAATCAGCGGTGAAAGGAGTATGTCCGCTCAGGATATGTAATGATGCCAACGCCATTGCTAAGTGAGTTTGAGGCTCCATCAAAGACCATGGTCCATCGATCCTTGTTCGTGTCCTTCGTCTGGCCCGGTTCTTCACAATCAGAATTAGTAGAACATCTTCATCCGGAAATTCAATCGCAGATCGATAGTCATCTACGGCTTGATGAGCTAAATGATCGGCTACTACACTTCCTTTGATCGCTTTCTCGAGAAGTGTATTGATGTCATATTCGTCAAGATCATTTGCCATCTTGCTATTCTTCCCGATAGATGGCTTTTCAAATATGTATTTTATCGGATCCATCTTGAAATCAACAAGTAGTGTGAGTCAACATATACTATCTTAGTATGGAAGAGCCCAAGCTAAAGCATTGCAAGTTTTCAAGTCCGAGTATCTTGTTTCACAATCGGTAAACTTTTTGCTAAGGTAGTATATTGCATGCCTTTTCAATTCTACCTCGCCATGTTGCCCCAACACAATTCTATTGAATTCTCTAACATCAAGTAAGTATGATAAGAGGTCTTC